>OZ010786.1:111146100-111746100 GCA_963932465.1 Maratus speciosus | reverse complement strand
TGGATCAAAATTCAAAAGATTCAGAAAAATCGAACGGATACATTACCTGTATTTATAAACATTACCTGTAATTATAAACATTACCTGTAATTATAACCATTACCTATCCAGTCCCGGCTTGGGCATTTTTTCGCTCATTTGGAAAAAATTGAATTCGTATGATAACTTTATCAATCAGTATGATTTGAGTTAAAAAAATAATACTGTAATTATAGGTTTGATAGCGTGATGAAGGAACATCCGAAAGTTATATACTACATACACATGCATGACTAATTTGATAATCATTCTTTTTTATCTTTAAATTTTACCGTAGATGGATAACAACTAAATTTTCCGAGAATAATCATGCACTGCTTTCGACCATCCATTATTATTATTATTTATAAATTTCGAGAGGAATATAATATTTTCGACGTTCCACACTCAATTAATGCTCTAACATTTTGGATATAAAACCAAACGTGAAAAAAATAATTGCTTCAATTATTCCCTTACAGAAAATAGCCATCAGTAGACCAGAAGGAAAAAATAATAATAAATTCGGAATCTCTTCGACGAAAGAGCTATTTTATTGATGATTAAGAATCCCTATTCACCATCAACAATTGGCATTCTATTTTTTTTTTTTTTTTCTGAGAATAAGGGAAAAAAATTAGATATACTTAACTCAGAAAGAGTAAAAAACAAAATGGGTGTATCTAGTACTTATCTTAGATAATAGTGGGTAAGTCGTTTAAGAAGCGGTGTTTTTATTATTCCAGTAATTATCTTTTGATTTAGAAAAACATCGAATGTTTTTTATTTATTATTATTATTCACGTGATCAGTCATTACCTGCAAAAGAATTCAAATGAATACTTTAAACTATTGTCAAATTTCGGGTTCTCATTAGCGATGAAGCCTCTTGCCTTCTCTATCATTTTTTTTTTTTTTTGAAAACGAACGAGAAATACAAAGGAAATTTTTTTTTCAACCCGTTCATTTGTATTATTCATACTTTCAAAATATAACACAAACTTAAAAAAAAAAGCTTGAATGTATTATTAATAAAATGAAATGCATTCAAAGATAATAATACGTTGCTGAAAGGAACTCTTTAATTTCAAAATACGATGGGCATTTTAATAACAACAAATAAACATAAGTATATTGATGTTGTTAGCGTACTGTTTTCCCATTCCATCAAGCATTTAATTTAAGACTGAAATCTAAATTCATGTTTTCATTGATGCTTTAATGTGCAATTTCAAATTGAGTGGATGACAATTGAAAGTGCCATACTCTAAAATCATTCACCTTCTCTACTTGAGGACTGTTCTAGTTCTAACGATATAAGGTTTTCTCCTCACAGAACCAAAATCTCTCTATTCAAAAAGGGGGGAAAATTACTAATGCTGTCCTGACCTTTTCACTTTCTCGGCTTATTCTGGAAAAACTATTGCATGAAAAAATATGAAAACTCGTATTTTTATAGAGAAATGCATGACAAACATGCTGAAACAGACAGTTTTTAAATCGAAGACTTATTTCAAGCGCTATTTAATGTTGCAATCAATCCAGATAGTTAGTTACATAAATTTTACAGAATCAAAAACTATGCATAGAAATTTTAAAATCTTTTACACGCACATATACTTTACTAGATTGTGGTGTGGAGTGTCTAATCTTTTTTTTACTATTTTTTCTTCTCTTTTCAAAGCATTTGATGGCGTAAATTACATCATATTTAAAACGATATTGTGCATTTTCCATGAGTGATTTCGGTATTGGTGCGATTTTTTTTTTTTTTTTTTTTTTTTTTTTTTTTTTTTTTTTTTTTTTTAAATGATACATGAGGAGATGGATAACAGTATATAAAAGAGAGTTTTAAAAGTACGTCACGATTGACAAGAGGCATTTACTAATTTATTTTTTTAATTTAATTTTGGTTTTTGAGATTATTTGCAACATTTATTTATTTTATTTTCAATATATTTTTCTTTCCAGATGTCGTATTTTTAAAAGAAACTGCGCAAAAGAAAATATATTTTGATATTAATACATTATTTTCGAACATTAATTATATGTATATATTTTTTTTTTTTTTCTCCACACGCATCACAAACATATACAAAAGACGAAAACGAATTCAGTTAAGAATTCCAAATGTAAATAATCATATTAATAATAAGATATAAATATAAAACTTAATCTTTTTAAACTATGCATGCAAAAACATGTTTTTTATACGTTTTAAAATACACTCAAAGGTCAATGATATTTATATCATTGTTTTGTACCAATGAGGGAGCCTGTATCATGACTGAATTCAAGCATATTAGTTCCAGTCTCAAGCCGCTCTCTACACAATAATAATAATTAAATAATAATAAAAAAAAAACTAGAAAACAGGAATTCTGCTTTTCAGAATTTAGTGTTGCCCGATGAAAAAAATATATGTATATATAAATAGTACAAAACATATTTCAATTTTAAGACTTAAAGTACACACTTTTATTTTATGTAAAATGACGTCATTCGCATCCGCTTAAGAATTCCACATTTGCGATGCACTCTTAAACATCTACAGTAAAGCATGCATAGGATGTCACTATCGCAAAATAATACACAAATGCAGCAAAAACAGGCCGTCATTAAAGAAACTCGACAGAAAAAAACGGCTATATAATGATTCATAGGCATTCATTTGTTTGTAACATTAATATAGACGATTTCAGTCGTGACGTCAGTCCCGACGTTTTGGTTGGAAACTGACACCAAACAAACGGTTGCTATGTTGTACTTTCTATTTTGTTTGTGTTCAGCTATATCTTATATCTATAACTCACATCTAAGTGTTTTAATACTTGATATGTACTGGTAACATTTTCCACGATTTATATTTAAAAAGAAATGACGCATAACAACCGTTTGTTTGTTTTTCCAACCAAAACGTCATGACTGACGTCACACTGAAAGCATCTATAGATACTGCAAATTAAATATAGTTTATAATAGCTTCATGTTTCAACATAAATTTTCCGTTTATATTTTTTCAGAATAGCACGCATTTTAATTACATTTTCTTTCGGTTGTTATGAGAAAATGGCAACAAAAAGACATAATTGCTATTTTTCAGCTATTTTCCCTTTACTTTCTACATAAATGGAGTTTTTGAGCTGCCAAAATTAGACAAATGATGCTGAAAACTACAAAAAAATTAATATTTGAAAAATAAATGGAGATACAGTTTTCAAGCAAATTGCATTTAAAAATACTTTTTTCCCCCAATACGACGGTATAAAAAATAAAAATGTGCGATGCTTAGAAATTTAAAAAATTGCTATAGAGTATTTAATCGTATTGCTTTGTTTTACGGCAGGCTTCTGTAAGGTAACATTATTTTTTGAAGACGACACAAAATAAGCTGGGAGAAAGAAATAGCATACCGTATCGGGGGCTAAAAAAAACCACGGTTTTTTCACGAAGTTGTTTACCTTTAATCCGTTATGATTTTCCTATTTTTTTACTTTAAAAATGTAACGTATAGTGTTTGCTGTATTTTTTGATCAGTTAACGTTATTAATACATCTATGGAAATCTAATGGATCATTTCGCGATCCACCAAAACATCGCACGCGGTCGAGTGGTGGGTCGCGACTCAAAGTTTACGAACCAGTGACAAACAATCGTTTTCAAGGGCGGATCCATCTCACAATTTAGAGGGGGGGGGAGAGGGTTGTCATGGATTTCCTTTTTTGGGGTGGGAGAGGATCACATCTCCATGAGAATTTTTTATATTGAAAGCCATTCCCAAATCCAAACTAACGACTTTTCTGATACTTTCGCGAAGTCATTTTCATTCGTAAATACAAAAAAATTGCATTAATATTCGTAAAGATATAAAATTTACCGATTTTGTTCAGATACCAAGAAATTAAAGAGTTTCCCATTTTCTTATAAAGGTAAAGATTCACCCTGAAAATGTTGTCGAAGACAAGTTTTTAGACAAGTTTTACGAGTTGACAGCCACAGAAATGTCGTCACAAGGGAACAATTGGCTGTCATTTCCGGAAATTCAGTTTAAAAAGTCTAACAATTGTCAAAGATTAAATATGGCAAAAATTTGTATTCAATTTTAAAAGTAACAAAACCGTACACATTGGCAGCTATGTGATTCTATTATAGTGCCATGAAAATTGCAGGTGTAGCCACTTCTTTCTACTCAAAGTATTAGTTTTTTTCAATCGAACTTATATACCTTTGGAATGGATCATTTTCTTCTGATGGACTGCTGGCTTCCATTATTATGAAACAGCCAATTTTACGACTGCTCTTTCATCTTCACTTAACACTTCATTTATAATGGCTGTTTCATAATAACGGAAGCCAGCAGTCCATCAAAGAAAACAACTCGGTTAAAGCGGAAACTTGGTTAAGTGGGACTTGGATAATCGGGACCCTACCGTATATTTCATATTTAAAATGATCTTTAGAATATCTTTGGTGTTCAGAGAGGGGTCATGACCCCCGTGACCTCCCCCTTGGATCCGCCATTGTGTTTTACATAAACTTTCAAAACTTGGCGATGTTTTGCAATGTATTTTTTTAAGGCCCTTTTAAATTAATAATTTATCTTTTAAAAAAAGCTGCAATAAGGTAAAATATGTTCATTCTTCAGAAATAGCGCTGGACTATAACTAAAAAAAAACTGTACTAATTTAATGAATATTTAATTAATCCTTTGCTGTAAAATGACGCGTGTAGCTCGTCATGAGTTTTTCGTGCCAAACTGTAAGAATGGTGAACTACACACGACATGAGTAGAGTTACTCAAAATATTTTTAGTATCACAAAATGTGCAAAGCTCCTAATTGATAATAAATTTAATTACAATTTCATCTAAATTAATAATATATGAGGGGCTCGACTGTACATGGTAACTAGCATTTTTTAATTTTATTTTTTCTGATTTTCATATAAATTGTTTAAAACTTTCGCTCACGTTTTTTTTTTTTTCCTTTAACACAAATCATTCATTGAATTAGCAGAATTAAAATGTTATTAAATATTGCGATAAAAAAAACTGATTTATGCAATAAATGAGGGCCGGATGAAGGCATCACTCAAAATAAAATTTAGCCAAAAGCCTTTTCTAAAACATTGCGCTTTATCACTTAAGTTAGGAGCCACATATGAGGTTCGAGAGCATGGACTGATTTTTGACAACCTTTTTAAAATTACAAGATTTATTTATTACTCAATATAAGCAATAATAATCAAAGATAAATTTCAGATAAAATGAAATCTATAAGACAAAAAATTGTTGCATATAAAAGCTATTGGTTTTGAAAGTGGGGAAGTCCATTCTGTGGAGAGAAAAAATTAGTTAAAGCTAAATCTTATTACAAATTAACACAAAATTTGTATTTTTAATCAATTCACAATAAATATATTTTAATATCAGCGTAAATGTATTAATAATAATTAAGCGGGTCAACGATATTTTAAATGCGTTGATTTAGAAATTGAGGCAAGTCCATTTTGTGGAAGAAATTAATTAAAGCTAAATCTAATAACAAATTAACATAAAATTTGTGTTTTTAATCAATCCACAATAAATGTATTTTAATATCAATATAAATTTGTTAGTAACTATGGGGTTCAGCCCCCTGCGAGCTACGCCCGCCAACCCCCATTTAGACTTCGCAGCCTCTGAAAATATAGTAATGTGACCTGTTAAATAAACAAATTTAAAAAATCAAAAAACCCGACTGCGTAAAAAGCGAATTAATTAATTATTTCTCATCAATGTGAAACTTTTTTTTTTTCAATTCCTACTGTTAGCTCACACTCTCGCTATATATATCTTGTTCAAATTTTGAATCGTTAATAAAATACTTGTTATTCATCCAATGAAGCTCAAATAAATTTTTTAAAACTTGTAGTGGATGACACTTGATGTTAATCCAGTTTTTTTTCAAATATTAATTAATTAATTAAATTAAATTAATTAATTTTCAATAATCGAGAGAGTCCTCCTCTTGATCAAGGTATTTTAAGACCGAGAGAGCCCTCTTCTTGATCAAGGCATTTTAAGTGCCACTAAAGAGGCGAGAAGAATGGGGAAAAAAAATTCTCTTATTGACCTAAGTAGGAATTGACTTAAAATATATTTTTTTAATTACTTGTTTATATTACTTACCTATTTTTTTTTTTATTTACTTGTATTGATGACTTCTAAGTTGTGTTTAATTGTTAGTTCGTATCTATAAACACTGTTTTGATGAGGTCTATACATGTCTATGATGGTTAGAGTTGCAGTAAAGCTAGAGATCCTACATACACAACTTCCAGGTTGTATAATATTTTAACGGAGCTTATGACGGTAAAATAGTCAATGAAACATAGTCTTCATTTTGTATTGCCATTTTGTATTTTACTGCTGCCATTTTGAATTTATAAAAACAAAACCTAGCCTATAACCATCGGGCCGTTAAGACGAATTGATAGAGACCTCATTCGTTAAAATCCATCCAGCCGTTGGGATGTTTCGAGGGTATAATGAAATCCGCATACTCAGATACGCGTGAAACATATAAACTTTCTTTTCAGGCGGGTAAAAAATATAACCATGTTGCGGAAGATTGAAAGATATTATCATCATAGCGGCGGCTATCTTCTGTAATCGGGTTGCCATGCTTCTCCGTTTGAATGGGGCATTTTTCTTTTACCCAGGCCTCATCCATCATTGCCGTAACAACTGATGACTGTAGTGTTGATAAGTAAGATCAATTACAAATTTGAAAATCAGCCTGTATAAAATGATGCGTTAAAAATGTCGCTATCTTTCTGACTTTTATAAAGACGCTATGGACAATATTCTTCCTTTCGGTTCGAGGTTAAAAAACTCCGACTGAACCACGGTACTGAAAACCATTGTGTTTGCGCTTATATAATATGTTTTAATCGAGTTTTGGATATTTTCAGGAACAGGTATAGCTTATTCATGAATTTATTTCTCTATTTTGATACACCATCATGCATATTTTTCTTATTTCTACACTGTATATTGCTTATATTTATTACGAATATCCGTATTTTCTAGTATGTACTTATCGAATTTTAATTTAAAGTGTTTTGCGCATACATTTACCTGTATTTATGCTGCATCAAGTGATGTAATATACAAATAAATTTGAAAGCCGAATAACTTTTATTTCGTGTGACGTCACATTAAAATTCTCCGGAATAAAAATCGTTTTAAATGTATCATTTTAAAATATGACGTAATTTACACTATTAAATGCATTTCTCATGCAATAATTTATTTATTTTTAAGTTTTTTTTTCTCTTTTAACATTCAAGAGTACATATATTATTTAATTTAAAAGTGTGTAGCCTCCATGAACTTGTACAAACTCATTATTATTTTTATTGAAATTTAATTTTTCTTGTTGTTATGGGAACGTATAAAAAAAAAAATCTCGCATAGATATATTTTTAGTTTTTAACTATTCGTCAATATTCATTTGTTCATTTTAAATACGACGTAATTACTCCCATTTACTGCTTTTAACGCATATTAATGAATTTATCATTTTAAAATTTTCTTTCTCTTTTTAATATTCACAGGAAAATAGTTTTGTTGTACGAAGGGGAGTTTTATTATTTGCGCTGCCTTACGACAAACGTTAAAAAATGCATCTCGAAATATGAAATAAAAGTCTCGTAAATATATTTTTAAATTTAAACTGCTTGGCAGTTTTTGTCTATTTTTATGGCGTAATTTTCTGCATTTACTGCTTTTTAATGCATATTAATTAATTTATTACTTTAAAATTTTCTTTCTCTTTCAATAGCCATAATAAATACAATTTTTAGGACATAATTTTCAATATTTTCCTTCTTTTATAATGTAATCATTTAATTCTGAAGTTTTTTCTATTTTAAATAGTCACGTGTGTAAATAAAATTTTAATCGTAAGGAAATATTATTCTTTTCCCTGTTTCTACGACTGGCAACAATTTTAAATAAAATCCTTTCTTAAATATGCAAAAAATATCTCTTGAAATGATGAAAATTTAATTAAACTAAATAAGAAATTATTATTTATTTAATATTAATATATTATTAATAGTTAATGAATTATTTTTTTCAATTTTTTTTTGAAAAATATAATTTAATCAAAATATTGTCTTCACTATTGGTTGAAATAGAAGATAATTTCAATTTAATTTGAAAATGGCGAAAAAATAGAAATCTAATAATCCCTATCGTTATCTGTTTTCTCCCTTTTCCCACAAAAATGGAGTAATTTGGTTGCCATCATTAGAGAAATTAAATTCAAATTAGAAAAAAAAATAATATCTCGAAAACTAATTCAAATTTTGAAATTCTGATAGTAGTTTTGAGATCTTCGGATCAATACGGACTTTTGGAGTTAATTTCACCGCATAAAATTCCATATTTTAGTAGAAATCGCCGTGAAACAAACAGTCGTTTCATAAAATCGTTTAATTAGGATTTTACATGTATAGGGTAGATAATTTATTGGTCAACGATATTTCGAATGCGTTCATTTTAAAACTGAGGCAAGTCCAATTTGTGAAAAGAATTAGTTAAAGGTAAATCTTATTACAAATTAACATAAAATTTATATTTTTAATCAATTCACAATAAATGTATTTTAATATTAGTATAAATTTGTTAATTATAATTAAACTGGTGAACGATATTTCAAATACGTTGATTTTGAAACTGAGGCAAGTCCATTTTGTGATAAAAAATTAGTTAAAGTTAAATCTTATTACAAATGAACATAAAATTTATGTTTCTAATCAATTCACAATAAATATATTTGATATCAGTATAAATTTATTAATAGTAATTTATAGATTCAACGATATTTCAAATGCAATTTTTGACAACATTTTGATGCGTTTTTTGTTGTGAGACAAATCCACTTTGAATAGAATTATTTTTCATGTGCATAACTTTAAAAAGCACAATTAGTATTTCATCATGGATACTTTAAAAATCTCCGCAATCTAAATTTAGAAATAGGATTATATGTATACAACTCATTAGAGAGTATTTTTTCTTATTTTTTCCACTGTTTCCTATAAAATTAATTTTGTTTTTGTTTTTGTTTTATTATAACTTTTGTAAAGAGGAATGAAATGTTGAAATAAGTAAATGAAATGAAATACAGTATGACTTCAAAAATCCGGCACTCAGAAATCCGGTAACTTCAAAAATCCGGCACCAAAAGTCATATTTTCTCTCCTTTTTTTACACACTTCCAATTTATTGCAGAAAAAAAGTAGCAGGATAAATACCTGTATTTTTGTTCTCTGAAGTTTTGGAAGTTTTTATTCATTTATTTATTAGAACTACTATGAAGACTTTTTCGAAATCAAGAATGTTGCTTTCAAAATAAGTATTTAAATTTGTTTATCACAGATAAAGTGGACATGATAAGAAAGTTAGAAAGACTTTGTGAAAACGTTGTATGCCGAGTATGGTATCAGATCGTCGACAGTTTATGATATTAAAACACAGAAGCTAAAAATACCACAATTTTATTCAAAAAGTGATGTCCCGAAAGGCCTCATGAACAAAAAATTTCCCTTGTTTGTTAGATTTTTTTTTTTTTTTTTTTTTTTGTAACATCGAAAATTTCAATTAAAGTAAGTTTTATATTTAGTTTTTTTATCACTTAATTATCACTTGGTTATGAAATAAATTTTGAGTAAAGGCACTATTAGGAATATCGGAAGTACTTTTATTATTCCTTCAGAAATCCGGAAATTTAAAAAATCCGGCATAGTCTCGGTCTCGATGAAGCCGGATTTTTGAGGTTATACTGTATTCAATTTTTTGTTATTGTATTTATATTGCATTCAAAGAAAATCAACGTTTTCAAAAAAGCATTGCGCTTGAAAGTGAGACAAGCTCATTGGCGCAGGCACATACTAAACCGAGATTTTTTTTCTCCAGCTAACGGGCCATTCAATGAAAAACGGACAAAATGTCCTGCACGTGACACTTACATAAATACCTATATCTATCAAATTACAAGTTGTTAAAATATTAATTATGCATTAAAAATAACAAAAACCATAGGTTCTCATATTAGCATAGTTGTTTTAATTTGAGGATAGAATAGCATTGTTATAACAGCAGTAATAGGTAGAAAAGTTTTCCCACATGTGATATGGGATGGCCCTTTAGCCTTTAATGGGTTTAAAAATCACCACATTTTAAACCCTAGACCAAAGAAATCTGCCCGTTTCAGAGCCACTCCATGAAAAACGGACAAAATGTCCTGCAAGTGACACTTGTGCAAACCGTGCAAGTGCCGTTTGTCAGTTTTGGAATTAAAATTAGGTGTCCTTTTTTAAGGACACCGCGCCGGAAAGGGTTAAAAATAACAAAAATCATGGGTTCTAATATTAGCAGAGTTGTTTTAATATGAGGATGTAATAACATTGTTTAAACAGCAGTAATATGTAGAAAAGCTGTCCCACAGGTGACATGAATGGCCCTAACACGGATATTAAATTTACATGAAACTAGGAGGCTCTGCCCCCTGCAAGTTATGCTCGCCAACCCCCGTTCAGACACTGCAGAATCTAAAAGCACGCTAATCTGGTCGGTTTTAAAAAGATTAGAGAAGATTGAATTATACTGAAAAAACTTGTAGCGATCTCCCTGTAAACGGGTTTCCATTCAATTCCCTTTGATTGCAAAAATTTAAGGTAGAATAGTAGGCTTAATTTTAATTCGTAAATGCACATTAGCACCAGAATATTGGGATGAAAATTTCCCTTTTATTAAGTGAGTGTACAAAAGCATTTTTGTAATTCGAAATTTGTTTGTAAATTCTGGTGCCATTCACTGATTTCAAGATTTTACGAATAGAAGTGCCTTGTCCGTGAAAGGGTTAAACGCATATTAATGTATTTATTATTTTAAAGTTTCCTTTCCCTTTTTATATTCACGTGTAAATACAATTTTCAAGGCATAATTTTCAATATTTTCCTGCTTTTAACACGTACCCATTTAATAGTAATTTTAAAGTTTTTTTTTTTTTTTTTTTTTTTTTTTTTTTTTCTGTTTTTAATAGTCACGTGAAAATAAATTTTTAATCGTTAGGAAATCTTATTCTTTGCGCTGTTTTTAGAATTGTAAACATTCTCTATAATAATAGCCTAAGTCATGTGACTATCATCAACAGCTCCAGGCGGATCCCTTCGCTTTTTATATTCCAGGCGGCCATTTTGGTACTTTAATGTTAGCCAGCCACAGGTGTGATAAGTCGCTGGGGCTGATTCCTTCGCTTTTTATAAGAAAGGTTTCCATTTTGATTAAAGAATCAAAATTATTTTTTCGAATAAAACGACATAAAAGTTGCCATAATCGCAAAGAATTCCTGGTACTTTTATGTTAGCCGGGTGAAAATCTCGCCAATAGCTATTTCTTTTAACTCGCCAGTTAGCATTTTTTTATTTTTCGAGTGGTAAATTAAAATGGTGCTACTCGGTTATCCCATCGACCAAAAGTCTGTCGCCAAACTATAAGATTAAATGTCAATAATGATTGATCGTAAATGTCACATTCACTTGACTTTAAGGAAGTTACACATGTTCACGCCATCAAGTGATTTTTATTTCGACGTTTTATTTGTATTTTTATTAATGTTATACTAATTTATTTGTTCTTTTGTTATTTAAAATTAAAAAAAATGTCATTTTGTATAATTTGGCGAAATTGGTCGACGGGAGAAGTAATAACATTAAAACGTTGCTTTGAAGTGGAAATTAAATCTCATGATTTGTTGCATTGTCACATATGCACCGGGCTTGGCGTGAATTTTTTTTACGAAAATTTGGTGAAAACCTCGTTTTCAAATACCTGTTACATATGTATTTTTAAATTATTTTCTGTTATTTTTAAAATGAAATAACAATAAATTAAAAAAAAATAATTAATAACTATAAAACAAAACAATTTATAACATTTTGTGTAAATAAAAAGAAAATAAATTCAAATAAACATTTAATATTAAATAAGCAACAATAGCCGGGTTACCATGTCAGGCAAAATAACGCCATTTTGGCGCCAATTAGGTACCCCGTTGCGTATATGACATCTGTGTCTAATATTTTTCTTTTCGTTTCGTTTAAAAAAAAAAAAAAAGAATGAAGTAAAAGCCATTTATTTTAAAGGTTTCAATTTTAAATGAAAGTTTTGTATTAAATAAAATGATAATGAATTATGAATAAAAATAACATGATGCATTTCTTAGCATACATTTAAGGGAGGCCAAACTCGTCGCCAAATTAATTTAAAATAACCTTTTCTAAAATATGAAAAAAAATATCTGTTATGATTAAAATTTGAGTTGCCATCCTTAGAAAAAAGTATTTAAAATTAGAAAAAAAATCAATATTTCGAAAACTAATTCTAATTTTAAAATTCTAATACCAGTTTTGAGATCTGTGGATCAATACGGATTTTTGGGGTTAATTTCATCGCAAAGTATTCCATATTTTAGGAGAAATCGCCGTGAAACGCAATCAGTTGTTTAATCAGTCGTTTCATAGAATCGTTACATAAATTCGTTTCAATTCAGTCGTTTCATTAGGATTTTATATATATAGGGTAGATAAGAACACACAATATAAAATAAGTTTATTATTGCTTACGAATAATTTAAAATCCTTTTAGATTCAAACCATTAAATATCTATAAGTAACATAAAATAGACTTCGCCCACTTTCAAATTCAACCGCTCATAAGCTAATTGAAGGTCCAGTCTTCACAAACCAGCTGTTTTAAGAGGAAGCAACCACAATAGTTTTGTTTGCAGTTTTCTTCAAAAAATTTCAATCTTGAATAACTTGTATTTTGTTAATTACCTTGTTATACACGTTTCATATATTTGATTAATAGAACATATCAATCATAAAATGAAATCTATCGCTTAATTTAATGGGGAGAAAATACACCTTTTATGTACAGTTTACTAGAATAAAAAGAATATTAATTGATATTAAGAATAAAAATACTGTATACCGATTATAATAGTTTATCATAATGTTATGGCTACAAAAAC
This sequence comes from Maratus speciosus, assembly GCA_963932465.1. Classification (NCBI taxonomy): domain Eukaryota; kingdom Metazoa; phylum Arthropoda; class Arachnida; order Araneae; family Salticidae; genus Maratus; species Maratus speciosus. Next base: position 111,732,994 of record OZ010786.1, on the reverse strand, counting down.
AAATCATGTCATTAAACTCCCTTACGCGTCTTATTAAAGAGCTTAAGAATAGTGTTTTGACGCATAGTCACTGAAGCACACAATTTAGAAACAGTTAGAGGAAAAATAACTGGGCATTAGGTAGGTACTTCAAGTTTAAACATATCATTCATTAAACCGTAACTAGGCACTGTTCATCCCAGCATGAAATAATATATTCATATTTAACAGTACTTCCTACACAGCTCTAAAATTTGCTTTTAAAATGTATCTTGTTTCCTCAAAAATGTTTTATCCCAGAATAATTGAAAAAATTTGTGAAAGAACATGTTACCTTACATTTTTCAAAAGAAAAAAAAATATTTTATGGATGAAGGTAGTATTATGATTCCATCATATAATATAGCTAAAATGCCAAAATTCTAATTATCATGAACAGGGTTCGGTGATATATATCAATGGATACATATCTTGATATATATCCGAAATTTATTTTCAAAATACTTGTTATTGTGAAACTCTGTAAATAAGAGTTTTTGTTTTGGCAGGCCATTTTTAGCTTCCAGAACCATTCACCCCCCTAACATAAAAAATCTTTTCCAAGCTTTACATTTGAAGCTGAATTTTAAAATATAGAATGTCGAACCAATAATTGTGTGGGACAATATTTATTTAAAACAGATATTAGTAGATAAACGGTTTAATTTAGAGAAGTTATTTACAGCTTCATTAGAATCTTTTCTGGTTTTGGATTTCTTTAGTATAAACTACACAACAGGTTAATTAAAAAGCTTACATTTATGTTTAAAATTTTCAATAAAAACTAATTTGGTTGTATAAAACACAAAATTTTCTGTACACTTGATAATTAATAGTTTATTTTTTGTCTTTTGTGAGTGTAAAAAGCAAATTGTGTCTGTTGTCAATTAGTTGATCTTCAATTTTGTTACATAAGTAAAAAAAAAAAAAAAAAAAAAAAAAAAGAAAAGAAAAGAAACATTTAGAATATAGTTTTAATAAGTTTTTATTCTAAATGCAACATGTTTTATTTTCTAATTTATATTAGGTATGAAAATATTTATAATTATCAATAAGTTGACTATTTTGAAAATATCGGATACATATCGAAAATATCGGATATATATCGAAAACTAGTTGGATGTGCCAATCCCAAAACTTTCTTCTATCTTATACATCTTAATATTTCAAAACCTAGTTACACATGTTAATACTTCAATATTATTAGTTCAATACTATACCAACTTTAATTTTCATCTTAAATTTCTGCTCAAGTCAATTAAACGGACTAAAAACGAGTTAATCTATATCATGATATTTGTTAAAATTATTAATTTTTCCTTATTCTGTCGTTATCAGATGTTTGTGAATAGCCGGCATAGCAGGAAGCGAGTTCCCGCCGCTGCATGAGCCGCCGATGCACAATAGAACTACGAAAAATCAAGAAAAGTATACAAAAATCGCTAGCACGGAGCCCCTTTACCGCACAATATTTCCAAATTCAAGGAGAACCTGTTGGCCAAAGCCAAAAACAAGCACAAACATTTTGGTTCAATTGTATGCATAATTTTATACGCTGTTCGATGGTACAATAATGAAAATGGCACAGAGATCGGAATTATAGCGCCCCCTTCTTTCGGAATTTTTTCAAGTTCAGGGAGGACTTGTTTGCCATAGACAGAAACATGCACAAAAAATTTGGTTCAATTATATGGATAACTTCATACACTTTTCGATGGTACAATAATGAAAATGGTACAGACATCGCAATTATAGTGCCCCCTTCCGGCAGAATTTTTCCAAATTCAGGGAGGACCTTCGTGACATGACCAAAAATAAACACATAAAATTTGGTTCAATTCTATGCATAACTTCATACACTTTTCGGCGATACAATATTCAAAATGGCACAAAAATTGTACAAAAATCGCTATTACAGCGCCCTCTACGAGCGATTTTTTTACAAATTAAGGGAGGACCTCCTTGCCATAGCCAAGAACTTAATTTTTTTTTTTGGTTCAATTCTATGCATAACTTCATACACTTTTCGATGGTGCAATATTCAAAATCGCACAAAAATCGGTATTACAGCGCCCCCTAACGGCGAATTTTTTGCAAATTCATGGAGGACCTGCTTGCCATATCCAAAAACTTAAAATAAAAATTTGGTTTAATTCTATGCATAACTTCATACACTTTTGGACGGTACAATATTCAAAATCGCACAAAAATCGCTATTACAATGCCCCCTACCGGCGAATTTTTTCCAAATTCAGGGAGGACCTGCTTGCCATAGCCAAAAACTTAAAATAAAAATTTGGTTCAATTCTATGCATAACTTCATACACTTTTCGATGGTACAATATTCAAAATCGCACAAAAAACACGTTTACAGCGCCCCCTACCGGTGAATTTTTTCCAAATTCAGGGAGGACCTGCTTGTCATATCCAAAAACTTAAACTAAAAATTTGGTTCAATTCTATGCATAACTCCATACACTTTTGGATGGTACAATATTCAAAACCGCACAAAAATTGTTATTCAGCGCCCCCTACCGGCGAATTTTTTCCAAATTCCGGGAGGACCTGCTTGCCATAGCCAAAAACTTATAATAAAATTTTGGTTTAATTCTATACATAACTTCATACAGTTTTTGATGGTACAATGGCGACGGACAGACATTTTCTATAAACATGTTTTTTGGAATCTCTGACCCCTAAAACATGCAAATCCGTCGAAAACCGGAAGTCGAAAAAAATGTCGATTACAATACTTTCTTCTATTGAAGATAGAAGAAAGTAAAAAGCATTTTTATATGAAAAATATCAATAATGTACTCGAATAAAGTTTTGTAACTTATTAAAAGCGATACTTTCGCATTAGCGGCATGCCAGAAATTAGTGGCCGAAGAAATCGCAAAAATTTTGCTAAGCAGTCCTTTTGATTCTTTCTTGCAACTTCAGTGGTATAAGAGCGTAGTTCTATAGGTATAAGGGTAGTGGTATAAGCGCGTAGTTCGTAGTAGGTATATATATATATCAGGGTTCCCAGTGAAACATGACGGGCAAATTCCCTGACTTTCCCTGACCAGACGGGCATATAACGAAATTCGCAACTTATTTTTGCAATCCTTTTTCAAACTTAGCGATTTTTTTCCCGAGACTATTTGATGGATTTTGCGTCATTTTTCCTTTCTCCAAGACTTTTCCATGACTTTTTAGAAAATATTTGTAAATTCCCTTACTTTTCGTATATATTTTGAAATTTCCCTGACTTTCCATGACTACTTTGAAATTCCATGACTTTCCAGATTTTCCCTGACTTTCCATGACGCTGGGAACCCTGTATATATAAACTTTCTTTACAATTAAAGCATTTAAACAAATGAAAATTGACCAAAATTAGTGCAATAACAAGTTATAGGCAAAAGATTAAAAAAAAAAAAAAAAAAAAAAAGCTAAATAATGTTGAACTATTAAATGACGTATGAAAAAGTAAATGAAAGATCAATTGGATGGATGTAGAAGGAAACTTATAGTGTATTTCATTATCATTATATATATATATATATATATATATATATATATATATATATATATATATATATATATATAGAGAGAGAGAGAGAGAGAGAGAGAGAGAGAGAGAGAGAGATTTTAGTTCAAACGTGTTAATCTTCAGTAATCGGGCTGCACGCTATGTACATAGATTTTAAAAATATTCATGCTCGAAAATTATTTTTAAAAAACATAAAAACCAGTAAATTAAGATACAGTTAAAAAAATGCATTTGAACTAAACATTTTAATTCCTATTTGACGGTGTAAAAATTGAAATTGTGTGGTATTTAGAATTTTAAAAAAATGCAGTAAAAGGGAAATTTATAGATCAGATGTTGCCACTGTCAATAGGAAGTCAGCGTTTCTCACATACATGCTTTTGCTTTATAATATAGATTAATAATTTTTAATATTTGAAAATTAAATGTTAAGGGTTTTAAGAAAGTTTGGTACCATCTGTAAACATAGTAAACGTATGCCTCCAGAAAGAAAATAAATAAATAAAACTTACAACACAAAGTTTTAGTTTCAATTTTCTCTAGCATTAATTTTTGTTACATAACACCATATTTAACTAAGCTTTAAAATTATCAAATTCTTTTTTCATAAAATACACTTCTAAAAAGTATTTTACGCATTTGTTGCTATTAGATAGATATATCCACATCGACAGAAAAGTAACATCTTTAATTTTAAGAGTTGTATTTTATAAGGCACTGCATATGTACAGTACGCTCTCCCAAATTTCACAGCTTGGAACCAAGGATTTTGCGGATTTTAGCCTTTTTTTTTTTTTTTTTTTTTTTTTTTAATAATAACCTTTATCCATTAAAACATGCATCCTATAAGAAACGTAAAAAAAATTACCCTTTTGATTTAAAAGGAAAAAATAGTTCAATTTAACAGAATAAAATATATTATGAACTATGCATGAAAACGATACATTTATTTTTAACTCCAACTACTTTTATGTATTCGAGCTTACAGTTAATTGAGCTTTAAAAAAAATAATAATTAAAGACTACATTTTAAAATAAGAAACCTTTCATTCCTTTTTCACAAAATTGTGGTTTAATTAAAAAAATTACTATTGTTTAATAATGATGTAGGATTTTCTCTTTTTTATGATATTGAAAATTATGTGTTTACATCATAAACAGCTCATGCAAATTTCACAGAATCTTATGTATAATGAGAAATATACATGATGACCTTCTTATTGTTGAGCAATAGCTAATTCCTAAATCGTAATTTTAGAAGTATAGTTCTGATTGCATAAATGTTTAAAATGTTGCTCTTCATCATATGAAATTCCATTTACAAAAAAAATAGTTATTTTTTAAAAAGTACAAAATTAAAGTTTTTATACGATTTCTGGTACTAAAATTTTTATTTAGAAAAACTTTCACTATGTTCTATCAAGTAAAATAGTAAAAATTTCCTTTATTTACGATAAAAACTTACCAAGTTATGGTACTTTGAATATTATGAAATTTCTGCGTTTCCTGGTACTAAATGTGGGAAAACGCTGATACTTCAATCATAACTCGGTAAGTTTTGGTTATAGAAGAATAAATTTTTTTACCTTTTAACTTAATAAGGTGTAGACAAAGTTTTTCTAAATACAATTTATAGGGCCTAGGGACCGCATAATAATTTAAATTTCTTAACTTTTGAGAAAATATTTATTTTTAAATAAATGGCTTTTCAAATGAGGAATAACAACATTTGAAAATATTTTGCAATTGGAGTTATACTTCTAAAGCTAACAGTTTAAGAATTAGCTATTCGACAACGGTAAAAATATACTGTGAAAATTGTCTGCAGGGGTAATTTCCACGATCCCGGCACATTTTTTATAGATACTAATGCCTAGAATAATGGTATTAGTTTTACTACAAATCTGTCTTGAACGATAGTTTCGCATATTCTGGACTGACTATCTGGTTGTGCAGCGAAATCTAGAACTTCGAAAGAATTCATGTTGTTCAATAACATTTTATATTTATTTACATTACACATATATTTATACAGTTTTAATAGTTAACATTGCTAATAGTTAGTCAAGGATCGTTTTCCTTGTTTTGTTTTGTTTTGTTTTCCTTGAGCGAGAAAAAAATATACGTTGTGCATGTGATCTTCATAGTGGGCAATTGTTGAATGCGTTTTCTTGGTGAGCGGCGGACTTCCAGTTTTTTGTCAGAACAAAAAGTATTACCACTACTGTGGCAGTGAAAGCAACACTTTCGCATTAGTGGCATGCAAGAAATTAGAGGCCGAATAAATCGCCAAAAATTTTGCTACTTACAGCAATTCTTTTGATTCTTTCTTGCAACTTCAGTGGTATAAGTGCGTAGTTCTATAACACATCTGTTAAATTTGTGTTTTATACATGGTATTTTTATTTATTAATGAAATTTTAATTTTGTTAAGGGATATTAAGGGATATTAATTTTGTTAAGGGTCTAAAATCACAGTAGTTTGAACCCTTCACTTGCGGAGACTTCTTATATATGGCACGCAATATCATTGCATAGTGTCTGTGGTCCACCTGTAATCGACCATGCGATGATATTGCAATTACAGGCCGTATGAGAAATTTCCTCAAGCGGAGGCTTCGAACTACAGCTATTTTAGAACTTTCTTTGCCATAGTAGTGGTAACTATCTACGGTTAGGCAAAAACTTAAAAGTATAGATGAAGATCTTTTTCTTATAGATGATGACTGTAGTATCGAGAGCAATTAATTAGCAGCTCTCATCATCAGGTGAGCAATAACAGAGAGTAGTTAGCCCAAAATAGGGTAAAACACCTGCAATCATTACCGACGAAAAAAGAAAATCTACATCTAATATACTTGTCATCTCCAGTTATTTTTTCAATCGTTATAAACCAAACTTAAAGTAGACACTGTATAACAAAACGCATATATCAGTAATTGACCACTATGACGATCGCGAGCACCACATATGATTTTCATAACTAGCACCACCTATCACACATATTCTTCAAACATTACCCGCTAGGACATGACATCCTGTAGTAAAATAATGTTTAATTAGATTTGCATATCTAAAGTATTTTATTAATATATATTTAATATTTTATTCTGCATTATGAATCGGATAATTCATATTCTTGCAATACTTTTTCTAGTCTCCTCAATATCGTTTTCACTGTATAAAATAAATACTTCATATTCTTCGCAGATCTTGTCATTCCGCTAAATTATATAAATTGTAAAGTTACATGATAAATACTACTATTCTGATGGAATGCAAATTTCTGAATTACTTTTGTGTCATAGCAGTGTACTGCTACAAATGCTAAATTACACATTCATACATATAATGGGGCATTCTCACAATCTTTTTACTTTTATGTCCCTGAATAATTATTTTTATTTTAAAACACTTTTTTTGTGTGTTTTTTTTTAATTTCATATACTGGGGGACATCCCATTGCATGATTGCATAACAATATTAACGAGATAAATAAGTTTTGGACGATGTTGGGGGTCCAAATACCAGGAAAACTCCTATACCAGGGTTGGCGAACCTATGGCACGCGTGCTAGAGTTGGCACGTAAGACAATTTCTCTGGCACGCGAAAAAATAAATTTTATAATTATTATACAGATGAAATTTAATTTCTATTATAATGAATAAAATTTTGTTTCATACGGACAGACTATCACAAATAAGGCAATTATTTTTGCATGAAAAGAATTTTCTTTTCTTGCGATGTTATGCAGCGTTTGCGACATGTATTTTGCCCTTCTGTATGATTTTTATAATGTTGTATTTTTCAAATTAATTTTTTTAGACAGTCCCTTCAGTAAGATGGCAAATGGATCCAATTTATAAAACTATCAAAATATGAATCAGGTATAAAGCATTCTCCATCGAACATACAACAGTAAAAATCTCATCAATAATTTATTGATACAATGCTTAATGCAACTTGGATAATCATAACTAGATGCATAAATAATAAGGTCAAAAATTTCTAAAATAAAATTTCGTATTTTTATTTCCTTATCATAGTGAAAATTATTACATAAATGAATCATATTTACGAATTAAAATTTTAATTTAATGGTTTATTCAAATCTGCAGAGAAATAGCATCTGATTTTTTAACTAGTGTTTTGTATAAACATCGTACTTTGCAAAATTATTTTATGTCAAAATGTGGCACGTTACACCATTGATAGATATTGTTGGTGAATTTTTGGCACGCGCACGTAAAAAGGTTCGCCGATCCTGTCCTATACCGTCCCGTGTCCCTGATGGTGATTTTTAAGTTTGGAGCTGTCTGTATAAAATTGTTTCAATAAATGTAATTCGATGTAATTTTTTCCCGAAACTGGGACAATTGTTTTATATAAATATGTAGCAAAAAATTAACCTGCACACATTTTTACAGTTGATATTATTTTTTGAACTCTGTCCCTGGGCTTTTCATCCTTACCGTTCCCCTTGCGAAACTTACACAGAAAATCAGTTCAGATGCAGCTACAGAATTTTTTTCAAATTTTTTCTCATGCTAGGTATGCTAGAGAAGTATGCTAGAGAAAGAATGTCTAAAATTCTTTCACAGGAAATTTACTGCAGAATTTAAATCAGCATTTAAATATCAATTTCAAGATCGTGACTTTATTGGTAGTCTTACCGTCCCCAAGGTTTATTTCTGCACTTTTCGAGGTAAATTAAAAAAAATAATAATAATTTAATCCAATGTTAACAACTGTTTCTAAAAATCAATGAACATTGTGGCTATCACTTAGTCTTAACATGATTTTCCTAAAAATAGGTGGTAATTTTCCTTACCGTTCCATCCTTACCGTCCTTTTTTTTCCCATTTCGTCCCTTTTTTCCTATACCGTCCCCTTTTTTACGTTACCGTCCCTTCTTTAACACCTCTTTAAGACAATGTTATACAAAAATTCTGTATCAAAAGTACTACATTTTTATTATTTCTTATTTGAATGCCCTGTAGGTACTATGCAAATTCATTATAAGTAAAAATTTAGAAGAAAATAAAAAGTTATAGTGGTAAAATGGTAAGGAAAATTAAACTCGTAAGTTTAACTTAAACCTCAGTTACATAAAAAAAATTTCGCTGCTGACCATAGAAACATGTTAAATAGGATCCCATTCATCACCAATTTTTTAATTACATCAAATTATTTTATTTTTGAAATCATACAATGTAATTTATTGTGACAACCGTTCTATTTTTCAAATGCAAAAACCTTCGTTTAATTTATTTAATTTTCGTGTCAAGTGTAAATACTTCCATATATATACAAATTAAAGGGCATCATGCTAATCGATAATTTTCCATTTCACCAAATAATACAATTTTAAAATAAATGTTGCTTTTTAAGTCAAGAATTTCTTCAATTAATTTATTTTTGTGTTATGTATACAAGCGTTCGCTAACAGTCACATCACATACACAGAAAATGAAATACAAATACTGATAATGATAATAATAATAATAATAATAATAATAACAATAATAATAATAATAAACTTAAATAAATATTTTTTTAATAATAGATGTTATGTACTACTATGTATTCTTCTGCCCTGCTGTGACTGAGCAGCTTAATTATATGTTATTTGTTTATTATTACACGTACTTTCGATTTATTTATTTATTCACTTTAATGAGCAAATTGACTGCTGTACGTTCTAAGACTCACCTTGTAAGTTTAGCTATATATAAATAAATAATAATAACCATAATAAATGAGCCGGAAGAAAAAAATCAAACTAACAATCTTTTAAAATGAAGTATAAGTAAAATAAAAAAATCTTTAAGGGGGAAAAAAAAGACATAAAGACAGAAGTTTAAATAAAACTGTTGTGCAGAAAAACTAATCATGCATGGCCAAATATTAGAGAAATCGTAATTAAAACTTTCAGAAATCTAATTAAAAACAAAGATCATTCCTTTCGTTTTTAGATAAAAAGAAAAAAAAAGATATAGCAATCAATGTCATTGAACAGAATCGTTTTAAATAGAGAGTATAAAAGATCCCTGTGAATAAAACACTAAAAAAAAATTCATACCAATAAGAATAAATAATTACTTTATAAAAGAAACGATATCATGTTGATACTCAAATCCCGATAGAAAAACAATCATTATGTTTGATGGTAAAGGTCGTCCTTAATTAAATGTAACAAAAGGATGATACTCTCTTACACTACTCGCTGAAAATGCTGCTATTAAAAGAAGATACCAGTAAAGAAAAAAATATATATGAATTCATGGTAATAAAATATAATAGCAACCCACAAAATTGACAGAGCCCATTGAGATGTGCCGATATAATTATTAAAAGATTCCCATTTGAAAAGTCAGGTTTTTTTTTTTTTTTTTAATGCTAAAGCGTGATTAGCCAACAAAATGAATCTAATTCATTACTTTACATATTTAGGAGTGTGAATATATGCTTGTTTGTGTAAGAGTCGTATAAGAATACACAAATGTATTATGTATAACATAATAATCTAATTTAAGTAACAAAATTGGCGTCTTTCTTAATCCCTTCACAACTAACGTCAGATATACGTAAAGTAGCCTCAATTTTGCGTTCAATCCTTAATTTTTCCTATTGATATTTTCGATTAGTAATTTTGGCCTTATTTTGGCACAGAATTTTCGTGATTGATTAAATTAGGCAAACCTTTCGGTGACTTATTTCTTTAATCAGTACTTTTGCATTCTTACGAACGTTCAAGAGAGGGGACACGTATGTTGCATTTCTAAACACATTCTAGATAGACAATCGTTAATGTATTATTTAATACTTTTCATGTGTAATAGAATATCTGATCTTTATTTATAAAAAAGATCTATTTGAAACACCACTTATAAGTAGTGTTCGAAATTATAGGTAGGTGGTCCGTTGTTCTAAGATCATCGCAGAAAACAAAAAAATATAGGATCAGGGAGAAAATAAATTGGTAGGTAGTTGGCCGTAGAGGTCTCCACAGGCCAAAATTTCCAGGCTGGGTGCTACAGCTTGGTGTAAAATCTATAATTGCAGAATGTTTATTTTTTTCAGTTCATGACCTGACCTGGTCGGGCTGACTCAAATTCAGAAGGAAAAAAAATGCCGACATTGCTTAAGCATCATTATCTTACAATTAAAAAATTTTTAAAAGAATATTGCATAAGTTTTTATGGAAAAGTTTTAAAGTAAAACATTCTTTTTCTATGTAATGCAAGCCATGGAATAAAGACCAAATAACGTCGCTCACTTAGATAATTACACTTAAAAAAAAAAAAAAAAAAAAAAAAAAAAAAAATATATATATATATATATATATATATATATATATATATATATATATTTAATGCGACAAAAAAATGACGATTAATAAATAATTCTGAAGGGCTGTAAAGAAAAAAAAGAAACAGATTTTTAAAAAAATTATCGATTTGTAATAACTTCTATTAATTAATGATAAAGATAATTTTTGCTTGGGTGGTCGTCTACATAAAAAAATTGCATCAGACTTTAAAGTTTTCAATACTAACATCTAATTTTGTTATTATATTTGATTTCTTTGATTAATTTTAACTTCGGATTACAAACGGGGAGTCATTCGGTCAAGATGTTTAGGAATTGTGAGGGTTTAAAGTTTGAAACTTCTAACGTTAAATTAATTTATAACCGTTCCAAAACAGATTGGAATGCACTGTAAAAAATAATCAAAATAATCACGAACGGAAATATAAAATAACCGCTTATGAGTTATCCACAATTCAGAAAAGTTTTCTTTATCATTAAAAACCTCAGAAATCAATATATTTTCAATATTTAAAGAAGAATTTATAAAAAAAACAGTCGAACGAGTGTCGTGGTAACCGGAGTTGGAGAAAAATATGTTTATAAAAAGCTGTATTTTTAATTAATTTAAGACAATTTTAAATTCATAACTGTTCTTGTAGTTTTAAGCAATAAAACATTATTATTAAACAAAATAAACACAAAAACAAAACTGAAAAGAATAAAATTCACACTTATGATAACTTGTTTTTTTATTGTTACATGAAATGTTGATGAATTAATGTTTGCTTATCCCTAGATGTGCTTCTTACAATTCTTTTTGCAATATTATACAATGAATTGTAATAAATAATCGTTGTTTCAGAAATGGGTGTTAGATAATTTCTGATCGTTTCAATGCAATGCAAAGTTTCGGGTTTTAGTCGGATGAAAAACGTCGTGTGTAACCACAAGAAAGCGCCGCCTGACCAGAACAAAAAGACCGCGAGTAGACTGATACGTCTATCTGGATCTTAAGTGGGTCATTTATAGTGTGCGGGTTTATTTATTCAGATAAAGGATTGAAGTAAAATTTCTCATTTATCTCAATGGGTATTTTAGACACTTTTAAAAAAGACTTAGGTGGATTATAAAAATGAACAATATTTCTAAACCGTCGGGATATCCGGAGTTGAAAATTATTCAACGACGTAAAATCTGGAATTTATTTACATTAAAATCATATGCAGAAAATCGGGACTTTGAAAAACTGACGTGAAAAGCGGAGTGATGTGAAAACAGGGTGTCGGGATAATGAGGTCCGACTGTAGTTTATTTTGATGCCACTAATTTTCGGAAACGTATCCAAGTAGTTTTTATAGCGCATTAATCAGCTTTTTTCAAACCAAAATATCAGTTCTGAGGATTCTAATTAATTCTCAATTAAACACTTTCAGCTGCGTAATTGAATGTATACATGCAAGAGTAACAAAATAATACTAATGTTAATGCTGTTAATTTATCATGTTTATCTATAAAACATGTTTGTTGAGCATGAAAATGTTTACTTGATAATGGATAGCGTCCAATAAACCTATTTCCCGGTTCGAAAAAACTGATTAACAGACTATAAAAACTACTCAGAAACGTTTCCGAAAATAAGTGGCACCAAATGACGCTTTATTTTTAAAAATGCTTCTTTAAATCTCGAAAATACATTGGTGTCTATGGTTTCTACAGATAAAGAAAGCTTTTCGGAATCGTGGGTAACTCGGAAGAGATATGGCATATTTTGGTTCAAGGTTATATTATATTTTTCAAGATTAAGAAACATTTTACTTTACAGTGTACGTTTAGTCTTTTAAACATAACTCAAACACTATTTGGCGGAATGATAAGTAATTTTGGATTAGCACATTTGAAGTTTCTAGAGATTTATAGTCAACAATTCGTTTTTTTTTTTTTTCGAAAATTTATTTTGAAGATCTTTTGAAATTAATTTTTGAAGAAAATGTGAACCTATAAAATTTTTAATACAGATGGATTTCTAGCAGCTTCAAATAATGCGAATCCAAAATTACAGATCATTCCGCCAAGTCGTTTTTGAAATATGCTTAAAAGACTACCCGCTTTTCAATCTGTTTTGCAACGGTTAAAAGTTAATTTAACATCAAAAGCTCCAAAGTTTAAACATTCATTATTCCTTAACTACTATAGGTCAAATAACTTCCCGTTCGGTATCCTAAGGTAAACTTTACCGAAGAATCAAAATAGGATGCAAAAATTAGGTGTTAGTATTGAAAATGTTAACGTTTGTTACAGTTTCTATAGCTAGAAGACTCCCTGAGTAAAATTTAATTTAAGTATTGTGTTAATTAACAGACTTAGTAATAATCGATTAGTACTAGTCAAATTTGTGTACGATGATTTGCGGCAGAGTTAGTAGGGGTGATTATCTTTTTTTTTTTTTTTTTTTTTTTTTTCAGTACTGTACAATACAGAGTGTGTATAAATAAATATCCCAATTTTGCAAGGCTATTAAAAGAAAACAAACAAACAAACAAACAAAAGTACAACCTTATTTTTCATCGGAAATCCAAAATAACAGTTGAAAGTTTAAATTCAACACAGTTATAAATGTTCAATGTAAGCCCCTCCTCCAGAAACTCGAACGATATCGAGGCAGTACGATAAATCATCCCACACTTTTTTCAGCATGCCCGGTGTGACTCTTTCAATGGCTGCAGATATACGCGCCCTAAGTTCGTCAACATCAGTTGGTAGCTGCTGAATGATCTTTGGTGAGGCCCCACAAAACAGTCACATGGAGTGATGTCAGGCCTGCGAGGAGGCCATTGATGAAGAGCAAGGTCCTGGGGTGCTCGGCGATTTATCGCCATCTTCGTAAACTTTCAACTGTTATTTTTGATTTCCAATGAACAACAAGGTTATACTTGAATATTGAATTCACTGTTGAAAAGTAGTAAAAATATAGAAAAAATATCAATTTCACTGCTGAAAAGTAGTTGAAAAAATTACTTAAAAAAAAAAAAAGGTTATACTTTTTTTTTGTTTTCTTTTAATAGCCATGTAAAATTGGGATATTCCTTTATGTACATCCTGTATAATAGTGGTATATTTTCACAGAAAATAATAGTCTTATATTTTCAAAGAAAATAATAGTTATCTTATCTAATATCCCGCCTTTCTGCTTTTTTCCTCGTTTTCAATATAAGAGCGTTCTTTAATTTTTAACGTTTCCTACTTTTCGAATCTTCACGGCGCAATCGAAAGATCATTTCATACTTACATACTCAAAACTGTCAGATATTTCCATCCAGAGTTAAAGAATCGAGCAGTGTTTTACTTTCCTATACATGTGTGATACATTTTACTATCATTATTACAAATAAATGCTACTTCACCCGTTCGTGATTATCATGTTATGTCTCCGAAAATCGGTTTGAAATACAAACTCCGACAACATTGATTAGATTGCAGTTATAGAATATTAAAAACAGTTTTTCGATTATTTAGAACCCGAATAAAATTATCAACAAATTTCATCAACTTACTCATTAATATGATTTTGTTAATATGATAGAAAGTAGCTTGTTCCGATTTAGAGACGGCTATAGTAGCTTTCAAAGTCTGACTCCTTAAATGATTTCGTCTCGTCTCGAAATAAATATTTCTCCTGACAAGTCAAAGGTCGCTTTTTTTTTTTTTTTTTGGTTGTAAAAATATTTTAGGACTAATTAACAAACCTCAACATACATTCCTTGCTCCGGATCAGAACTAAATAAATATAATTATCATTCTTTCTATCCCTCATTAATACGCAAACCTCCGCTATCAAACAGGAACAAAAACAATCACGCATTTAAAATACAAGGTAACAAAAGAAATTATCATTATGTATAGTATAATGAAACTGGCTATTACGTGTTAAAAATGGTACTTGGTTAAGGCAAATACTTCCGATTTTTACAAGCAATTAAAATTCTATGTACTCGTTAACATTCATTCTGCAGTATTTAAATCATTTTATCATTGAGTAAATTAACAATAACTCTTAGCCAAATTTCACTTCCGCATCTTACTGAGACAGGTATGACGATCGCAAGTGAAAAAGTTTCTCTCTACCTGATAAAGAGTTGACGCGCTGCATATTAATTATCTCATAAAGAAGAGAACGCACGATCGTTAGCATCCTAATAGGAAAATCCACAATAGACCGATTTAGCAAAAATTAAGTCCCTGCATGGTTCATTTTCACAACACAGAAAATACTCACACAGCAGTAATGTCAAGTATAAGGTTAATGAACGTAAGGTCTACAGAAAATCCTTAATGAATTGATAAATAATTGAATCATATTAGGCATGCAGAGTAACATCATTACGTGTGAGCCAGCGGGGTACAGGACTTCCAACTCAATCATGGATCTTGGATGAGTAAAATCTGGGATATAAAATATTTTCTTTTCCTTACTTAATATATATATATTTTAGGGGAATCATAATATAAAGCAATAATAAAAATTCCCGTTATTATTTATATTATAATCACTATTAGTAACCGGGGGGGGGGGGGAGTCTATTTTAAGCATCGTACTCTCCTATCGCATAATGACTAAAATGTATGCATTTAGCAAGAATTTTGTTGTACGATATAAATATCTTATATAACAGTCTTCACACAAAATTAAGATCTTTCATAATATATTTCAGCAGTCTGCAGACAAAAGACAATCACAGAACAAGGAAATTTAAATTTTCTCAAAACAATTTAGAAAAAAGGAAAAACAATATCCTGCCGAAGACCAAAAATGCGAAACAATTTAGAAAAAAAATAAAACAATACCCTGCCGAAGACCAAAAATGCGAGTTATCTGACAATCTCTTTTCTAGAATTCCATGCAAGAGGTATGGTGATTGTTTACGAGATAGATAC
The DNA here is from genome assembly GCA_963932465.1 of Maratus speciosus. Classification (NCBI taxonomy): domain Eukaryota; kingdom Metazoa; phylum Arthropoda; class Arachnida; order Araneae; family Salticidae; genus Maratus; species Maratus speciosus. The sequence goes on along the minus strand of OZ010786.1, from coordinate 111,717,191 downwards.
CACCCCTCTTTTAATATTGTTGTAGCTTCGTCAGAAAACACTTTCACGCGGAATTCACGAAGTCTTCAAGATCACCAGAGACATTCCAGATTTCTCATCGGAAGAGGAAGATGATGATCAAAAACACAGGTAGGAGGACCTAGTTAAGGCAGTCGAGACGTTTTCCCTTTTTCATTTTAATTCTATGGGTGAAGTACCTACATTTTCTCAGGATATCTCACAAAAAAATGAACATTTTGAATTCCGTTTCTTGTTCGTAATTGCTTAAAGCTGTCACTCTTGATTGCCGTTTACATTTTTTTTACTATAAATAAATTTAAATATTTCATTTTGTGCAAAATACTTAGACCATGATAAAAAAGATGTATATAAAACTGCCCTTCAATAAACTGAAATTTTAGCATTGCTATTAGATATTTTTGATTTTTGATTTTAAAACAAGGGTAACAGCTAATTTGTTTAATTTATGCACTGAGATAAAAAAATATTTTATTTTCATTCATTAGAATTTTAGATATTATGAAACAAACTTTTGCAGTTTCACTTCTTCCTCTTTCTAAGATGATCCATCATTCTACGAAATACGATTCTTTATTGCGACGAGTTAAACTGGATAAAATCTTTGAATAGAGACGTTTTTAAGGGATCCCCCCCCCGCCCTTTTTTTTTTTTTTTTTTTTGAATGATTAGGCATAAAAAATATCACTTTTTATTGGAATAGTGAATACGAATTTGTCCTGGTACTTTTTTCTCTCTTTCGTAAACTGAACATGAATGTTTACGAAAGAGAGAAAAAAGTACCAGCCAAATTATATCACTATTAATAAAAAGTGATATTTTTTATGCTAATCATTCAAAAAAAAAAAAAAAAAAGGAGGTGGTTTCTTTTTTTTAAAACAAATGGAATTTGACTTACTGCTACAAAAGCTGCAATACAAAGTTTCCAAAAAACATTTATTAATATATAAAGTGCACTGATAATACGATGTAATAAATTTTTTCACGCTTTGTAATTTTTTATTGATTTGTGTCTATTAAAATATACATAGAAGTCCAAGAGTGGAATTCGACTTGTCATTGCAAAAACCGAAAGACAAAAGTTTTCAAAAAGCATTTCAAACATGTAAAATACAATTCAAGGGCGACCGACACGAGACAATTAAATTAAAAACGGAAAAATTAACTTCAATAAATTGCGCGGCATTCAAAAAAACTTGAAAAATTCAAAAAATTCAATTGACCTTTTATGCTCAGACGGTACTATACCATTAAAAAATATTATTATAAAACTTAATTAAAATTAGCAATAATACTATTTAAAATGAATTATACGCATAGATACTTTTCTTTATAATGTTCTTTGCATTTTAAGATGCACGAAGCAAAAATATTTGCAAGAGGATAATTTCCTTTCAAATGTAAATGTTCAGCTGGGACATCCGCTTAAAGTGGAATCCGACTCATTATAAACACTCATACATGAGTTGGAATTCGAAGCTCTTGTCCAGTAGTCGGCGTTCTAACCACTAGACAAGTAGGTAGGCAAAGATACGAAGTGGGAAGTTTCAGTTCTGAAAAGTTTCCGTATTTATATGTCTTGTCTCTATATTTGCACATTTTCTAATTCTGTAAAGTACTAAAAATAAGGTTTTAAAGAACTGATCTGAATAGAGAGTTGTAAATTCAGTGGATATCCGGTAATACGTCTCCACTTAAGTCATATCTCCATGTCTATCATGAGCACAATTTCGTTTACCCCACCATTTCCTATTTCTAATTAATATTAAAGACATCGCTCAAAGCGTACCTCTAATCGGATAATGCGGATTTTTTTTTTTTTTACAGAAATTGACCGACAGAATAGGAACTGCTTTTGTACAGTCGTGGAAAAAAACAGTAAACACAACTCTGCAACAAATTGTAGTAGAAGAAAGTTACTGGTACCAAACGATTGAAAATGAAGTCTACTTTTAAATGATGTATTTAAAATTTTCTTAGGGGCCATCTACAAATCAAAATCAGACCAAAGTTTTTTTTTTTTTCCTATGGTAACACCCATTTTGACAACATATTTTAAATCTCCGGTTCAAACTATGCCTAGATACGAAATATCATTTGGATGATAAGTTTTTGAACTATAAACATAAAAAATTTAGAACTACTAATGTTAAATTACATTTTCAATTTTTATTAATATCTCCTGAAATTATAATCCTAATGTGATAATTTTTTGTGTGTTTATAATACTAAAAAACCCAAACATAAGTACATTGAATTTGTATACTTAAATTTTATAATATGATTTATGAAATTAATGTTCGAAAAGAATATGAATTACAACCTGCTATTTTTTTTATATATATATTTATATTTATTGTTCAGCTTTATGCGAATTCAAAATTTCAAATTTTTCTTCAAAGTAATTTTTAAATTATGCTTATAAAACATCAAAATGATGGTTTAAGAAGCCGTCTATGATGTGCAGAAAAACATAATTTGAAAAAAGTTTATATATATTATTCATTTTACTGAAACATTTGAGCCGGCAATGGTCGAAACATATTAAATGGTCATATTGACAAGAAATAATACATTAATAGAAGTGGCTTAGTCATTCTGTACCATTCCAACAATCGGATACCGAACTAGAATGTGGATACAGCCCCTAAAATATGCTCATTTTAAAATAATTATTTTTTCTTAAACTAATCGTACGAATTTCATGAAAATTTGTATTTAAGCTAATTAAAGGGTGTAGAATTTATTTATGGTGTCAAACCTGGGTATTGCTATTGGAAAACAAAAAGTTCGTTTTTTTTTAATATGTAAATACGCCCTAAGCAAATTTTATATGCATCATTTAAAAGCAAACTTTATTTCCAATCGTTTGGTACCAGTAACTTTCTTCTACAGTAATTTGCTGCAGAGTTACTAAGGGGTGTTTACTTTTTTTCCACAACTGTGCATTAAGTTTTCAAAATCAACGTTGATATAACTTTGTTTACTAAGATCAAGAAATTATCAGTGGACAATAATGAAGAGAATGAAAACTTTCTACCACTAAAAGCGTGGGAGATTCAATAATTTCTAATGGCTTTTCGCCCTATATTACCAATGAAAATGTGACAGACCAAATTTTCGAGTGTGTAACAGAACTAAAAAATGTTATGGTGTAACAAATATATCATATTTGTTGATTATTACGCTATATGGCTGCACTAAATGACGGTCCCAAATTCTGTGATTAGCAGCTGTCAGATTTTTTCGTTATTCCCTGCGATAAGTTTTCCGCAGATAGTTCTACGAGACGCGCGATGATGAGTGTGTGAAATGTACGCGTCTTTGCGTTAAGATTTCCTCGCAGTTTTGTTCATGAGAGGCGGAGGGAAGAAGGTGGGGTGTTGAAGATGTATGCATATAAATGTATCCCCGAGGGGATTTCTTCTGTCGTTCCTAATTACGTAATTATGTACAGCCCTCCTGTAAATAGAAGTATGTCTTGTAGTACAGCATTTTATTAAACATTCTTTTTTACTAACATATATAGTGGCGTTTCCTTTTGAAGTGATGCGTCCATTATTAAATATTGTGGCGCCTACTTATGGAAAGAAGGTAGCTATAATGGTAAAAATCTCAGTTTTTCAAGTATCGCAAAATAGATTATTTTAATTAATGTTAAATTATGTAAGTATAGCAAGATCATTGCATATTTTGTTTGTCTTCAGTATAACTTAATCTTTTGTATTAGGAAAATGTCATTAAATTGATTTTTAATTAAAATTAATAAATTAAAGAAGTAGTCATTTATTTTAGCAATAAATTGGCAATCTATTTAATTTCCAACATTAAACTGAATACTGTTTATTCAATGAAAATAATTAATTTTATACCACTCAAATGATTACATTGCTTAATGCAGACAAAAAAAAAAAGCCTCCATTAGAAGTCCGTCCTTGTATTCCACAAAAACCCTATAAATACCGATTTAGGTTATTAGTTTTTATAGGCGAAATCTTCCGAAAATTTATTTAATGATTCCACAAATCTTCTAACATATTTTGAAAAATTCAGGGAAATGGTAACATTTTCATTAATTTATAATTTGGGACAGAAAGGGTTAAATGCGAATTATTCGACATCAAAAACGCATCAAAGGAAACAATGGAAAATCCATCCCTAAATTGATCCTGAAGAAAAAGCCACTCCCTAGTCCGTTTTCTGAAATTCTATGTAAGCTCTGGCGATTGTTTTCGAGATCGATACCACTCCCTTTTCGATATCCCAGCTTCGTCAGCAAAACACTTTCATCCGGAGTTCACGAAGAGAAAGCTCGGGATGTCTCTTTGAAGATCAAAAACACAGGTTTGGCAGGAAGGCCAAGTTAAACCCAATTTATCAAGATGAACGTGAAAGTTCACGAAAAAGTAAGCCGTGCCGAAACCATTGTTCATGTAGCAGCGACGACTGAAAGGGGTAACGTTCGAAATGGGTGGGGATGTTAAGGGAAGTAAGTGAAAAAAAAAATAATAAAAATAATAAATACACAAAAAAGAAATAAAACAAGGTGAGAGGAAAGGTCAAGCCTAGGTCTTCCTACCGAACTCAACACGTCGAGAATACTATAATTTATCAAAATAGTAGTAATTATAAAAAATTACAACAACAACTTCTAGAAAGTAAATATATATATATTAAACAAAAACCTAATTTGCAGAACAAATTAAAAAAACAAAATTTATTTCCTAAATTGTTTAAGCCCGAGAAGGGGCAGATATTAAGATATTTCATTCAATTCGTTCGACATTTAATGTTAAATTTTTGTAACAAATAAGTTAAACCAATTGAACATTAAAAAATAAAAATGAAATTCATACAATATAATGCTTTAAACACCTATAAACTTAGATTCCGTTCAAATGAAATCGAAATAAATCTTAGTCTTTTTTTAAAGTTTTGTATTTTGCATGTATCTTATCACATTATGTACAATCATCATAAAGATAATGCAAAATCTGCAGTACAAATATTTACAACTTAAAAATGGAAAAGTCTAAGATTTATTTCGATTTCATTTGAACGGAATCTAAGTTTATATGTGTTTAAAGCATTATATTGTATGAATTTCATTTTTATTTTTTAATGTTCAATTGGTTTAACTTATTTGCTACAAAAATTCAACATTAAATGTAGAACGAATTGAATGAAATATCTTAATATCTGCCCCTTCTCGGGCTTAAACAATTTAGGAAATAAATTTTGTTTTTTTAATTTGTTCTGCAAATTAGGTTTTTGTTTAATATGTCAAGTTTTTTAATAACTACTGCATTCAGACGAACACATTTCAAAATTAATCGAGGATATCATCATCAGGCTTTGATTTGTGCGACATCGCACCACAATTTGTGATGCAATTTACCTATGTATAATTCAAAATGTTTCACCAGTGCAGTAATGCAGGTTGCTGTAGTTTGATCAAAAAATTACAATCTGAACTTAAAAAATCAGCTTGAAAATGTCATTTTTATTTCCACTATGACGCCATATTCACCTTCTTTTTAATTCTTTAAAAAAACTATTTCAGTTTCTTCAGTTTCATGTTTCACGTGAAAATCATTCAACTAAAAATAGGCAAATTATTAATACGGCTTTTGAATTATTTACAACAATGAAGGAAAAATGTTAAATTTTATTAGAAAATGTCCGTTGATTCTCAATGAAAAAAGCGAAATTTGGAACTATTAAGAAAAATATTTTAATAATATAAATAAAAACTAGCCCATGTTACTCTCTAGATTGTAATCCACCTATATGCAAAGGCATTTTATGATCCGTTTTGACTCTGACGTCAGGCAAATGTTTTTACACTTTGAATTTATAATATTATTAGAATTAGCAAATAATTAAAAATGAGTGGCACAAGGGACAAAAAGGTGGGAAAAAAAAAATGAAAAAGTTATGATCTCTATAGGCTTTTCCATGTTAAATTAACATTGAGAAGTGACACTGGAAATAAATAAGTATTTCGCTGCCGCGCAATACTTAAATACAGTGAAACTTCCATTTAACGAAGTCTCATCGTTACACTTAAATACTTCGTTACGAAGAAAATTCGTTAAACAGAAATTAACTCAAATTAATGAAATTTGTATCATAAAACACACATGCATAAAATGAAAAATATACATAAAATGGAAATATTGGAAAAATGTATTTTTATTCGGACTGTATTAGGTAGCTTTCTTTACAAAAAAGCTACCTATTGCAGCCGTTCGGAGGAAAGCGATTTCAAAAAATTTTGGTATATTTTCATCGATCATGACCCCTAGACCCCGAAACCACCCTCCGTTCAAAATTGATATATATATATATATATATATATATATATATATATATATATATATATATCTGACCTATGTCACACTGTAACTCCCGTAATTATAAACCGATTTCGATGTAATTCGGTATGTACATAGTACATACCAATGTCTCGACCGAGTTCGTTGGCCAGCTTCATCCGCCGTTTTGTTTCAAAATGGCGGCCATTTAAAATTTTAAAAAAAATTTAAAACTTGAAATGTGGTACCAAAAAATTAAAAATGGAAAAATATTTTTTTTTTATGTATTTGACCTTTATACAAAGATTCCGGAGCAGTTTTTGTTTCGTCTATATCTTAAAAAATGGCTGAGTTATAGCATTTTGAATTTCTAGCGTGGCTGACATTTTGAAACGTCCTGAATTTTGTCACGCGATAAAAGGCGTATTTATGAACCGATTTGGATGTAATTCGGTGTGTACATAGTACATACCAATCTCTCGACCGAGTTCGTTGGCCAGCTTCATCCGCCATTTTGTTTCAAAATGGCGGCCATTTAAAATTTTTTTTAAATTTTAAAATTTGAAATGTGGTACCAAAAAATTGAAAATGGAAAAATATTTTTTTCTTATGTATTTGACCTTTATACAAAGATTTCGGAGCAGTTTTCGTTTCGTCTATATCTTAAAAAATGGCTGAGTTATAGCATTTTGAATTTCTAGCGTGGCTGACATTTTGAAACGTCCTGAATTTTGTCACGCGATGAAAGGCGTATTTATGAACCGATTTGGATGTAACTTCGTTTTTACATAGTACATACCAATGTCTCGACCGGGTTCGTTGGTCAGCTTCACCCGCCATCTTGTTTAAAAATGGCGGCCATTTAAATTTTTAAGAAAAATTTAAATTTGAAATGTGGTACCAAAAATTGAAAATTGAAAAAATATTTTCTTCTTATGTGTTTGACCTTGATAAAAAGATTCGGGAGCAGTTTTTGTTTCGTCTATATCTTAAGAAATGGCTGAGTTATAGCATTTTGAATTTCTAGCGTGGCTGACATTTTGAAACGTCCTGATTTTTCTCACGTAATAACAGGCGTATTTATGAACCGACTTGGATGTACCTTGGTGTGTACATAGTACATACAAATATCTCGACCGAGTTCGTTGGCCAGCTTCATCCGCCATCTTGTTTCAAAATGGCGGCCATTTAAAAAAATTAAAAAATAAAAAAATTTAAATGAGATACCAAAAAATTGGAAAATGAAAAAGATTTTTTTTTGTATGTGTTTGACCTTAATACAAAGATTCCGGAACAGTTTTTCTTTCGTCTATATCTAAAAAAAAAAAATGGCTGAGTAATAGCATTTTGAATTTCTCTTGTGGCTGACATTTTAAAACGACCTGATTTTTGTCACGCGATAACAGGCGTATTTATGAACCTATTTGGATGTAACTTGGTCTGTACATAGTACATACCAATGTCTCGACCGAGTTCGTTGGCCAGCTCCATTCGCCATCTTGTTTCAAAAGGGTTGCCATTTAAAAAAAATTAAATTTAAAATTCAAAATGAGGTATTAAAAAATTGGAAAATGAAAAAGATTTTTTTTATGTGTTTGGCCTTGATACAAAGATTCCGGAGCAGTTTTTGTTTCTGAAAATTTGTTCTTTTGTTGATATCTTAAAAAATGGTTGATTTATAGCACTTTGAATTTCTAGCATGGCTAACATTTTGAAACGATCTTGTATTTGTCACGCGATAACACACGTATTCGCCTATTTCGATGTAAGAAGGCATGTGGATAGTATACATCAACACCTCGACCAAGTTCGCTGGCCAGATTCATCAGCCATCTTGTTTCAAAATGGCGACCATTAAATTAAAATATATATATATATTTAAAGTGAGGTGCAAAAAAATTAGAAATTGAAAAAGGTTTCTTTCTTAAGTATTTGATCTTGATATAAGGATTCAGGAGCATTTTTTGTTTGTCTTTACCTTAAAAAATGGCTCAGATATAGCAGTTTCAATTTCTATTGTGGGTGACATTTTGAAAATCTGATTTTTTGCATGCGACAGCACTCCTATATATTAACCGATTCCGATGTGAGTGAGCATGTGCACAGCAATTACTAAGGTCTCGACCAAGTTCACTGCTTAGCCTCATCCACCATGTTGTCTTAAAATGACAGGCACTTTAAGAAATTGCCGAATTTGGCAGCCAAATATAAGTTACTTTAAAGAAAAGCAGCTTGGATAAAGCTGACTAATTTCGCGAAATTCTCATTCATTATATTGATAAAAATTAGTATTGAATCTCCTATATTCGGTTTCCACTAAATTGAGCTTCGTGTGTTTGCATGATATAAGTTGGCTTTTTTAAATAAGGATTATGAAAGCTACCTCTTCCTCCCGGCACTGGCCGGAAGGACTTTTTTTTTTTTCACGCATTCCAGACATATGAGAAAAATTTAGTTAGAATAATGACTAAAAAAACCCATAATAAAAAGAGGTAAACAAAAACTGGGGCGTAACGTAACTTTTCTCTTTTTTCTCAGTATTTCAATTCCTTAACTTTAAAAAAGTCTGTAATATTACTTTGTACAGGTTTCTTATAAAAAATACATTGTTCATAACAAACTTCGCATTTTTTTTTAAGTACCCGAACAATCTCTCGAAACTGGAACCCTCTTTTTATTGTATGGAAGGTTTTTAGGATTTCTTTTCATTTTCATACAATCCGCTGAAATAAATTCATCCATCCATCCATCACAACAGCAATCTCTCCGTTTAAATTTTGTACACGCATGAAAGTGGAATCAATTTCGTTATATAGAACATATTTTTCGTAATATGGAGATTAATTTGCATGTTAATGGTGTTCAAAGTCAAGGTTCAGCAGAAAATTTCTTTCAGTAGAAAACTTCGGTAAATAGGGACTTCGTTAAAGGGAAGTTCGACTGTACATATATATATTAAACAAAAACCTAATTTGCAGAACAAATTAAAAAAACAAAATTTATTTTCTAAATTCTTTAAGCCCGAGAAGGGGCATATATTAAGATATTTCATTCAATTCGTTCTACATTTAATGTTAAATTTTTGTAACAAATAAGTTAAACCAATTGAACATTAAAAAATAAAAATGAAATTAATACAATATAATACTTTAAACACCTATATACTTAGATTCTGTTCAAATGCAATCGAAATAAATCTTAGACTTTTTTAAAGTTTTGTATTTTGCATGTATTTTATCATATTATGCACAATCGTCATAAACATAATGCAAAATCTGCAGTACAAATATTTACAACTTAAAAATCGAAAAAGTCTAAGATTTATTTCGATTTCATTTGAACGGAATCTAAGTATATAGGTGTTTAAAGTATTATATTGAATGAATTTCTTTTTTATTTTTTAATGTTCAATTGGTTTAACTTATTTGTTACAAAAATTTAACATTAAATGTAGAACGAATTGAATGAAATATCTTAATATATGCCCCTTCTCGGGCTTAAACAATTTAGGAAATAAATTTTGTTTTTTTAATTTGTTCTGCAAATTAGGTTTTTGTTTAATATGTCAAGTTTTTTAATAACTACTGAATTCAGACCAAGGCATACTTAGATACTACTACAGGCAGAGCGATTTGCGTTTAATGTATGAAGTCGCTCGCCAGAGGACTCTGATACGCTGCCCAAAACAGAAATTTGACTCTAACCGTAACTTCAACGACGAGAACCAATCAAACCGCTCTGGGTAGGGTTCAGAGAATTCCAATGTGTTTACGTTTTTTTTTTTTTTTTTTCGTATAGATATGATTCAAAAAGAGTTTAATGAAAATATTATCTCTAATCATCAAATTAAAAAGAAATATATATATTATTTTAACAATTATCGGAATAATAAATGGTGCGACCGGAGAATACTCTACTTCATTGGTGCGATTTCAAAAAATCGCCAAATCGGCGCGTTTTTATAACATCCAAGGTTGCCACTTAATACCAAGTCAATACTAAATACCAAGGTTGCCACTTTGGCGCATTTATCGCCAGGTTGAGGAGTAGAGTATTCTACGATTCACCCCAATAAATAAAAACATGCATAGTCTAAAAACATCAATGTCATAAATTTATTTACTATCTTCACTGCTGAAACAATAAAACTAATGGAATTTCTTTTAAATATATTAAAGTACTCATAAAATTCCTTGTAATAATTAATAAATGTAATTTATTAAATAACAAATACCCTTACATGATTTAATCAAAATTGCTTGGATAACATAAAATATTGCAACGATATTTAAATCTGCGATCACCATTTCTTTCTCTGATTAAAAATAAGAATATTTAAATGTTTAAGGAAGATCGTGTTTTTCTTTTTTTAACCATTTGGAAAAATGGTTATTGTTTTCGTCAGGATGAGGAATCAAAAGCATATCTGAAGGTTTTTATTGGTTTAATCCGCATTTTATTCGTTTTCTGATTGGTCGATACAGTAATCTGCATTTCCCTTTACTTTCAACAGAGATAGACAATAGAGTGTTGCCACTATGACAAAAAAGTAATAAAAACTACAAAAAAAAAAAAATTAATAAATCAGAAACAAATTGAGATACAGCTTTCAAACAAATTGCATTTAAAGGTACATTTTTTTCTCCATAATACGGTGTAAAAAGTAATATTGTGGGATGTTTAGAAGTTTAAGAATGAAATTTCATTTAAAATGGCTCGTCATATTTCTTGGAAATCTGACGATGGAAAACCCTTTTCCCGAACAGCCAATTAACTGCTTGGATAATACATAGGTTTCAGGTGGATAATACGTACGAGTGGCAAGCGATTTTTGTCGCTTGGAATTTTTACGTGCAATAACACTATTAATGTTTAATTCATGGCGTACATAATGTATGATCAACTCTGTGCGATTTTTTATGTCTTAAATTTTAGGCTTCGAAAACATAATTTTCTAAATGGTCGTTGTAATTTGATAAGTTGCTTTTTTTTTTTTAGTTCGGACAATATCAAAAACAAACATTTTACGGGTAACAATAAATTTGTCAAAAATAACTGCTTCAAGCCAGTTATGAGAACTGTAGTTTGATAAAAACCAAATTTTAATTTTAAAACGTGTATGTGAAACACAAGCCATTTTTATGTAAATACGGGACATTCAAAAAAGAATAACAGAATGAACCAAACGATCAAGTAAACAATAAGTAATTTAGCTAATCTTAAAAGTATGTGAACACTAAAATACTACAATCTGTGTAAAATATCCTTTTAAATCGAAGGAAATTGGAGAACATAAGTATTTAATTTATTATTCTGAAAATGCGATCAATGATTCTGAAACTTCGACGATGAGAAACATGCCGCTATCTGGGCAGGGTATAAATGTAAACAAAAAAGAGCACGTTGTGATGTTTTGGTTCAGGGTTGGAAGCTGAATCCGACTTCACTTTTTCGACGGTTTTCTGCGAAATGCGTGGGTCGTATATATCATAGTAGGCTATGATTCAGACGAACACATTTCAAAATTAATGGAGGGTATATCATCATCAGGCTTTGATTTGTGCGATATCGCATCACAATTTGTGATGCAATTTATCTATGTATAATTCAAAATGTTTCACCAGTGCAGTAATGCAGGTTGCTGTAGTTTGGTAAAAAAAATTACAATCTGAACTTAAAAAAAAATCTGCTTGAAAATGTCATTTTTATTTCCACTATGACGCCATATTCATCTTCTTTTTATTTCTTAAAAAAAAAAAAAAACTATTTCAGTTTCATGTTTCACGTGAAAATCATTCAACTAAATATAGGCAAATTATTATTACGGCTTTTGAATTATTTACAACAATGAAGGAAAAAAAGTTAAATTTTATTAGAAAATGTCTGTTGATTCTCAATGAAAAAAGCGAAATTTGGAATTACTAAGAAAAATATTTGAATAATGTAAATAAAAATTAGCCCATGTTACTCTTTAGATTATAATCCACTTATACGCAAAGGCATTTTATGATCCGTTTTGACCCTGACGTCAGGCAAATGTTTTCACACTTTGAATTTATAATATTATTAGAATTAGCAAAGAATTAAAAATGAGTGGCATCAGGGACAAAAAGGTGGGAAGAAAAAATGAAAAAGTTACCATCTCCATAGGCTTTTCCATGTTAAATTAACATTGAGAAGTGACACTGGAAATAAATAAGCATTGCGCTGCCGCGCAATACTTAAATACACAATAGTCCTCTTTACACCGCTCTTCTCTCCTGTCACCGGAAAACATTGCTACTACTTTAACCTCACTTTTTAAGCACCTTTTTAAATATGTTACTCAGGGTTGGGTTTCTTCCGGAAGAAATGGAAAAAACTGGACGAAATGGAAGAAACCAACAGAAACCAAAACAGATGCTCAAAATTAAAGTATATTAACTATGTAAAAGAATTAAACTCAAAGTATAACTATATGAAATCTAAAGTGGAAAATTTAATTAATATTAAAAATATTATTTTTGGAAAAATAAGTTATTTTTTAATAACAAACTTCAGGTTCAGCATGCATTTACAGGTGATTGATTTTACAATTTTAGAGGTAGAGGGATATTTTCTCGTTAATTATGCCAATTCTGTTTTTTTTTTTTTTTTTTTTTTAACTGCAAATTCTTTATTTTTCATATAAAAATGCATTATTTTAAAGGTGTTTATGGATTATTTTACTGTACAACACAGGCAATAAATGAAAGTGTAAGTATTTATATTAGCATCTAGCATGCTGTGATTAATGCTCTAAAAATACCTGGGTATGTCTAAATGCTTTTAAACTCTCCTTCATGTTCTGTAAGACTTGAAAGAATTTTTTTTTCCTCTTTTGGATCCATTCTAAGTTGATAAACCGATTGCAGCATCTGACTGCTAAAAAACTTTTGTTTTGTTATACCATGTTGCACTAGCACTGTAGTAAGAAAAAGAAGGATTTTAATGAAATTTTTAAAACATTAATTATTGTGTATTACTTACTTTAATAAAATTGATGTAAATTAAAAGCACTGTCTTTTATTTAATTGAATTTCTGTCTACCATTCGTAAATGGTCCGCACTGTTTACTACTAGTTTCAGAAGTCTAAATAATTTTAAAAATATGTTGGTTAAATTGAAATTGATAACTTTTAATTGATTTTGTATAATTTTGATCAAATTTCTTTTCTTCAAGTAGGGCATTTCCATGAAAAAGTGGACATGAGGTTGAAATTTCAAACTTCTTTTATTATTACAAGTAATATATCAAATTAAAGGTAAAAATATGACACATATGAAATTACAGAGAACTAAGCTGTAAAACTTATTCTTTTATGGTTTATCTAGGGTCAAAGTTAGAAAATTTTCAAAAAATTTCTAGACTGTAAAATAAGGTATCTTCATTCCACCAGATGCAATATTTAAAACAGCAGCATTTTCACTCTATGTGCATATATTACTATTTGTGACCTTTGTTTACCTTTTGAAACACTTAATTTTTCAAAATAATTTAAAAGTCCCGATTTTTAATACAAATACATTTATACTGTCTCTCTATCACACCCGTCACAAAAAAGATGCTCAAGTTATTATACAAAATTCATTTTTTCTCAAAAATACATGAAACTTTCTGAAAGTCTAATTATTATAAGTCTGAATAAATATGAAATATTAAAAATTCATTACATTTTTATTTTGTGTGGAATTTTAGCGTGACGGGTGTGACAAAATCCTTGTGACAGGTTATGACACTATTTTAAATTGTTCAGAAATATATTTAAATGTTTCTTAAATGAAGTGTAAGGTTGAATCATTATTGTTTCTAAACATATTAAGACAAATGTGGCTTAAAAAAAAGATAAATCATAAAAAATATATATTTGAATTATTTTAGCAAATTGTGAGTTGGTGGCAATTTACTTTAACTTTTGATAGATTTTCAAGAAAATGAAAGTCTATTATTAATATTCTTTACATAACTGTAACTCAATCCAGTTACTTTGAAGACGCGAAAAATAATGGGGGAGACACTGAAGCAAGTGGTCTTTGCCGAGAACAATAGTGCTGTCTCTCAAAATGAGATCCAGAGTGCTCACTGGACTCATCCTCAAATCAGCATTTTTACATGCTTTGCATTATTGAAAGGTAATGTGATTTGCTCTTATGTAATAATATAGTAATAGTACTAATATAGTAATCAATAACGAATTGCAGCATCTTAAATAAGTATTCTGTATGGGGATTTTTAAATGCCATTACTAATAGTCTGAAAACAGAATTTCCCCAACTCAAAACGGTGAAAAAATTTTCTGATGGCTGTGCAGCCCTGTTTAAAAACATTTCAAACTTGTGCTTCTTTATCAAAGATTTTAAGCCAACATGTGAATGGAACTTTTTGGCCACTTCTCATGGTAAAGGAGCAGTTGACGGAATTGGGGGATTGATAAATTCAAGAGTGTGGGTTTTGCTTGTCCAGAAAAGCAATAGTTAATTCTGCTTAGGCTTTTTTTTAAATGTGCACAGGAGATTGGTGCAATAAAGACATTGTATGTGTCAGCAGAGAAAATACTGGAAAGTAAACAAATGCTGACAGAAGGATGAGAAGGCATCAAGTCTTATCACCACTTTAAGGTAAGTGCTGATAGTACCAACTTTTTGATTGGAAAAACTACGAAATCAACAGTAAGGGAGGTAAGTCACTGCTAATTGTGAATCTCTCCCCAGAAAGATTTTGAAAACATCAGATTTAAATATCTGAGACTATGTTGTGGTTTCCCTGGCCAGTAACAAAAAGCACAATAGCTTGTTCCTTGTACTGCGGTAATGTCTTGAATATCAACTACCATAAGGAAGAAATAAGCTTGAAATACATGCAAGCCAATGGACCATACTGGATTTGGCCAGAGAAAGATGATATCTCAATTGAAAACTTTTTTGCCATTGTAAAAAAAAAAAAAAATAGCTATCCTATCACTTATAACAAGTAGGGGGCACTACAAATTTTAAACTAACTGCATAAAGATGTTAGTTTTATTAAATTTTGTTTGTATATTAGCTATTGTAAAGTTTTCTGTCCATACCGTTCGCTGTTTTCTTTTGTAAATAACTTTAAAATTGTATACTTTGCATGATGTCACACCCGTCACAACTTTGTCACACCCGTCACAGTAGAAAAAAATTTCTTATACTTTAAAATAATTAAAATTTATTATGAAAATTATGCATTAAGTTTAATCTGAATCTCTTTTATTAGAAAAAAATTGTTTTAATAATGAAACATTAAAATATTCACAGGAATTTTAACAAATGCAGACCTGCCAACCTTTGAAAATGAGAAATCGTAGCACAAATTAATCTGGAAGTTGGTTGGTTGGTTTTTCATGTTTCGCGGCAATTTTTTTTTAACATTTATAAAAGGGGCCCAGTTCAAATTATTTAGCCCAGTGCAGTAAATTTTGATGAAATTCGCGATTTGTATTCTGCGATCATTTCACGATATTCACGATTTTTTTCCACAATCGTAATTCACTTTTTTCTATTACGATTCTTTCTTGAAATCCTTGAATGAATGAATTTTTACTTCAAACTTTTGACGAAATTCGCATTTATTACCGCGATCCTTTGATGATTTTTACATGATCCTTTGGCGAAATTCGTGCTTTCTTTCCACGATCTCCATTTTCTACGAAAAATCGTAGTTTGAGACCGATTTTCGTAGCATCGTAGTTTATAGATCCAAATCGTAGCAACTACGATTTTTTCGTAGCAGTTGGCAGGTCTGCAAATGTGTATGCTAGTGAAAACTCATGTCCGGAGAGAGTCACAACCGTCACAAGATTAAAAATTGTTTTTAAAAAAAATTGAAAGCTATTGAAGTTTTGTGTTTGCACAATTATTCAAGCAAATGCATGGAAAAACATTTTAAATACTTTTCAGGGATTTATTAGCTAATTTATTGCCCAAAATAAAGATATAACCACTTAAAATTGTGTCTGGATGTCACACCCGTCACAATAAAAAGGCCCAGTAGCGAATAATTGAAAAGCTTTGAACAGGTGTCGGTATGTGATCTTGGCTTAAAAAAATGACGTAATTATTAACTTAACCTATATAATTAATTAAATTTGTATAGGTCTAATAAAATTTACTCAAGGTTATCTATAAAAAGAATACATTTATTGTTTCTTACAAAGTTGAAACTTATATTGTAAATTGTTAAAGAATATAACAGTTTCTTATACTTCTTCCACTTGGAAGAAACCTATTTCTTCCGGCTGGTTTTTTCCATGGTTTTTTTCCGTGGTTTTTTCCACTTTGGAAGAAACTTGCCAACCCTGATGTTACTATTACGACGAGATAGTTAATTTTCTCCTAAAAAATTTACTTGTATAAACTAAAATTTTGGGGACAAATATAAAACGTATATACAAGTATTTCATCAATTTTCTCAAAAGAAAAGTTCTCGGTTATATTGCGCTTTTTAGCCCTCGGTATGCTTGTGTCGTCTCAAGAAAAAAAAAAAAAAAAAAAAAAAAAAAAAAAAAAAAAAAAATCCCTGCCGGCTAGGGCCTACAGGCGGAGGTAGATTTCGAAGTTAAGTACTAAATTCACCAACAAAGCTTAAATCAAGATTAGAGATAAACCCAGTTCCTTCACTAAGAATGAGCTCTAGGGAGCTAAACATTTTGTGAAAATTCTAATATACACGAATACACACACGCATGTATATAGAATATGGTTAAAAATGGCTAAAGCAAATTCAGAGAACCTCAAAGTGTTAAAATATGCTAATATCTCCATAGTCGGATTTTTATCATGTTTTAATACGTTTCTTCAAACTCACATGACGTTACATATTCACCTGCTGAGGTCCATTATATTTCTAATATGACGCAATATTTTGATTTTTTTTTAATTCGTCAAATTATTTATTTCATTTTGAGTTTTCATGCAAAAATCTTGCTCTAGAAAACTTATGACGTAATATTCAATTTGTTTTCAATTCGTAAAATTGTTTATTTAATTTAATTTTCACGTGAATATCTTGCAATAGAAAAGCATTTGTTGTGGTGAGAATTTTATTGCTTTTTTTAATTGTTGGCAACTGCTATAACGAAAAATATTTATTTTTTCCTGCCATTGATGTGAAAGAGCTGGTTTTATCAGAATCATGTTAAGACGGTATTCAAAATTTTTAACCTTCCCCCTTTCCATTCCCTTGGGCCGAAAAATGCACGAACACATGTAGAAAGGTGCATCAAAAAATGCACGAACACATGTAGAATACCGGAACAAATTTTATTATAATTTTAACTTATTCAGAAGGGATAAAGATGTTTTGCCCTTGGTATACTCGTTAACTTCTTACAAAATTATGGATCTACTGTTAGATCCACGTGTCTAAAGTGTCTGGAGGTATAAAATGTAAGAATAAAAAGAATACTATAGCATATGCTATGAAAAATCCCCCCCCCCCCCCAAAAAAAAAAAAACTCAACTTTTTAAGGAAAACATTTTTCGTTCCACGTCTGTCTTAATAATATAAATCCTTTTTGCATTTCAATAATAAAAGTAATTTTAATGCTTTAGTTCTTTAACATTTAAAAGTAATAAAAATAGCGTAAGATATAGAAAATGAACTTTAAAAAGCTCACTGTTTTACTTAAAAGGCGACTAAAATAATAAAAGAGATGTTACAAGTTAAAAATATACATTTTATTTAAAATTTCTTAGTACTTTCGGGCTGCATTCCTCAAGAACATCATCAGAGAATACTCTAATAACTAATTGCTGTTTATTTTTACAAATACACCACTTTACAGCCAATTATTAGAGTTGAAGGTAGAAGTATAGCAGTCTCTTGGATTGAACTTAATTAGAGAAAAGTTATATTTAAAGTTCATATTTTATGTTTGAATCAAGGTGAAATATTGCGTTTCGTCTTATGATTTTATTTTTTTAATAAGACCAATGTCAGACGGGCGTCTTTTTTGCTGCTTTTTTGCTTAAGTATTATCCATTCACTATGCTATAGCATTGTGAATGGATAAGTCAGACGGGCGTCTTTTTTGCTGCTTTTTTGCTTAAGTATTATCCATTCACTATGCTATAGCATTGTGAATGGATAAGTCAGACGGGCGTCTTTTTTGCTGCTTTTTTGCTTAAGTATTATCCATTCACAATGCTATAGCATTGTCTAAAAATAGCTTTAATGTTTTAATCCTTTAACATTTGAAATAAAAATTCTACCCCGAGAAGTTGAATCCAAATATCCTAAGATGTGTATGCTGTGAATATTAATACAAAGTCAACAAAAATTTCTGTTTGTTCTTCTCAACTGCCATATTCAACCTTTTTTTCTCGCGGTTCGCGAGCTAATGCTTGATAGATGGGCCGCAACACATGATATGTGTATAATAATGTTTTAAAAAAGTAAAGATAATTAAGATAGTAAAGATAAGAAAAGTAATAGTGTAGGTATTGAAATTTCTTCATGCAGATCTCAAAGCAATAAAACATAATTAATGTAATTATTATTAGCTATTTAATAAGTAAAAAATGCAATATAATAGTGCAGAATTTCCATGTTCTATATATAAAAATGTCAGAATATTTTCTTTAAGAAATGAAACTTTTTCTCGGTGCAAAACATTTTATATATTTTTAATGTAAAAATATACGGTGCAAATTTAATAAGCTTTGAATAATGTTTAATTAGTGTTGAAAATTTATATATCACTCTAATTCAGATAGTAAATATAAAACGAACATATGCTAAACAAGTGGCATTTAGGATGTTTTATATAATTTTAAATTAATCACAAATAACAGGTTAGATTTCGTGTTCCCATAAAAAAATAATGAAGGTCTTACAATTTCTTTTTGCAAATCTCGAAATTTTATAAATATGGATTACTATTATGTATCTTGGGACACACATGAAAGGTCGGCGGGCCGCAGATTGAGTATGGTTGCTGTCTACACTATTCGTGGGGCAACAACAGTCGATTAACAGATGCAACGATAGACCCAAATAAAGTGTATTTTGTTCGACACACTCAGCACAATCATGTTTTTTTACTTTTTCATGCTTTTTGTGTCGTAAATAAAACAAACACATCAAAAGAAGTTAGCACTTTGTTGTAGCAATTCATACATTGGCTGAAAACGTAAAGATATTAACAGATTAGATTTTAGACTTAAGCGCACAAAGACACAATCTAGAGGAGCCATAATCTTTACCGCTGCTCAACGATTCTAATAAAGTAATGGTGTTTTTTTTTTCATGAATAAAGAATGTAAAGGAGTGCATGTCTAACAATCTGATTGCGCCGATTTCAGCCTTTTTGGAAGATTCCTCTCTCCTGGGCATGTGCCCCAAAAGCCGTGCCATAAATCAGGCCCCAATTACTGATAAATCTTCCCATCTACATAAGACAGATAGCAAAGCACGAAGAAGCTCACATCTAACGTTTAACCATTTCAATAAATGCTGGCATTTCTTTCTATGTATCAGATTGCAGAAAATTAGAGACAGAAGTTGTAAATAGCAGATTTTTAATAATTCAGTCTGCAGATTCTTTTCAGCGATATGTTCGCATTTTACATATCCATATATTTATATTTTTAGCAGATGACTAAGAATAACATTTTTTCCGCATAATGTTTAAATAAAGGATTTATTTAAAAAACATAATGGATACAATTTTTTTTTTCCAAATCGCTTAGAAAAAAAAAAAAAAAAAAAAAAAAAAAAAAAAAAAGGCGTTATCAAAATCAGGGTTGGATCAAGACAAATGAAGGTCTAAGACAAAGGGATACCTAAGAAATATTCATTAGAATACCCTTTCCTATACTGCCACAAAAAAATAAAACATTTTTGATGTATTAGAATGCATAATATGAAAGCATAAATATAGATTTAGACAAATACATTTTTTTATCGTTAATCATATCCTACTCTGAAAAGCACAAAATATTTATTACAGTCAGTATAAGGTCATAAGAGTGGCAAAATGTCTTACGAAAATTTTACTATATTGTTGGTAAACAATCAGTACGTGATTGTAATTAGTACATGATTGCAATCAGTATAAAGTCAAAAGAGTTATAAATGTCTTACGAAAATTCTATACCAAACTGTTGGTACATAGCGCTTTATGAAAATTGTAGACCAAATTGAGAGAAAGGGAGGGTCCGGGCCAGGCCAGGGCCAAGGTTCAGGTATAAGGATGTCGTGCACAATGTGCAAAAGATTTTGCGAGAACGGTGGGAAGAGGGAGCCAAAATTATGCTATGATCTGTTTTTTCATTCATCTTCAGCATTAAATATTTCAGAAAAACAAACACAATATAACTGTCATAGACGAACTAAAACTGTAATGATAAGGAATTTTTCAAAGTTTACTTCTACGGTGATTCTACAAACACTGATTCTACACCTATAAAATAAATAAATGAAAATTGCAGCCAAATTATTTTCTTTAATTTTCTGGCCAGAAACTTTAGAATCTATCTCCTTTATAAAATCATTCCTTCTACATGTCTAGCACGACGAATTCAACAAAAGAACATCTATTTTTTTTACGTATTTATAAATTATTAGATTAAAAGTTCGAAAACAGGCAGTTTATTCTGCATACAATTTAGTGAAAGAATGCAAGATAATTAACTACGATCTTAGATGCTATCAAATTTACCAGATGCAAGTTGATAATCATCTAACATGGGTTGATAAAAGTAATTATACGAAGTTTTACTACGGTATCTTATTATGGTAATTCCAACAATAGCATCCAATCACAACCTTAACCTTTGGTGTTATGTTTCATGTACAGCGCACAAAGCATACTTTCAGTAATCAAAACAAGAACTTAACACTTGCGTGGCAGCACAATCAAAAATTGTAAGCCTGATAACGATGGCCATTTGCTGAACTTTTTAACCATACCTCTGCAACAGCTTACACACGATCATTCATTTATTCTTTAGACATACCACATGATATACAAGAACGTGATGAAAAATTAAAAATTCTGCTGGAATTTGATGAGTATAATCACCGAAAAACAAACAGAGAAGGAAGACAAAAACAATATATGTAAAGAAAGATGGACTTGTTGTTAATAGATAGTAATGCTAACTTCTCGCACATCATCATTATTTAGGGATTTTTATCAATAGCAAATAAAGTAATAATATGGATCAATTCTATAACATCACTTGAACATAGACAATCGCAGAACGATTCATCGCATCAAATGAAAGGTTGCGGGGAACGAAAATGTATAATTTGCCGAATCCTAAACGATATAATGAGAAGTTATTCATTCGAATCATCCATTTTCTCTTTTTAATCGATCATCTCAGAATCCACTTTTTTTATTTTAGCTGTAGCAAACTGATCAAACAATATAAGCACGTCAAATACATTGATTCAAACTTCCGTGTTAGACTATTTGGACGCTAATTAATGAGCACTAAGAATGTTTTAAAAACAATGAATTCTTAGATAACTTAATTATTTAAACATACCTTAGATTATACTATAATACATTATTGCGAATTTTTACATTTTTTCAACATAATTTACGACAAATCCGCAAAAAAATTTAGATATTGATTCAAATTTCCGTTTTTGACAATTTAAGGATTTTTACCAATTCTTCACATCGTTTAGACACCTATGATCGCAGAAAACTCTATGCATCAAATGAAAGGTTGCGGTGAAGAAAGATGCCGAATACTAAACGATACAATGAGAAATTTTCATTCAGATCATCCATTTTCTCTTTTTAATCAATCATAATCTTTTTTTCATTTAGTAAACTAATCGAATAAAATCAAAGACATTGATTCAAACTTCCACATTGACTGTTCGAATGATGATTGATGGACAGAGGAATGATGTTTTTAAAATAATAAGTTAAGTTTTAATGTATATTAATTATTTAAATATATATTAGATTATGCTAAAAAATTTCTGAGATATTGTTTTCTGTATAATTTACAAAAATTCTGCAAAATAATTTGGTATTTGATGAACTTACTAGGGATTTTTTCAATAGTAAATAAAGTAATACTATTCTATTATAAAACTATATATGAAAATCCCTTGCAACATCAAAACTAACTTAACATTTACAAGGCAAATAAATACCTTTATTCCAAGGTCAATAATCAATTAAACGTTTCTCGTTAATAATTTTGAGTGGAAAAAAGATGTCAGTACATTTTTACTTTTATTTGTAGATTCAGGGGGGGGGGGGGGGGGGGGGGGTACATAACTATTC
Source organism: Maratus speciosus (assembly GCA_963932465.1). NCBI lineage: Eukaryota > Metazoa > Arthropoda > Arachnida > Araneae > Salticidae > Maratus > Maratus speciosus. The sequence continues at coordinate 111,694,558 of OZ010786.1, read as the reverse complement.
ATATATGAACACAACCATGGAATCAAAAATGAGTATATGTGTTTCTGAATTTTGAGTACATCTGGATCGGAGCTATTTTGAGTATGTGACGTATTTAAAATTGAGTACTTTTTACTCAATTTTGAAGACCCATTTTTTGCAGTGTGTCTGTCTGTATGTAATACAAATTTTGTAGGCGCTCTATCTCAAGAACTAATGCACGGAACTTAATAAAAAATTATATTCAGTTAGTCGCTGATATAAATTGGTGCTGATTAGTTTTTGGTGTAAATCGCTCAACAGGTGGCGCTGCTATGCTGCCTTTTTTGCGATTCTCGCAATAGTTCTATCTCAAGAACGAATGCTTGGATTTTCAACAAACTTCAGATTCAGATATACCTTGATATCAATTAGTGCTGTTTGTGTGATTTATAGAGAAGAAAATTTTGTGATGGGGACAACATACTAGTTTTAATTGTAGCCTATCAAGAAGTGAGCTAAAGATCGATTACAAAATTCCATCTATACATAAACAAACTAAGTTGAGCGAAATCAAAGAGCGTAAAGAACAATCTTAGACATTGATTACAACTTCCGTATTTGACTGAATGTTGATTTATGAACTCTGACAACGAATTTTTTAAAATAAAAAGTTTTAACGTTTAAGATTATTTAAAGATATATTTTTATAGTAGAACCCGAATAATACAAGCCAAGTTAAATTGAAGTATAGGATAAATCAAACATCTTTGAATTCTTGTTTTTAACCTGCATAGTGCTAAATCTGAAAGTTGTTTTGTGAAAAAATAATATGACAAAAAATTATTACATAGTTTATTATATTATGGATCAATTTTACCGCATAGTTTAAACACGGTCAACCACAGAGAGATTCATCTCATCGAATGAAAAGTTGTCTGAAACGAAAATATATAATTTACCGCATATTAAACGATTTAATAAGAAGTTATTCATTCGGATCATATATTTTGTTGTTTTTTTAATCGATTTTTTTAAGGAAACATCTCTTCTTTTTTTTAGATGTTTAACCGTCTGCTCCAACAATGTTGTCAAAAACTACTTAACATTGATTCACACTTCTTCCGTATTTGGCTGCTCAAGCGTTGACTGATAAACACTAATAATTAGGTTGTAAATTTTTTCTGAAATAACTTAATTATTTAAACATATAGTTTAATGTTGTTATTATTTTTTTCTTTTTTGAACACAGCTTACAAAAATTCTGCTAAAATGCTAGACAAAATATTGATACGAATTTCCGTGTCTGACTATAGAAACACGTATGAATGAATACCACCAATGATTTCTTTAAAACAATATATGGACTGATATAAAATGATAATCTCAACATATAATTTTTTATGTATATATTGAAACTTTTGAGATTTTCATTTATTTTTCAGTAAAATTTACAAATTTCCAAGAAAATGTTTAGATATTGATTCAAACTTCCATATTTGACTACTGGATCCCTAAGTGAGCATTAAGAATGTATTTTTACAACATGAACTGACACAACTTGGTTTATTTTAACGTATCTTTGAAACTTTTTCCCATTTAACATAGTTTTAAAAAATCTGAGAAAATACTTAAACGTAGATTCAAACTTCATGTATGTTTAAATTTTTCTAACTAACCAAATGACTAAATTAATTTTCTGACAAATAAGGTAGACGTTGATTGAAACTCCCGTGTTTGAGGACTGGAACGCTCATTGATGTGTACGAACAATGACATTTTAAAAATAACAAGTACTAGCAACTAGCGTAACTTGCTTGTTTTAACGTAAAATATATTTAATTTTTTTTAACGAGATTATTGTTCTATTTCTTAGCATAATGCAGAAATATTCTAAAAAATACAATTATTTCAAAGATGTATTTTAATTAACGTATAAAAAATTTGCATTACATCAAAAATTACAGTATGAAAATATATTAAAAGAAAACAAATAAATAAAATTTATACTGACGTAAATTTTCTGGACTTTTATAGCGATCAAAGAATCGAAAACTGTTTTATTTACTTGCATTAACACATAGTTAATCTATATTGTAATCATTTAAACCGTATAATAAATTTTGTTTTTGAACAAATGTTAAAGTAAAAGTAAAAATTAAATTTAAAAAAAAATCAAAAAACCCGACTGCGCAAACTAATTAATTATTTCTCATCAATGTGAAACTATTCTTTAAATTACTTACCTATTTTATTATTTACTTGTATTGATGACTTTTAAGTTGTGTTTAATTGTTAGTTCTTATCTATAAACACTGTTCTGATGAGGCCTATAGATGTCTATGAAGGTTAGAGTTGCAGTAAAGCTGGAGATCTTACCTACACAATTTCCAGGTTGTGTAATATTTAAGCGGAGATTCTGACTGTAAAACAGTCAATGAAACTTCGTCTTCACTTTGAAAGACCTGTCCAATGATATGCCACTCAATATGGTGCGTAATTTTTTTTTTCGTCTCTACCGCCATTTTGAATTTATAAAAGCAAAACCTAGCCTATAAATATAGGCCGGTTAAGACGAATCGATAGAGACCTCATTCATTAAAATCCATCCAGCCGTTGAGATGTTTCGAGGGTATAAAGAAATCCACATACCCAGATACCGGTGAAACACATAATCCTTCTCGGCAGTCGGGTAAAAAGAATTTCAGATATTGCCCTATACGGCATACGGTATGTTCATTTTTTAAGTTATTTTATTCACAACGGTTACTTTGCAGATTGCGCACACACAATTTTGCGAAAATGTCTAGCCAGATAGTTATTTATGAAATTTTAACATCTTGTAATGATTTCGTGAAAAACGAGAAAATAACATTCAGTTGAAGGGTTCCTAACAGAAAATAAATCGGAAATTGTACGTACAAACGTAGCAAATGAGGTACGTTCGTGCTAAAACTAGTTTTATAAATATTCAGATCTTGTTGCAATAACCGTCGCACTCTTATTCAAAAATGCATGAAAACAAAATTTATTACGATTCTATAGTATATTAAATTCAGTAATACGGAAATAATAGGACCCCATCTTCAATAGGACGTCATCACCATGGCAACCTAGAATCATCACCTACCATGGGATATCATTGAATTAATTAAGTATGATAGAATTTAATAGAATGAAGAAAACTTTAATTAATATCTTTTTAAGTTTTGATTCGATTTTCATAAAATTTGAAATGACTCGACAAAATTCTGCAATGATTATGTATATTAAATTTCATACCATTCGATTGGCCAGTTTTTGTGCTATTATATGCGGGCAGACAGACGGACCGGACGACAACGATGATAAGTGCTACGTATTTATATAATTACGAACGCATCTAAAAAGCATTTGTCCAAAATAATCACGAAATCGAGCTAAAATAATGGAAAAAAAAGACTAGAATGTGTACTTTTCCAGTATTGGGATCTTGAAGAGATGGAGAAACTGGCTTTGGAGATAGAAAGAAATTTTTTATGCATTTTATATACAAACAAAAGTACATTTTATATAAAGCAAGTATAAAAGCAAAAAAGTTTTTTTCTCTTTTATAATCATTCAATGTTCACATTAAAAATCACGCCTACCTTTTAGTCTGCAATTCATGCGATTCCCCCCCCCCCCCCCTTCAAAATGTCCATTACAATACATTAATTTGGCGAGGACATCGAATCCGATTATGAAAAATCCACTGGGGTTTTTTTACGCTTAGCAGAAAGCACAAGTGAGTGAATTTATTAAAAATACATAATTTTTGCTCTATTTATTTTCTTGGGATAGGGCAACAGGAAAGAACAAATTAAACGTTATTTAAACTACGAGTATTTTTTTACGATTTCTAAACTGATTTTCAACGTATAATAATAAATTAAGGAATATTAAACTATTGATTGATAAAAACGTATTTTTTTAAAATATCAAGCTATTAATTTTTTTATTTTTCTTATTAGCCCCCGGTATGCTATTTCTTTCTCCCAGCTTATTTTGTGTCGTCTCCAATAAATAGCGTTACCTTGTATAAGCCAGCAGTAAAACAAAAGCCGATGTTTCATTGTGCGATTAAATACTCTACAGCATTTTGTAAAACTTATAAGCATCGCACATTTTCAATGTTTATACCGTCGTATTGGGAAAAAAAGTACTTTTTAATGCAATTTGTTTGAAAACTGCATCGCCATTTATTTTCGAAATATTAATTTTTTTGTAGTTTTTAGCGATACTTGTTTTATTTTGGTAACTCAAGTACTCCATTTCTGTAGAAAGAAAAGAAAGAATAGTTGAAAAATAGCAATTATATCTTCTTGTAGCCATTTTCCCATAAAACTGAAAAAATTTAATGAAAATACGTGCTATTTTCAGAAAAAATAATAATGAATGATTTATGATAAAACATGGAGCTATTATAAACTATATTTAATTTTAAGTATCTATATTAATGCAAATGACGTCATTTTACATAAAATAAAAGCGTGTGCTGTAAGTCTTAAAATTTAAATATGTTTTGCACTGCAGTAGAGTCCCGATTATCCGAGTCCCGCTTAACCGAGTTATTTTCTTCTGATGGACTGGTGATTTCTATTATTATGAAGCAGCCATTATAAATGAAGCGTTAGGTGAAGATGAAAGAGCAGTCGTAAAAAGTTAAAACTCTGATTTTCTGGTCAGAATGGGGAAAAAAATGGCCATTTTTTTTTTTTTTTTTTTTTTTTAATGTTTCGCTGTTGTAGTTTATGGCAGCCATTTGGTTTATTTTGGCGCATCATTAAATCAATTGTTGTTTCAAGTCCCATACAACTGTACGAATTACAGAGAATATGTGGCGGGCTAATGAAAAAAAAAAGCCCTACAGTTAATGTATTATTTTATAATTGAGTTAAATATTAAAATGTTGTATTTTCATCATAAACACGCCAGTGAACGTAATTTTTATATTTCTAGCATATCAGGAAGTGGTTTAAAGATAGATTACAAAACTCCATTTTTGCATGCAAAAACAATGTTCAGTTAAATAAAAGAGTGTAATAAAAATTAAATTTAAAAATTCAAAAAACCCCGAACTAATTATTATTTCTCATCAATGTGAAGCTATTTTTTTATATTACTTACCTATTTTTTTATTTACTTGTATTGATGACTTTTAAGTTGCGTTTAATTGTTAGCTCCTATCTATAAACACTGTTTTGATGAGGCCTATAGATGCCTATGAAAGTTAGAGTTGCAGTAAAGCTAGAGATCCTACCTACACAACTTCCAGATTGTGTAATATTTAAACGGAGCTTCTGACTGTAAAAAAGTCAATGAAACATCGTCTTCATTTTGAAAGACCTATTCAATGATATGCCACTCAATAGGGTGCGTAATTTTTTTTCCGTCTCTACCGCCATTTTGTATTTTACGGCCGCCATTTTAAATTTATAAAAACAAAATATAGCCTATAACCATCGTACGGTTAAGACGAATCTATAGACCCCTCATTCGTTAAAATCCATCCAGCCGTTGGAATGTTTCGAGGTTATAAAGAAATCCACATACCCAGGAACGCGTTAAACACATAACCCTTCTTGGCAGTTGGGTAAAAAGAACAACAACTGGAGTTTTTGTCATTTTGTTGTTCAAATTAGTTTTTGATTTAAAGGTATTCTATACATAAATTAATTACATTATATTTAATTAAAGATTTGGTCAGATTTTGGGGGAAGAACTTGTTTGCTACATTTTGATTTCATATATCGTGTGAGCCAAAAGTTCGTTAAAACTTTAAAAACTCATAAAAAAGGAAGAATTATGATAAAGGAGTGCGGTTTGCAAGAAAGGGCTCAGAAGGTAGTCTGATTTTTTTAGCAGCAAACACAAAATTTAGTTAAAAATCACATGTAGAGGGCGCTGATGACCCGAAACACAATGAACAGGACAACAATACGCTCCATGCATTTGTTCTTCCAATAACAAATGTTCAACATGACCTTCAGAACATTCTACGACACAAGTTACACTACTCTCTTGTCCTGTTCATTGTGTTTCGGGTCGTCAGTGCCCTCTACATGTGATCTTTTAACTAAATTTTTTCTTTGCTTGAAAAAAAAAGAAAAAGAAAAAAAAATACGATTACTTTGTGAGTTCTTTCTTGCTCCTTTATCATAATTTCTTCCTTTTTTATGAGTTTTTTAAAAGTTTTAACGAACTTTTTGCTCACCCGGTATATATATACACATACACATAAACAAGCATAAAAGTTCATCAGGTTTTTTTTCACAGCTGCTTATATCATTTAGCAGCAAATCTTACTTTCTGGTAGCTAAACTTAAAAAAAAAAAAAAAAAAATCAAAACCCATAAAAAAGAAAAGTACCCTAAAATGAACTAATATTGTTATTTTTAAAGGTAATTACAACGTAGAAAATTCGTGTAACTAAATACACATGTCATCGTTATGAAGCATTGGAGTTTTAATTGTACCGTAGAAACATCACTTGATCTAAGACTTCTTTTCTTTTTCGAAAAATTGAAAATTTTTATCAAGTGCTGTTTTTGTTAGACCCCCCCCCCCCCCCACCTTACTTAATTAAAATAATAATATTGATAAGCACAAATATAGGAATATAAACAAAATGCTAAAATCTGTAGACAACCTATACTTTTTCTAATGCTTTAGGAATAGATTTATATTTTTCTAAATGGTTTACTATTAAAAAAAAGAAAAAAAATAGGTTGAAGCAAAATTTAAAAAATCTTATTATCGAATTTTCTAGTATTTTGGCAATTTTTAAAAGGAAAAAAAACGGAAGGAAGATAGTTATCTATAACGACAAATATATATATAGAGAGAGAAAATCTGGAGAACAAAAAATAAGGCCTTCAGTAAATAACAAAAAGCAAAGAATACTTAAAAAAAAAAAAAAAAAAAAAAAAAAAAAAAAAAAAAAGAGGGGGGGGGGGGGAGAAGAAATACAAAAAAATGCCATGAGAAAAGAAAAAAAACAAAACTTTTAAATCGTAAACTTTCTACATAAAGAAGGTTTCGGATTAAACCTTGCGCTGCATATACAAATAAAGTATTCTTTTATGTTTCTATTTTCTGTTCATTTATTTCTTTTTTCCCCGTGAGATGCGAAATAAATGCCAAAAGATTAAAGATTCACGAGCTCACAACTTTATAGCTTTTCGTTTTACAACATTAGGCCAACCAAATACCGGCTTCAGTTGCACAAGAACATACATCAGCAAGAACGTTCCAGGTAAAAGTTAAAATAAAACCACTGAACCACACATAATGTATAATCATTCCACCATAAACCCATTACAACGACTTTAGACATGTCGCAAGATCCCAGTGTCGACATATGATAACAAAAATAATTTCGGAAGGTGATGATCCAGTATCATCAAACAAGAAACTAGACACCTGTAAGCGGCCCCTTTTGAAAATTTGCGCATCAGAATGATCGAATCCATCCAGAATGGATTCAAGAAAGATATAAAGGAAATGCTACACACAAACATTTTAACTGCGTAGTAAGATAGGTATTCACTTGCAATGATCAAAAACTGAGTTATTTGGATAGTGGCTGTTTCAAACGACGACGATAAATGAAATAAAACTGTTCCGATTAATCCTTTATTACATAGTGCATCGTATCCGATACATAAATCAATAAATGTTATTTCTTTACCACGTTCCATAGATTTGTACAAAATTTATTTTCCCATTTGGCAGCGAAACTTTTTCTTATACGTTTAAGTAGAAATTTTAATTTCTACATCTCTGCAATTTTGAGGTATTCTCATTCAGTTGTATCAATCAAGCATTATTACTGTTGTTATTATATTTTTCAATAAATGTGACACAGCTTTTAATATAATCTTCTACTTTATAAAAACCTTTTCGTAATTATGTTTTAAAAATCGATTTAAAAAGCAAGTTTGCTAACGTGCACTTCAGGTCCATTCTGTTTGCTCCGAATCTGAATAAAAAAAACAACAAGTTTATGTGTTTATGGATGAAGATTTCAGTGAATATTCTAAAAAAATAGTCAGTTTGGATTTGAGAACAGCTTTAACCCGGTCGCGCCGGATATGACGTACCATGGATGCATATGGTTTTTACAATTGTCACCACTATTTTTCGAAAAGTAATCTTCAATTTACTTTACCGCAGAATTTATAACAATTGACTCCGACTAAATAAGGTGATGATTATTATTTGTATTTATTGGTGACAAAGTAAAAACCACTTATACTCTGGACATGCGCGACTTCTCCCGGGTTAAGAAAGAAAATTAAACAAAAGAATAGATTGCGTTCATTATTATTAAAAATTAAGCAATTAAAAATGAAAACAGCATTATGCCAATTTAAAGAACTAATCGAACTAATTTTTTTCCCTATCAGATCTCCTTACAGTAATGCTCCAATTTATTAAAACTACGTTGTACAATAGAAATTATTTGTGGAAAGTAAAACGCAGTCATATACTTCATATTGTATTTTTGTATATCACAAAATGGCATCATATCCCGAATTAAGAATTTAGACCAATCAACCTTAATATTTCCGGAAAACGGAATTTGTCTACAATGTAAAAATTCTATGATGCCGGCGGAAGGAATACAATGCAATTATACCTGCCCTTACGGAAGCCTGTCTAAAACACCCAGTTCCTTGTTATTCCGTTTTCTCAGGTTTTACTATATTTATTATGTTAAAGAATACCTTTTTAAAAAAATGTTACATTACACACAAAAGTTAAACGAAAGTGTATATTTACAATGGAAACATTTTATTGATTATGAAAAATGCAAAAAATTACGAAATAATCATTATTAGGGGTGTGCCCATAATTACTGTCTTTTTTTTGAGGGGGGGGGGATATTACCGGAGGTTTCTATGGCTACCCTTTACATTATTATGTTACAACATAGGGATAATTTCTCCATTCCTTGTTTACTACTTCCATCAATAATTCTATAAAAACACTTAATTTTTTATTTAAAAAAATTTCTTAATAACTTTTTTAAATTAATCTCGAAACCAATTAATATCACAACGAACTTGAAAGGTTTTCTGATAGAGGAAATCTAAGTTGAAGGTTTTATACATAAAAATAATGAAAGCAAACAAACGAAATGACTTAATGAGATAAATTATTCCTTTATTCTCCCTGATATTTATCAACCGAAAATAAAATAATTTGATAACTTCAAGCACTTTTTTACTAGAAATAACAACTACATCTTTATTGAAAGAGATAATAGTATTTGTCATTAACCCCTTTGCTTCCAGATGAAATAACTCTGCGTAGCATATATCCTCACTAGTGACTTAGTGAGTACACGAAGGGGGTAATAAGCGAATGGATTAAATATAAACAATTTCGGGTAAACATGTAGTTTAATGACTTTATCGCAGATTATATCACTACAGATAACGCTTTGAATTTTTCACAACAAATGTATACTTACAAACTGGTACAAAAAAACCTCAATATTTTGATAACTTTAAAGGAAAAAACTAGTATAAATGTAACAACAACAATTTTACAGGTAACTGACTCACATTAAGGTTGACTTACACACTGGCAGCTGATTAATATTCGAAACGGAGATTTTTATTATTGTTATCATTTATTTTTATTCCTTTTTTCTTATTAAAGAATTCTGGTGTTCAATTTTTTTCTGTTTACAAAACCATTTTTCATTTTGTTTTTTCATCAATTAGAAAGAGAGATACAGCGTTTTTAAAAAACATGGTATGTTATGTTTTTACAATAACTTATTACCCTGAATGCATTTTTCTGAAAATTTTGTATTTCGAAAGAAATATTATTGTGGTACACCAAGTAATGATCAAGATAATTGAATGAAACTATCAGAGAATGTTTTAGATGTTATTGGTAAAATGAAATGGACAAAAAGATTTTATGTAAGGTGTAATATTTTTCTTTTATGAATGTTTTCGTTTTCTATATATTAATAATTAATCTTTTGCAAATTTTCATGTTTTTATTTAGTATTTTATTAGGATGAGCGAAGCTAATTCTCTTCTAGGCTACACAAATTACATTTTGTCGTACACTTTACAAAAAAAAAAAACTATTCAGTATTTTGACTTGAAATTACACATAAAAATAAATTATGATCTGTAGATTTGCACAATTATTTTTTTACAGAATAACTTTAAAAAATGTATTATTTTAATTAATCTATTTTACATGATTTTCCATTACGGATGCATTTTTGCAAATAAAAAATGAAACACGCATATTTTCAGAAGAAAAAATAAATCATGGAGTTAAGTCATTATAGATAGAATCATGATTAATTAAATATGTTTCACGATTTCTTTTATGAAATTGTTAAAATACCTTTTTTTATGAAAATTATAGCACATTTTTAATGGATTGAAATTTGTAAAAATTCAAGGATTTACATTCAATTATAAAAGTATTTTTCAGTGTTAAGAATTCCAATACACAATTTATATTTATTATATGAAATCATTTACACAGACAATACTTTTTTTTTTTTGGTAAAGTGGCAAAAAAAAAAAAACAAAGAATTGTAAACAAATAAAATTAATTGCTAAATTCGTTATATCATAAATAAAAAATTCGGAGGAAATTCTTAGTTATTTGGCCGAATTTACATTCCTAAAATTAAAATGCTCCAAAACATAAAATAACATTTTTGCTTAATAAAGATGCAAAAATAATATAAAAAAAACATTGTCACTTTCAAATATTTGTCTTATTAAATAATGCTTCGCGAATCCAAACAAAGCATGGCTTTTGCTAGTATACAGTAGAGTGCCGATTATCAGAGTCCAAGTAAACCGAGTTTCCGCTTTAACCGAGTTATTTTCTTCTGATGGACTGATGGCTTCATTATTATGAAACAGCCATTATAAAGGAAGTGTTAGGTAAAGATGAAAGAGCAGTCGTAAAAATGGCCATAATTTTTTTTAACCAGAAAATCAGAGTTCTAACTTTTTACGACTGCTCTTTCATCTTCATCTAACACTTCATTTATATAGGCTGTTTCATAATAATCGAAGCCATCAGCCCATCAGAAGAAAATGATCCATTCCAAAGGTATAAGTTCGATTGACAAAAACTATGAGCTAATTAAGTGAAAATTTATATTTCATCTCCTTAGTTGGTGACGATTTTTGTAAAACCTATTTATCCGAGTTTTTTGGCCGAGGTGAGCTTGGTCCATATTAACTCCGATAATCGGGAGTCTACTGTAAAATACCTGATTTTTTTTTTTTTTTTTCATTATTATTATAGCTTTTTTCTCCATTGTCTGTCACTTTAAACAGAAACTAAAAATATGAAGGCTTGACGGTTACAGTTTTAAACATTTAACCGAAACAACTTTGCAGTCATATAAAATATAGGTCATATAAAGTCATGCAGTCATATAAAAAACCTGGTCGACCAACACCAACGAACATATTTAGACGAACATATAAACGAAACAACGTTATACGAAACAACGTTAATATTCGAAATAATGAAAATAAAATTTATACACAGAATGTAAGTGAATTTGGTCAGGTTAATCTTTCGTGCATCATTGTATATAATCTATATATCTGTTTATACACTAGAGGTCTGCACGAGCCCATGTTTCGCCCGAGGCTCGTGCCCGGCGGGCCGGGGCCGGCGAAACGAACACGAACTTTCAAACGGGCCGGGCCGGTCTGATAAAAAAAAAAAAAAAAAAAAAAAAAAAAAAAAAACGTAGCGGGGCTACTGGCCCGATATAAAAATTTAACCGAAGGCGATAAATTTTAGGCCATTTTCAATTAATATAACTATCGCGAGAAGAAGTATAAATGTGCGTCATGAGCCGATGTGAGTATGACAACCAATACAGAAGTGTAACATGTCTATCTTAAAGATCGGCATCGGACAGTTTCGTGGTGTCTGATCCTGGGTTTAATATTTTCAGCAGACTCGTGCCGGGCAGTGATTGCAGGCTTGTATTTTTTTTCTACATAGTCGTGCCGGGACGAAACTGGTCTTAATCGTTCTCAGGATGTATAGTGCAGGCATTATGTTTTGTAAAAGTATTAAGAGCGATAATGAATTTCTGTTAGCAGTATTTTTGGAACAATTACATGGTACCTTAAGGTCCTCAAATTCACTGCTCAACAATGCGAAATTTTCCGACATATATTCTGACTCATTTTTAAGTGCAAAGGCATTAAAAAGCCTGAACATTGAAGGGATTTGGAATCGAATAGCGTTTTCATTTTTAATAAATTACTTACAGAGATATTATTTGAGATTGTCACGTGGCTGCATGTTTTTATCCTTTCCCGTGCTATCGCTTCGGGAAATTCGATTCAAAACGCTAACTTTGACAGTATTTTCTCAAAGATATATTGCTTTTATGTTAAAAAATAAATAAAAATGAATAAAAAATTAGCCACTTACATAGTTTCTGAATAAGAATACCTGCCAATCTTACGCTTTTCCGAAAAGAATTCAAAAATGTGTCAGCTCCTTTGGATTTGAGAAAAGCATTAAAATGACAGAGAAATATTTTCACAAATCTACTTTTCATTATACAGCTTCAAAATTTATCATGTTTTAACCCTTTATTCTAAACCACATTAATTTTTTAATAAATTCTTGTTTGAATTTTGAATCGTCTAAGACTGTAAGTAAACATTATCTATTGTGTGTTTCATGTTTTGCAAAAATATAGTAATCTAAAATATACTGTAAAATGTTCTCATAAATACGCATGTAGTATACATTAAAAGAATCTTACTTGTATGTCGATAAAAAATGGAATTTTTTGTAGAAATTAAGTCGGGCCGTGCCGGGCCTGTTTTCACCGATTTTTGTACGGGCAGGGCCGGGCTCGGGCCTGGAAATTCCGGCCCGTGCAGATCTCTAATATACACTACATCGTGTGTTAAAATTTAGCTTAGGTTCAAAACGCATACCGAAAATTTACCTTAAGCAATTTCCAACAACAGGTGGAAATGCACTAAAATAATTTTGTACAGCCCTGTATATTATCTATAGATTTTTATGCACAAGAATTAACGATCTCGAAGCCACTGCGGGTCGTATTCGTGTAATGTAATCCTTTTCAGTCCTGTGTACCGAAATAGAGATCTCGGTTCTTTTCCTCATAAAAACTAAACTGTTTAATTTTTTTACATTTTGATTTCCCTTCTATGTAGCTCAATATTTTTCTCTCTGTTCTAAAAAAAGTAACTAACGCTGCCCCCGCCGCTGTCAATGAATTTTTTGTGGCCGGAGATCTTTCTTCCATAATATTAAGAAAACTACTGCATACAAAAATATGAAAATGGGTATTATTATAGAGAAATGTTTGGTAAACACGGGTATTATTATAGAGAAATGTTTGATAAACACGTTGAAGCAGAAAGTTTTCAAATAGAAGACATTTAAAAGATATTTAATGTCAAAGTTGGACAAAATCGTTTCATTAAAAAAGTTTTTATAGGAGCATAAAATATATAGGAATTTAATAATTTTTTTCTAAGGACATTCACTAGCAACTCACGGTGTGCAGACTACTTTTTTTTTTTTTTTTGCCTAATTTTTTGAGGATTTATTTCAATTTTAAAATTCAAATTTTTAGCATTTGGTGAGATACTTTTGACATATTTTAGAAAAGGTTAGTATTTTAAATTGTTGCCAATTTGTAAAAACAGAGCAAAGAATAACATTTCTTTTAAATTAAAAACTTATTCACACGTGACTATTATAAACAGAAAAAAAAAACTTTTCAAATTAGAATTAAATGAATACGCGTTAAAAGCTGGAAAGTATTGAATATTAGGTCATAAAAATTATTTTTACACAAGCATATTAAAAATGAAAGGAAACTATAAAAATGTGTTAATAGCAGTAAATGGGGGAAATGACGTCCTATTTCAAATGTCCAAATAATAACATTGCCAAACAGTTTAAATTAAAAAATATATATCTACAGGTGAGATTTATTTCAAATTTCGATTTTCAAAAACTTTCAAATCAGAATTAAATGATTACGTATTAAAAGCAGGAAAATATGAAAAATTACGTCATAAAAATACATTTACACGTGATTATTAAAAGAGAAAGAATTTTTTTAAATAATGTATTCATTAATATGCATTAAAAGTGATAAATGAAGAAAATTACGGCATATTTAAAACGGACAAATAATAATATTACCAAACAGTTTTAAAATAAAAAAATATATTGACATAAGATATACATTTCAAATTTCGAGATGATCTTTTTAACTACTGTTGCCAATTCTAAGGCAGCGCAAATAATAATATTATCCTTCTAACGATAAAAATATTTCAGGTGAATGTTACAAAGATAAAGAAATGTTTGGTAAAAATTATGTCAGATTTTAAAACGTGACATTTAAAATCTTTTATTAAAAATCATTTTCTTATAAGCGTTGTTAAAAAGTACAGGGAAACAAAGACTCTGTTGACTTAGTTCTTGTTATATTAGCTATATTTTCAAATGTTTAACTAATCTTAGTTAATCAAGCACTAAAACAGCAATTAACAGCAGCTGCTTCAGCTTTAAAACCCCTTAGTAAAAGGGCATGGGAACCCGTTTACAGGGAGATCGCCACTGATTTTTTAATTATAATTCAATCTTCGGTAATCTTTTTTAGGCAGATCAGATTAGCGGATTTTTAGAGTCTGATCGGGGGTTGGTGAGCGTAGCTCGTAGGGGGCAGAGCCGCTCCTAGTACTCTAAAACGAAACTAATCAACAGCAGCAATTATGAGGATTTCCTCATAAAATAAATGTTTTCATCTGAGTTTGCAAAATGCCTCCAAGACGTTGCAGCCTAGAAAGTAGGTAATTTTCCTAACTGTTAAACAAAAAAACTTTTACAATTATTAACGAACAGTTTTTAGATTATATTAATGAACGTAGTAGGGTGAAGATATTATATATTTCTTCACTGTTTTAGGCATTTTCTGAACCTGCATTGCACTGTATGCATTTTTTTTTTTCTTTGAAGAGCGAGTATAACCCTATCCACGGCCCAATGATGCTCCTCATATTCCAAATATTCCTCTGCAATCCAATTTACTATCTTTATTACATTTCATTTCGTTTATTGGCAGTTCTTGTACACTTTATGTGCCCCGTGCAATGCTTTCAGCTTGTGCTAAGTTATACAAGAAAATATACAAGAATTGCTCGTTTAATAATATAGTATGACATAAAAACGACTTGAAAACGAATTTTCCCAAAGTTGTTACCCTAACAAATCGATTTCAACATCAGAAGAATCCCTAATGTGTGACATTCATCCACATCGTTCCAGCCGTTTTCGAGAAAACCAGAACATATATACAAGAATTGCTCGTTTAATAATATAGAACTTTTAAAAAATACAGCTTCTGTATTAGTAAGCTTCAAGTCATTTTAAACAAACGGATGGATAAACAATCACAATAGTTTCGAAACATATAAAAAAGATTTCTCTTTAGATCTACAGAAATGATGAAACAGGTGGCTTCTTCAAAAAGAAAAAGAAAAATCGAGCATGAGAAAATAAATTCTTTTAGAGTTAAATCGTGGTAAACAGAACAATTGGGAAATAATTACAGCCATTTCGTAGGCAGACAAACCCTTCTGAGTGGGTAAAGTTCTGGTTTTAGCTTACATAATGTCCGGAAATTAAATACGATTTTTCATTTTCGGACAATGCTTCGCTACTGTGTCGCAAAACAAGAAACTCGTGACAAGTAATCAGCGTGTTGGTCTTACAAGTTCAGCATCCATTGTTGATATTGTGTTGCGACAAAATTTCCTTCATAAGTTCTACGCATGCTACCCATCATTACTTACAGACATCATAACTTAAATTAAAAGGAAATTCATTCAATGTTGAAACATAGTGCTATTGAACGCCCGAAAACTATCTAGGTCGTTGCAGACAATAACTAGAATGAATTTAAAACAATATGTAGGTACTAAGATATAATCAGTGTTCGTAAATATCAAGATATTTTCGAAAGTATAAAAAATATCCGATACTCTGATCCGGCATTTTTATATATATCCGATATTTTCAAAATAGTCAACTTACTGATGATCATACATATTTTCAGACCTTATATATAAATTAGAAACTAAAACATATTGCTCTTAGCATGAAAACTTAATAAAAACAATATTCTAAACGTCTTTTTCATTATTATTTTTTTTCATAAATGACAAAACTTAAGATCAACTAACAAACACAATTTTATTTTTACACACAAAAAAATAAACCATAGGATTTGTATCAAATACTAAGAAAATTTTATGCCACACACAACAAAATTTTAAATATAAAATAATTTGTTTTTAATCGAAAATATTGACATAAATGTAACCTTCTCTGCTTTTTCATTCCCTAACGTACTGTGCAGTTAACACTGAACAAACCCAAAACCAAGATTCATTCTAAAGAAACTATAAATAACTTATTATTACAATTAGACAGTTTATCTTTCAATAGATGTTCTAAGTAAATATTACCCCACAAAATTATTTGTTATACATTTAAAAATTCAGCTTTGGAAAATGTAAAGCTTGGATTTTATTTTTTCCTTTCGAGGGTAGGAAGGGGACTAAAAAAAACTACTGTCAGAGCAAAAGTTCTTTATCTACAGAAGAACACAGTCAATAACAGTTAAAAGGTTCATTTACAACTTGACTCCTTTGACTGAAAACATCAAATTTTTCATACACAATATATTGAAAATAAGTATCAAATATATTAAATTATCGAAAATATTAAACTTCATAATATTTTGAAAATAAATAACAGACATATATCATGATATATATCCATTGATATATCACCGAACACTAGGTATAATACTCGCTGTATCATAGAACATAGACGAATGCAGCTCAACAAATTTTCCAATTTTGCAGAAAATTTTAAAGAACTAAATAAAATGAGCTTTTTTTTTCTTTCTTTCTTTCAAATATTGGTATGAGCTCTGACTTTTAAATTAGACAATCACGAAATTAATCCTTTTATAAGTTTACAGCTAGGAATTTTGCTTGAAGAGATAGAATTAAGAATTCTAGAAATTCAAAAATCAACCGACAAACTTAAATAAAAATTAATTTTCTATGTCATTAGATTACTTATTAGATTTTATTTAACAAGTAGTTATGTTTTAACACACATTATAAACTATCTATGAATAAGTTTATAAAAAAAAAAAATTTCATGTGGGTAAGGAGGAAGGGGGAGTTGCATTCCATTTAACAAATTTTGGATGAAATTTTGAAGACATATAGTTGTGTTCGGAGACACTTGCCAAATTTATAATACAGTAAACTCTCGTTTTTACGAACCTCTTTTTCACGAACACTTGCTATTTTACGAACTATAGAGTGGTCCCAAATACGCTCCCATAGAAACAATGTAATTTTTCGCTCCCATTTACGAACTACAGATTATGAAAATCTCTTTTTTGCGAACTCAGTTTTCGTACTTCTGAAAAAAAAAAAATTAAAGTTTTGGAATACACTGCCAACGTCAGTTAAACTCTATACAGGTACAATGAGACATCGGGTGCATTCCAAGAATGTGTTGTTTTCCCCAATCTCTTTCGGAGGTAGGGGGAATAGCAACATTTTCAAAAAGTGGTTGTCAGGACTAAGGCACTTTTTTGATGGGAACAATTACTCACAGTTACTGTGAAAGGTAAAAGTAGTAAAGGTTTCCATAGATAAAATAGAAACATATATTTTCCAAAATGTGATAAAAAAAAAATAAGTGATTATTTCAATTCCTAATTTTTTATCTATGTTTTAATCTATGTATTTTCATCTACTAAGTAATAATACAGTCTGTTTTTCATATGTAATATTTTCAAAACATGGTAACGTATGTTTCTGTGTACTAAAATTATTTTTTGTGCATAAATTTGCATTTATTTCTTGTATATTTAAAAATACATGTGTAACATTATTAAATAATAAATAATCTTGAAATAATGCTTCATCTATGAAGAGGGGACAGTTTGATAAAAATAGACATAAATAATGTACGTATTAATATCATTTTTTGAGTTTTTCTATTTTACGAACTATTTGGGTGTTCCCTACGAGTTCGTAAAAGCGAGCATCGACTGTATTATCAAACTCAAAGTGTGATTGTTAACTTGTTACTTGTTGTATATATATATTTGTTTATCCTACCAAAAAAATTGATAGCTGATACCAATGTACTGTTATTATTATTATTATTATTATTTTCCTAAATTTCTTTTTTAAAGAAATGAATTTTACGTAAGTAAAAATTTCAAAATGTAATGATTTTAAAAACTTGTTACGATTAAAAAAAAAAAAAAAAAAAAGAAAAGAAAAGAAAAAAATGAGCACGTCAGTAACAGTGTCTTATTTTCTGATGGTGAGTACATAATTTTGAAGACTGTATTGCGTAATCAATGTCCTGTTTTTAACTTTAGCCACAGTTTGAAACAACATTTCAGGATCAGCGTGAAGCGCCCTCTTAACCCAATCTAATAAGAAATTAAATCGGATCCTTGAGGGAAAATTATGCAGCATAATTCACTATTCTAAGGGTTAAAGAGCAAATAGTTGTAGTAATAATCAGCAACACTAAATATTAAATTTATGCTTACAGAAGTATATTCATTTATGTATTCTTTCCTGATCAGAAAGCTAAAAGAAGCACAGTTAGGGGTGACTCTATTGGATACAAGGTCTACCAGAATGAAACAATTACAGATGCAATTGCATCCAGAATAGCCAGTTCGCGATGGACATCTGAAACCAAATTCCGATTTGAGGAAGCACGGGAACTTCAAAAAAGCGAAGGGGAACGAGTCTGACCAGATAACCGAAAACCATCGCAGATAGGTCCTTGAATTGTGAACTTAAGATCCCGAGATTTACACCAATGGTATAATCACAGATGCAGAGCCTAAGTAGACCAAGTTACTCGACCTTCGAGCAACATATATTCTTACAGCATGGAATATAATATTCTAGGTTTGGAAAAATATTTACAAATCAATGATTGTAAAAACACTTGAGCATTCGAGAACCCGTGATATCGATAACAAAGTTTTACATATTTTAAACAAATTATGTAAAAAAAAATGTTACCTCCCTCATTGTTGATAATCTCCAGCACAATAAACTTACAATAATACTTTTGCATTCAAAATTAAATAAATAATGAATAAGTAAAACTACGCAGTTTCAGCAACATTTTGCACCGTGAAATAATTTCCTATATTTAACACTTAAAAATTTTCATTTTTATTTAACTCTTTATGCCCGTAGTAGGTTTTTAAATTCCACTGAAGAAATATTAATACAGAATGTATATATTAATAATAATGTAGTTATTTTTATTTCATTTAAAATACTTTTCCCTATCATGTTTAGAAAGCATAAGTAATTTTACATAAATATTTTTAAAGATAGATTTTTCTCAACCCTATATACATGGTTGTGGAAATTGTGCAGTGCAAAATTTTCACTCAAAATAGCACCTCCCTTTACAGATACTGATGTAGTATTGTAGTATTTACGTTTAGTACTTTATGAGAATTCAGAGATTTTAGAAAACAGCATCATATTTTAATTAATTTAAGTATTGTAAAATATCTGAAAAAAAATAATTGTCATTACTGATTTAATGTGTCAGTTTTAAGGGAACAACAATACTTTCGAAATACTGTGTAAAACTGCTGATACTCATGTACTCTTTTTTCGGAAATCACTGAAGCGATTTCAAACTATTTTTTACAGTTTTAACAGAAGCCGAACTATAAGATTGATCCTTCAGAGCAAGAAAAAAAATGCAATAGTTACGCGATTTCATAAACAAACAACAAAAGTAAATCATGCGTCAGCCATGGATTATGAAACACTTTCAAACTCATTCAGAATACTGTAACAAAGCTTCGATGCTAAGTAAACAATTTGGAAAACGCATAACACATCTTAAAAACCAATTTCAGCAATTACCATCTATAATCGGAAAAAATATTCGAATTCTTTTGTGCATCCCTGTACATGATCTACAGATTTGTACATATACTACATAGTATGCAAACATTTTGTTCGGTTAGGATACGCATAACACAGCTGAAAAGCCGTTCAGTAATTTCCGTCAATAAGTGGGTATGTACTCGTATTATGTACTGCATCCCTGTATATGATCTATACAATATGTGCACACCAAGTAATATACACAAAATTAGTTAAATTTTAAAATGCATATCACAATTGAAAACGCACTTCCAGCAATTACTGCTCACAGGCAGTAATAAAACAGAATTTTTTGTGTGTCCCTGTAAATGAGCGATGAATGCTACGCACACCATATTCTATAATAAGCATCGTGAAGAGCAAATAAGTGATGTATATCAATTTCAATATATTTTAAATAGTATAACATCGTTAAAATGCCTATTTTTTCACAAAGACCATTATGTAACTGAATTCTTTTAAGTGCTCCTGTAAACGAACTGTAAATGCTACACATTTAATTTTCAATATCAAACTTGCCTTGGTAACCCTCAATAACATATATTAATAATATGGCTATTCAAGGACATTTACAGCGAGTTAGAGCACGGACAGAGATCCTTTTCAATTTCATTATGCGTGAAGTCTAATAATATCACTAAATTGCACAGCAAACGATTCCCCTTTCCCCCACTGATCAAAATGTAATGAAATTATTTTAAGCTACCCTGTAAACGAATTATAAATGACACTTTTCTACACTCCTGGGAAAGCTATGATATTGATTTTAATTAAAGCTAAAATCAGTGTTAAATGATTTAAAATTTGAAACGAAAATCTTTCCTAAAGAACCTAATATTGAGGGCCCACTCACCTCGGCAGCGTATGCATCCTTGAATTTGCATGATTTTATATCTTTAAATGAAAGTCTATTCAAACGAACCTAGAATTGGGGATCCACCTGCCTTCGGCAGGGTACAATACACCGGGCAGTTAGAAGAGTTCGGTGAACATGGCTTTTGCCGCTTAACCTCTTGGGGACGAGCGACACGTATACGTGCCGTATGAAGCGCTCAGAATCCTTGTTTTTACTCACCAGTAAAATTTTACTGTAAAATTTGCCTTATTTAATCAACGCATTTTCTCGATTCAAGAAGAAACAAATTTCTGTTTCTAAAAAACGGTGACAAAAGATAAAAAATTTCGTAAAAGGCTCCCGTCCCGAAGGGGTTAAAGAACAGATAAAAAAATTGTAGCAAACAAAGTTGACATCGATATTTCCGAAATTACAAAGAGCAGAAATTATTTCACTCTTTATTAGATTGACTGTTATTTAAGTTGAAATTGTAGCATTAAATACAATTAAATATTCACGAACTCATGAAAAATAGAATCTAGTCTTTCTTTTGGGAGTACGTTTTTTAAAACTAATATTTAGATTTAGATACCACAAATATGAAAGAGTAATTCTTTGCCTTATTAAATGGCAGCTTTCTGTGGAATATTTGCATATTCAATTTTATATAAATATAGTAGTAACGAGGAACTAAATTTATTTATTAAAATGTTAAATTTTTAATTTATTAAAATATGCATCACTGCACATGCACAGCGTAGGGTTAAATAAATGTTGGGCGTAGGAGCGTAGCTACAAAAAAATTTTCTGGGGGTAGAGTTCAAAATTTTCCCAACTTATAATTCAAAAATTTCCCAACGTGAAACAAATTGCTCTATTTTCCAACTAAAATGATATGTTCAATGTGTGTTTAATGATAATGATACTTATACGAAAAAAGAAAAAAAATCTTTCCAAAGAAAAGTGCTGAAACTAAAAACATAAAAATTATAATTATTGGTTCATTTAAAAGTTTTTGTCTTCCATTGTGTACGAGTCATAATCGTACTTCATATGAAAATAGTCTCATATTTTTAGATTTTTGAGAAAGGAACAAATTTCTGGAGGAAATAGATAGAGACACTGTTGATGGACAACAGTAGAGAAATTCAGGTCTGGTATATGCGTGATATTTTCGTGATATTTTCGTAGCACAGAGAAACATAATGAGAAATTAAGTCTGGCTACTTTTTGTATTTTTTTTTTTTTAAGTTTAACTATTTTACTATTACAGAACTCAAAAAAGTGGTCAGCAAAACAGTGTATATATAATTTTTTTTTTTTTACTTTAACTATTTT
This sequence comes from Maratus speciosus, assembly GCA_963932465.1. Lineage (NCBI taxonomy): Eukaryota > Metazoa > Arthropoda > Arachnida > Araneae > Salticidae > Maratus > Maratus speciosus. Next base: position 111,672,343 of record OZ010786.1, on the reverse strand, counting down.
ACTATTACAGAACTCAAAAAAGTGGTCAGCAAAACAGTGTATATATAATTTTTTTTTTTACTTTTTTTTTTTTTTTTTTTTTTTTTAAAGAAAAAATTGTACTTTTTGGTTAGCCGTGCGCCAGAGTTATATATACATATATAGTATATAACCATTAATTAAACATTACCGACCATCATCAAAAACCGCATAGTATATACATATAGATATGTGTGTATATATACAATATATGAATATAAATATATATGTACACTACATATATGTATGTATAACAATGGCGCCGGCTAACCGAAAAGTACCGAAAAAATGTTTCAAAAATCTATAATTTCCCAACTCTAAGCTGAAATTTCTCAAGTTCACATATATTGCCCCCCCCCCACCCCCATCGTGACGCTTCCGTTTAGGCGTTGCCAAGCATTTCAAAAGAAAAACAAGAAAACTTATTTACGCGAGGACGGGGAGGGGGGGAGGGGGGGGGCTATAGAGACCAGTTGTTTGAAAAATTATTCGATATTTTTCTTGAATCAGATATTACGCTTCCATTCTAGGCAGCTCTTAATTAAGATTTACATAATATAATCTTTGTTATATCAACAACTTGATTAAACAGAGATTTACATAATCTTTGTGTTGATTAAACTTAAGATTTTTAAAAAGGTGAAACAGGGGTTTACAAAGTTTTAGAATGGTGTGCCAATAAACAGAAATTTATATTTGTGCCATGCCACTGGCTAACGAAGATAATGTTAATGGGCTGGTTTATAGCAGGACGTTTGGGAATACGTGACAAATCCAGAAAACAGGAAACATTTTTCCTGAATGATTTTCTTTTGTCATGGGTTGAGAACTGTGTGTGGCGTTTTTTTTTTTTTTTTTTTGTTTTTTTTTGTCAATTTAAGATATCTACCAGATTTTCTTCGCTTTATTTAATGTTAGACATTCCGTAATTAAGTTATGCGAAGATTATTTTTCGGAAATTTTGATAAATATGTTGAGTAAAAAAACGTATTAAATGAACAATACCTGTTGCGAAAAGTGTATGAAGACCCTGAAAGCTCTTATGTATGTTAGCTCCCAACTATTCAGAATAGAAGGCTTTCGTTTTAAATAATTTATTTTAGGTGGAGTCAGGGTTAATTTAACCTCTTGTGGCACGGCAGCCATTCTAACAGAGATTAGCTTTTTTTGCGTATGTTTAACCTATTAAAATCTTCGAAAAATTAAAAAAAAAAAAAAAAATCATACATTAGCTAACCGGCGGAAGAGTTTTTAAATGATTATCCCGTAGCACTTTCATGGTTACTCGTGGCATCGAAGAGCTATCCTTATGACCACAGAACCTCGCGCCCGAATTTTTTTTTTCTTTTTTAAATATAATACAAAATATCTACGATCATTTATTACTTTGTAGGAAAGGAGATGTAGGTTATTAATGAAGGGCCTCACAATAATAGTTCTTGCACTAGATTCCGGTTTCGCTAGAGACAGCTCGGACTCGCTGCGCCTATACGATATCTTAACCTTTAAGTGATGTTACCGGTCTCACAGACCGCTGCTTTTTTCAATTCTTATAGTTTAACTTGCAATTTTCAGTTTAACTACAAATACTACCGAAATTTTGTTTCATCTGGAACATTAGTACTATCACTAGAGGCTTTTGAATAGGTGAATTTTAATTATAACAGCCCAATACAAGAAGTTTAGCAGAAAAACACCATCCTGTGAGTTAATCGCGCCTTTTATTCATCTTTCGATGGAGCGGTCTCACAGACCGCTTCACAGCAGTTGTGTGATAGTGTCTGTGAATCAGTTAAAGGTTAAAATGAAAAAAAAAAGCGCATCAGATAAACTATTCATTAAGTTGAAAAAAAAAAAAGTCCTTCCGGCCAGTGCCGGGAGGAAGAGGTAGCTTTCATAATCCTTATTTAAAAAAAGCCAACTTATATCATGCAAACACACGAAGCTCAATTTAGTGGAAACCGAATATAGGAGATTAAATACTAATTTTTATCAATATAATGAATGAGAATTTCGCGAAATTAGTCAGCTTTATCCAAGCTGCTTTTCTTTAAAGTAACTTATATTTGGCTGCCAAATTCGGCAATTTCTTAAAGTGCCTGTCATTTTAAGACAACATGGTGGATGAGGCTAAGCAGTGAACTGGGTCGAGACCTTAGTAATTGCTGTGCACATTCTCACTCACATCGGAATCGGTTAATATACAGGAGTGCTGTCGCATGCAAAAAATCAGATTTTTCAAAATGTCACCCACAATAGAAATTGAAACTGCTATATCTGAGCCATTTTTTAAGGTAAAGACAAACAAAAAATGCTCCTGAATCCTTATATCAAGGTCAAATACTTAAGAAAGAAACCTTTTTCAATTTCTAATTTTTTTGCACCTCACTTTAAATATATATATTTTTTTTAATTTAATGGCCGCCATTTTGAAACAAGATGGCTGATGAATCAGGTCAGCGAACTTGGTCGAGGTGTTGATGTATACTATCCACATGCCTTCTTACATCGAAATAGGCGAATACGTGTGTTATCGCGTAATACAAGATCGTTTCAAAATGTTAGCCATGCTAGAAATTCAAAGTGCTATAAATCAACCATTTTTTAAGATATCAACAAAAAAACAAATTTTCAGAAACAAAAACTGCTCCGGAATCTTTGTATCAAGGCCAAACACATAAAAAAAATCTTTTTCATTTTCCAATTTTTTAATACCTCATTTTGAATTTTAAATTTAATTTTTTTAAATGGCAACCCTTTTGAAACAAGATGGCGAATGAAGCTGGAAAACGAACTCGGTCGAGACATTGGTATGTACTATGTACAGACCAAGTTACATCCAAATAGGTTCATAAATACGCCTGTTATCGCGTGACAAAAACCAGGTCGTTTTAAAATGTCAGCCACAAGAGAAATTCAAAATGCTATTACTCAGCCATTTTTTTTTTAGATATAGACGAAAGAAAAACTGTTCCGGAATCTTTGTATTAAGGTCAAACACATACAAAAAAAATCTTTTTCATTTTCCAATTTTTTGGTATCTCATTTAATTTTTTTTATTTTTTTATTTTTTTAAATGGCCGCCATTTTTAAACAAGATGGCGGGTGAAGCTGACCAACGAACCCGGTCGAGACATTGGTATGTACTATGTATAAACGAAGTTACATCCAAATCGGTTCATAAATACGCCTTTTATCGCGTGACAAAATTCAGGACGTTTCAAAATGTCAGCCACGCTAGAAATTCAAAATGCTATAACTCAGCCATTTTTTAAGACATAGACGAAACAAAAACTGCTCCGAAATCTTTGTATAAAGGTCAAATACATAAGAAAAAAATATTTTTCCATTTTCAATTTTTTGGTACCACATTTCAAATTCTAAATTTTTTTAAAAATTTTAAATGGCCGCCATTTCGAAACAAAATGGCGATGAAGCTGGCCAACGAACTCGGTCGAGAGATTGGTATGTACTATGTACACACCGAATTACATCCAAATCGGTTCATAAATACGCCTTTTATCGCGTGACAAAATTCAGGACGTTTCAAAATGTCAGCCACGCTAGAAATTCAAAATGCCATAACTCAGCCATTTTTTAAGATATAGACGAAACGAAAACTGCTCCGGAATCTTTGTATAAAGGTCAAATACATAAGAAAAAAATATTTTTCCATTTTTAATTTTTTGGTACCACATTTCAAATTCTAAATTTTTTTAAAAATTTTAAATGGCCGCCATTTCGAAACAAAATGGCGATGAAGCTGGCCAACGAACTCGGTCGAGAGATTGGTATGTACTATGTACACACCGAATTACATCCAAATCGGTTCATAAATACGCCTTTTATCGCGTGACAAAATTCAGGACGTTTCAAAATGTCAGCCACGCTAGAAATTCAAAATGCCATAACTCAGCCATTTTTTAAGATATAGACGAAACGAAAACTGCTCCGGAATCTTTGTATAAAGGTCAAATACATAAGAAAAAATATTTTTCCATTTTTAATTTTTTGGTACCACATTTCAAGTTTTAATTTTTTTTAAAAATTTTAAATGGCCGCCATTTTGAAACAAAACGACGGATGAAGCTGGCCAACGAACTCGGTCGAGACATTGGTATGTACTATGTACACACCGAATTACATCGAAATCGGTTCATAATTACGGGAGTTACAGTGTGACATAGGTCAGATTATATATATATATATATATATATATATATATATCAATTTTGAACGGAGGGTGGTTTCGGGGTCTGGGGGTCATGATCGATGAAAATATACCAAAATTTTTTGAAATCGCTTTCCTCCGAACGGCTGCAATAGGTAGCTTTTTTGTAAAGAAAGCTACCTAAAAATGATAAATTTTAGCTATTATTTTATATTGTGAGGTTTATTATTATAATTATTTGTAAGTGATTTACATCTCATTGCAAAATAATATGCCGCATTTATTAGGTACTAAAAATGCATTGAAAAAATATTAAAATACATGGTTAATTAAAAATAATTGAAAGTTTAGAAGCAAGAAAAAATAAATAGCTCTTAAATGAGTAACTTTCAAAGTGACATGAATTCTCGTCTTGTTTTTGTTAAAAAATAAAATAAATAAATAAATAAACTCTAAAAAATTTACCCTGGTTCTGCACTTGAAGCATACAAAATCGAAAATTTTGGATTTGAACTCAAAAATTCTTTTCTTTAATTAGGTTAGTAAACATCTCATTATTATTAATGAGTGCGCACGATCTTCATCTTCTTTTTTATTTCCATTTTACAGACATATTCGGATTCACAGAAATTTCATGATTTTCAAAAATTATGTTAAAGCTCTCTACTATTATGAATAAACACAATTAATTAAAGATGAATGTCAGAGATTGACAAAAGTCAATTTACAATACTTTTATATTCTAATATAAACTGAAATTTCATGTTTAAAATTTGGGGAGTCTGTTGGAGTTTGCCAAGAATGTATTCGCAGATATCTAGAAAACTCACACTATCTAAAAAAACTTCTAGAAGATAAATAATTAGGTTTGAAACTGATACTTCATTAAAAAAATAAAGTGCATTCATGAAGACTATTAAAGATAATGCATCTGATTTAAAAAAAATAATAATAACTATTACATTCAATTGCACACAAGTCGAAATCCTTCATTACGAAGTAGAAGAAACGATGTCTAGAGCAGTTAAAATTTTTTATAATAATATAAGCTAAATTATTATAGGTGCCAATGGTAAGTTTCAGGATATAGCCAGAATTTTCAATTAAACAAATGAAATCTAATTTCAATATTTTGCTGCTTATAACGTTGAAATTCATAAAAATACAAATGCACAAAATCCCACTCAGTTGGCAATTTTTATTCGCAGACATGATGTGTACTTAAAAATAAGTGAAGAGCTTCTGAAAATTATCCTATACTCGATACAATCACCATAACAGATATTTTTTTATTAAATTATGAAACTTTTGCAGTTTAAAAAGTAAGTTTATATTCCAAATAATAGTGCTCCCGTAACGATTGGTTTATAAAGAGGAGCAATTTCAAAATGAACTGAAAAGTGCAAAGATCAGTACTAATACACTTAATAATACAGTTCTTTTTGTCATTTTGATTGCGATTTGAAATTTTAACTATCAGATATGCATTTTTATCTTGTTTGGAAGCGTGCTTTTCTACGACATCATTGATATTTTCAATGTTACAGACCAATAAAAACTCGTAAACGTAAAAATTGATGTATTTTACTTAATAAATATTTCTTTTTTTAAATTTTTCGGTGTATTTTTTTTGTTGTTGTTGTTTTTAATTAGGTAGGTTTCAAATATTGCCCCCCCCCCCTCCCCCTTACAAAAAACAAAGCTGCCTTTTCTATGTACAAATGTCATCTGTGCGATAGTAATGTAAAAAATTTGCTTCTTCTTTTCCTTTTTCTTTCTTCTTCTTCTTCTTTTTTTTTTTATGTGGCCCGCGACTTTCTATACAATAGTTACTTTACAGAAGACCAATGCGAGGCTTTTGAAGAGATTATTTGCTGAGACGTTTTTTCATTAATTTTTAATTAATTGCATTTTAAATTAAGCGTGTTTTAACGAAATATGAATGTTTTATGTCAATAAACATTTCTATGAATTTTAATTAATTAATTTTTTTAATTAAACATGTTTTAACGAAATATGGATGTATTATGTTAAAAACCATTTCTATTAAACCACTTTATCATCGTGCGTTTTGTATGTGCATAGAAAAGGGAAGATTGACTCAGAAATAATATATATGATATTAATTTAAAAAGACCAGTTGTGAATTTCTCAGTATTGTGTTGTGTGTTTATTTTCGAGTTTTCCGAAGCTGATGGCGTTTTATTGAAATCTGTACTCTTTCCCACTTTACTCATGAGGGAGACTACAGTAGGTACGAATTAACACTTTTACTATAAACCTTTTGAAACAGACGGGTTACTCCAGAAAGCCTATCGCACCTCTTGCTGGGCATTTAAAGGTAAAACTGAATAAATATTTACATCAAAAATTTCAAAAATAAAATTTGACGCATTTGTATAAAATAGAAACTGAATGGATACATATATATATATATATATATATATATATATATATAGATATATATATATATATATATATATATTTTTTTTTTTTTTTTTTTTTTTTTTTTTTTTTTTTTTTCACAAAAAATGTAACACAGCAGCAACTTCTGTTGTGTGATCAAAACCAGAACTGAGTTAATATAGTTTTACATAATAAGCATCTTGATGTTAGATTGCCCCAAACAATGTGTTTAGTTCAATTTCATCTCATAGATGTCGATATATAGCTATCAAGTACATTGTAAAAAGCACGGGATAGCAGCACTATCCGTTAAGTGGTGCAAACCAAAATCTAATCATCACCAATTTATATTAAATTCCAGCTAAATCTGACGTTCCAAGGAATTCTTGAATTACAGAGACCGACAAATTAGCGTATCATACAGACAGAGACATCAGTTCAAAAATAGTCAAATCGCATTCGGGAAATCTCGAAATATATATAAATCCCAAACGTATTCATCAAAAACAGGAAGAGGAACATTTTCACGACTCCAATACTTTCTTCTTCAACACTTTCTTCTGAATATAGAAAAGTATGTCATCAAATACATCTCAATACTTCGCCACATAACAACATTTCTTTACACAAAAATTTCAACCTGTGCTTTCTAAAGGATTTACTAATAAAAGGGAATATGACCCATATAACCTTACAACCTATTTCCGATTCAAAAGCGAAATAGACCCACTTATGAAAATAAAATGAATGCGTTGGTGTAAAATTAGAAATGCTCATTTCGGAAGATCTCGGTCATGGTCAAGGTTGTGTAAAACTAAGAGATGGTTTTTAATCGAGAAGCTTACACCTCTCAACTCAACCTATTTCTAAAACAATGACGGTAACAGCTTACACGTGAGGTTTCACTGAGATAACTAACGCTACCTTATTGTAAAAAGTTTTGACAAATGCTCTTCAAGGCTTGAATAGGGAGCGATGCAGCAAAGCTATAATTGATACATTCCATATACTTCCTACAAAACAATGATCTTTAGAAATCTTTTGAGTATTTATACCGCATATGCACACAGATATCCGATACCCAAATAATCACCTAATCTCAAAACACAATAGTAGTAAGAAAAGCAAGAACAAAAAATCGTGCATCAGGCGTAGATTATGAAACATTTTCCAACCCTAACAAAATAATAGTAAAAAAAAAAATTATTTTTTTCATGCAGTGAAATGAGATATCTGGTAATGTGTGCGAATTCTTTTTTACATCCCTGTATGTATATGATCCATAGAATTTATACACGCCACTTAATACACTAAAAATTAGATAAGTTTAAAAATACATAGCACAGCGGAAAACGCACTAAACGCAAGTAATTGTACACCATAGTCAGTGCTTTCTGTGTGTCTCTGTAAACGAACGATAAACTATACGCATTCCATAATCTATAGAAAACCTGTTGGAGTGCACTTACCGATCCTTTTAAATTTCATTATGATTAAAGTATCGTTATATAATTAAAATGTACTTGCAAACGATTTTTCCCTATAGATCATAATGTAATGGAATATTTTTGTGCGTCCCTGTAATTGAATTATAAATGCTACTTTTTCTATACTTCTGGGGAAGCATGTTGTAATTCACCTCAGCTATGCATATCAATCTCATTATGTTTGTAATATCTTAACATCAAAAAATTGCACCGCAAATGATTTTTCTCCATAGCCTCTTCGCAACCGAAGCTACAAATACTTACTCATTTGTTTTTCTCAATCAAAATGTGACCGTGGATGACAGAAAAAAGAAAATTTCTGAAATTGATCCTTTAGGGGACTAGTAATTTAAGTTCACAAACATGCATCTAAAATTACAAATCCTCTTAAAATTTCAATTAAATTATCAATAGCCTAAATCCACACAATCACAAAGTTAGAGGCTTTAAACAAGTGAATAATATACAAATCCTCAAAAATTTTTATTGTAAAGGATTTAAGTTAAATATGAAAATTTCTCACTTTCTTGGCCACACTGTATTGAAGGCATTTCGCAAGCTTAGATGAAAATAACATTTATTTTATGAGGAAATCAGCATAGATGTTGTCATTTGAGCCGTTAAATCGATTAACTCTATCAAACGAAAATGTTCAGTATAAACAGTTAAAGTTATTGTTACTATAAAAATATTGCATCTATATAATATTTTTTCTCGGGATATTTTGATTGAACTTATTAATCTTCTTTTAATCAAGGGTAACTTTTTGTCACTGTATAAATATATAGAAAATTTTCAATGTTCCTTTGTTTAAAAAAATGCCACTTAAAATGGAGTTAGTCGGGTTGTCTTCTGAACTCCTCATTTATTGGTTCGCTTTTAAAGCAAAAAAAAAAAAAAAAAAAAACGTTCAGCTATTAAGAAGTGAAATCAAAATGTAAAAAAAATCAAATAGTTTAGTTTTTATGATGAAAAGATTTGAGATCCACATATGTGGACCCAAGTTGCGAAAAGGATAGACCACGGTGTAAGTAATCTTTTGTGTGTCATTGTAAACGAACTATAAATGCTACACACTTCATTTTCAATACCGAACATTCTACAGTAAGCCTCAATAACATATAAAAATTACATTTGATAGTCGGAGTATATTTACGAGAGTTACAGCACAGACAGGCGGACAGAAGGACAGACAGGCAAACCGAATTCATAAACACTTGCCATAACTATGTAGGAAAATGTTTAAAAAAGATAATGTCTGAAATGAATATAGTTTACACTATCACTATATCCGTGTACCGTGTACTGCATAAAGAAAACATCATTAATAAATAATTGCACATTTCAAAAGTAAATATATATATATTAATGAATAAAGAAAACTGTACTATAAAAGTAACATTCATTGTCAAAAATAAATAAAGGTATTTATAAAATTAAATAAAATTTTACATATAATACGAAACTCATAATGATAAAAATGACGTTTTTCGATTATTCATGTTTTAAATTTCAGTAAAGTTCTTTGAAACTGTTACAAGTTAAATAAGATATAAACGAAGCATTCTCGATATTCAAATTATTATTAGCAGTAGAGAAGTATAACATTCGATATTTTATAAAAAATTAAATGAAATACAAGTACGATGTCGATATGTTATTTCTTAAAGTCTTATAAGGTTCCACTTATGTATCTTGTTCGCTAATCTCTAGCTACAGTAAAACCAGGTAATCGGAAATGCAAGGTAAGCGGGGGGAGGAGGGATTCCGTTTTAGCAGGCAGAGCGTATATATTGCAATTGCATTTTATGGTATTAATTTCGCTGAGGTCATTATTTTTCCCGTTTCAGGCGGGATCCCGTTATAGAAACGATCTGTTTAGACAATTCCTGTACAACTTTCGTTCTTCAGTTTTTTACCTGGTTTATCTGGTTACCGTTAGCAGATGAAATACCTGAATCTCACTGAAGGAGAAAAGAATTCAGTACTGTATCAGTGAATTTTTCTTAAAAGCGTTCTTATATTAAATATTTTACAAAACTCTTAACCACCTACTTATGATAATTTGACCCATCTTCTGATGATCTGAGAGAAGCTCAAGGAGGTCCATCAAATAATTTAACGCACAAGGAAATTTTTAAAAGTGAAATGTTACACAAAATTTTCAGCACAAAAAACAAGTGTTTTAAAAAAAGTATAAAATAAAATAAATCCTTAAAAGACAGCAAATTGCAATTTTATACGATAAGCTCTGACCTGCAGTTAAAAAGAAATAACGAAATAAATAAAATAAAAGGGAAGAAGGGGGGGGGGGGGAATTAACCAGAAGTACAAAGAATATATCTTTACTAACAGCTTAATATGCATAACATGTTCGTGGCTTCAAGAAAAACCGTTCCGAAAGCTTTGTTTAAAAATGTACTTTTTAACATGCTTATTTTTAACTTATTTGACAGCTGTTTTATATAAATATGTAGCAAAAAAATTAACCTGCACACATTTGTTACGGTTGATATTATTTTTTGAACTCTGTCCCGGGTTTTTCATCCTTACCGTCCCTCTTGCTAAACTTATACAGAAAACCACTTCAGATGCAGCCACAGAATTCTTTTCAAGTTTTTTTCTCATGCATAGGTATGCTAGAGAAAGAATGGCTAAAATTCTTTGACAAGAAATTTACTGCAGAATTTAAATCAGCATTTAAATATCAATTTCAAACATCGTGGCTTTATTGGTAGTCTTACCGTACCCAAGGTTTATTCCTGCACTTTTCGAGGTAAATTATTATTATTTTTTTTTTAATCCAATGTAAATAACTGTTTCTAAAAATCAATTAACATTGTGGCTATCGCTTAGTCTTAACATGATTTGCCTAAAAATAGTGGTAATTTTCCTTATCGTCCCATCCTTACCATCCCTTTTTTTTTTTTTTTTTTTTCTATTACCGCTTCTTTTTTCCTACCATCCCCCTTTTTTCCTTCCGTCCCTTCTTTAACACCCCTTTAAGACAATGTTATACCAAAATTTTGTACTAAAAATACTACATTGTTATTATTTCTTATTTGAATGTCCTGTGGGTAGTATGCAAATTCATTATAAGTAAAAATTTGGGAAAAAATCGAAAGCTATAGTGGTAAAATATTAAGGAAAATTAAACTCGCAAGTTTAACTTAAACCTCAGTTAAATAAAAAAATTTTCGCTGCTGACCATTTTTTCTTTGTTTTGAATCATTAAGGCGTTCGGCTATCAGATTTTTATTCCCGTAAGTCGAAAGATTGCGAGAATACCCCACATATGCATATAAATTTTTAAATTTTGTTGTGTCATTTCTGACATTGTTAATTTTTCAGGAGGTAAATGCTTTCTATAATCCATTTTGTTTTGTTTTTTATCTCTTGCTATTTTTGGCTTCTTTTTTCTGGATTTATTGTGTACTATAGCACATATTTTGCATTTTTTAGCTTGTTCTGGCTAATGCAAGGATAAAATCGTACACGTTATTTGTGGAGCTTAAGGTCATTTGAGCCTGACGATTCTGCCTTGATTCCACAAATATTTTTAGTTTTCCTATACTTTTATCATACACAGTATTTTACTGTATTATAAATTAATTGTCTAACTTGAAAAAAATATATTTTGGAATATTTTATAAAAGATAAAACTTCATTTTAATTTGCATATTCACAAATGTAAATGATAATTTGTGTTGGTATATAATGGTTTTATATGTGTGTGTGTCTGTGTGTATAGTTTAAGCATTGATAATTTTAAAATTGCATGTTTAAACTAATTACATTTCAGAGTTTATGCAAATAATAAAAAATTACGCAGTACACATTTTATTATTATTATTATTATTTTATTTATTTGTCAAAACGATGTTTATATAATTTTAAAAAAGTAGAAGCTGGCAACTATGTCGATGTCAATGAAAGAAAGAAAATTCACAAGGTCACCAAATTCACCAGTTTTGGTCTTGTTACCAGGAAAAGTGCCTTCAGGGAGGTATTTTAAAGGGAAAGTGAACAGAACAATGATTCCCACGCAAGAGAATAATGAACAAGTAATTAAATTTTAAATTCTAGAAAGACTTCAATTAAGTTTTTTTTTCACTTTTTACTCCAGATTTGAGGTGAAGTAGATTTGTATATCGCCTTAATAAATTTTATCAAAACATTTACAAAACCCACGAAAAACAAACAATTTATTTCAATAAAAGAAAAGTAAAACGTTAATAATCAATTAAACGAGATAATGTCTAATCAATTAAAATAAACAGCACATATTTCGATCAGTTAAATTCTCCATAAATTATCCAAATTTAAAGCGGAAACATCAGATTTTACTAAAGGAGAAATTGTAATTACAGTTAGTGCTTCAAAGTGTTTCACGATTTAGCCATACTCACCAGGATTGTTTTAGATTCGACAAAAGACAAAACAAGGTCGGATACAAAAAAACATTACCACCAGTTAAAAGGCGGAAAAGAACATCGGTAGAACTAGGAAGGACTGAAAACCAAACAGTTAAAGTACTAATATTCTGTCAATACAAGAGAATTTCAATATAAGTGCATAGTATTTTTTTTAATGCAAAATTAACAGCTGCACAATTTACCATCGATTACTTCACATCTCAATAAAATTTTCAATGAAATCTAGGATGAGTTTGTCTTCCCAAATCTTTTTTGTCAATACTACACATCTACGACCTGTAGAGACTTTCAAATTAAATTCTAAAATTCGAATAACGACAAAGATCTGGAAACTCATTCCAAACAAAATCGAATTTCATTGGAATATCGGCATCAATGATTCCTATAAAACATAAATCCAGAACGCGGTAGGCTCAAGAATTGCGGATTCTCCGTATAGACATCTTTCCCTTGAAATTGGAAGGATGTTTTTATTTGCATCCGAAAAATCTGATCATCTCATATTACTGGCAAAATTACTGGAAAATCAGTGAGCTATTCTCGAAAATCAAGGCTGTTCTAATGAAAAGAACTATCAAATATTCACATCTTTGTCAAAAAACTTCCAAGTAAACCAAACAATTTTAACATTATTAAATCTGAAAATAGTTGACTCTGCATAATTTTTGTAAAATTTCTGCGGATATGCGTAAATCCTAAAGCCCCCCCCCCCCCCAAATCTTCATTTAAGACATTAATCTTCCTATACAAATGCTCCATGCCACAGTCAAAATTAAATTCAGTTTTCTGTTCGTGCATTGTGCAGAGTGAAATATTCCAGCACATTTTAACATATCAATAACTTTACCAAACTAAAATTTAAAAGCTCTCTTCCTTGCTATTGGGTATATAATATCGGCGATATAACAATATCCCGATATCGTACAATATTAGAAAAGGAATTTCTACATGTCGTGCTTATAAGAGACTTCTCCAAACTCCGCATTTTAACTCCAGGCTACAGCAGAAATTTGGGATAGTTTTCTCTAATATTCATTAAAGGCATCCATTTTCCCATAAAATGCTGCATTGAAAAGGTTTAATTTAATTTTCAGTTCGAGCAATGAAGCAGAATGAAACATCCCTACACATCTAAACATATCAATAAAATAAGTATTCTGCCAAACTCATATTTCACTTCCTTGGTGTTGTTCAAGCCTCCATCGGACATTTCCGCATGTCGTGCTTTCAACAATCTACCCCAAAATTTGTACTTTTACTGCAGACGATGCATACGCCTTCTTGATTCCCGAACATTACATACGTGCCGGAATTTCAATTTGCGTGCTTAGTTTTGCAGCCGTAATGGATTTTCTGCACATTGTTTTGCGGTACGCAACCAGAGGACATGAAAGGGTGGAACCAAATTTCAAGATAGCCGGGAAATGCAGAGTGAGAAGATTTAAGACTTCTATATGTGAGAAAAGAACTGTTTGCTATTACTGGTATACCTTATTCATGTAACTTCATTGTAACAGCTTGGTCCTTTCTTCGATTTCAAATGGATGGGCGATTTATATAATAACTAGCAGACTATGCCCGCTGCGCTGGTCTTTTTTTTGCACACGAACCTTAAATCACACGAAATAATGAATTTGATCTAATTTGACCTTATATTTTAAAGCAACATGGACGTACACCTGGAATGTCCTGTTATACTATCTTATGCGTTAGACAAAATTTGGGCTATTCAGAAGAACTCTTTTAGTTTATCAGTTACTACCAAACCCCGCGGCTTTGCTCGCGTAATAGTTGAAATATGCCAAGTGATATTTATATATGTCTAATTTTTATTAAAAGGTACTAACTAAATTTTTACTTATTACTTTTAAGAATAATTCAAAAATTACTATTTAAAACACAGTTTGATTAAACATCATTATTACACTGCATTAGGCAGAAAGGAGACTTAAATTAATAAAACTAAATAAATGATAATTTAGAAAATATTTTGAAACCCTTTCTGCTCATTTAATACGCTCATTTCAGTATTCATTTGAAGTTTTGAATTTTTTAGAAACCATCTTCTTACATTTTAAAATTAAGTATCATGTCAAATTCCAAGTCCTACCATCTCTCCCAACAGAAAGGGCTATGTTGAATTATGAACTATCACCATTAATTTGCCAACATTAATTTTGAAATCGGTTTGTTATTTTTAATATTCCACACGAAACGTAATTTAGAAAGCTTTTAAAAGCATTTTATAGAACGTTTGTTGTTCCTGTAAACCCCAGGTGGTAGAATCATCGGCCTGTGTGGGATCAGAGACTGCTACCATTGATTCGCAACTATTACTTTTATAATCGGTTTATATTCCCTGAAATTGCATAGATATCGTAATTTAGGCCTTTTTTAGAATGCTTTTCACACCTCCCCTTCGCTTCACCCCTTTTTAATTCGAATTTATTTTCGACAGTCCTTCGAGGGCATTTATATTTTATAAGTAAGTACCATGCCATATTTAAAGTTTCTAGCCTTTTCAATATCACAGAAGAATCAATTTAGAAAGTTTTTAGCTCCTGCAACCCTCTAGTGGTAGTGGCACAGATATAAAATATAGCTTATGTTTGAGCAGGTTCTAACACCAACAATTTGTCATCATTATTTTTTTAATCGGTTTAGTATTTGATAAGATTGCATAAAAATTGTAATTTATAACGCTTTTCGCTTACTTCATCTTTTTAAATTTGGAATTTTCTTTCGACTGTTCTTAGAAAGCAGTTGCATCTTGTAAGTAAATACCATGCCATACTTCAAAGTGTTAGACCCCTCAGTTGTGCTAAAAACGCAAATTAGAACATGTTTTGCTTTTGCAACCCTCAGATGGTAGTGACAGCAACATAAAATATAACCTATGTTATAGCAGGGACTACCACCATTGATTTGCAACCATTACTTTTGAAATAGCTTTGGTATTTCCTGAGATTGAGTATAAATCGCAATTTAGAACGTTTTTAGAACGCTTTTCGCGCATATTTACCCTTTTTTAAATTTCTAATTTTTTCGAAACTGTTCTTAAAGATCATTTATATCTAATAAATATGTACCTTGCCTAATTTTAAGTTGCTAGCCGTACCGATCACAAAAATCGAAATTTAGAACGCTTTTTTGCTCCTGAAAGTCTAGGTGATAGTGATACCGACATAAAATAGCGTCTATGTTAGAACAGAGTCTGTCAGCATCAATTTCCTACCATTTCTTTTGAAATCAGTTTGATTCTTCCAGAGATATCGCTGACAAATCGGTATTTAGAACGTTTTTAGAACGCTTTTCGCGCATTTTGCTCCTATATCTCCTCTGGGGTAGTAGAAACAGATATAAAATATAGCCTAACTTAGAGCGAGATCTGTCAGCATAATTTTTACACCATTATATTTGAAATCGGTTCAGTACTTCCTAAGATTGCATAGAAATCGCAATTTAGAACGATTTTTACAACGCTTTTTGCGCATTTTGACTCCCTTTTAAATTTCGATTTTTTTAGGAAATGCCCTTAGAGATCATTGATACCTTATAACTAACTACCATTCCAAATTTCACAATTCTAGGCTCTCCCGTAACGCATAAACCGCAATTTAGAACGTTTTTCCCCTACACCCCCTTTGGGATAGTGTCACCGACGTAAAACATAGCCTATGTTGGAGCAAGGGTTGTCACCGCCATTTTGACACCATTATTTTTTAAATCGGTTCGGTATTTCCTGAGATTGTGTAGAAACCATCATTTAGAACGTTTTTTAGAACGCTTTTCGCGCATTTTCACCCCTTTTAAATTTCGAATCGTTTAAGAACTGTTCTTAGAAATCCTTTATACCCAATAAGTAGCTACTATTTCAAATTTCATATTTCTAGGCCCTTCAATAACACATAAATCGCATTTTTAGAACTTTTTTTGATCCTGCACCCCCTTTGGGGTAGTGGCACCGACAAAAAAGATAGCCTATCTTGGAGCAAGCGTTGTCACCATCATTTTGACCCAATATTTTTTAAATAGGTTTGGTATTTCCTGAGATTATGTAGAAACTACCATTAAGAACGGTTTTTAGAACGCTTTTTGTGCATTTTCACCCCTTTTAAATTTCGAATTGTTTAAGAACTGTTCTTAGACATCATTTATATCTTATAACTAACTAATATTCAAATTTTCATATTTCTAGGCCCTTCAGTAACACAAAAATCGCGTTTTTAGAACGTTTTTTGCTCCTGTACCCCCTTTAGGGTAGTGGCACCGACATAAAATATAGCCTATGTTCTAAGTTGGACTAACACCATCATTTTGATACCATTACTTTTTGAATCGGGTCGGTAGTTCCAGAGCTTACCTTCTACAAATAAACAATTTCTACCACTTTATAATATGAGTATAGATAGTGAAGTCTGGTAGGGGAATGAGGCAGTTATGGCAACAGGAGTTGAAATATCTTTAGTCACCACAGTACTAAATTATTGAACATTACAATGATTGCAGAGAATGACCATTAAACTAAAATAATTTTCGGGTGATTCATATTCGTTTGTTAGTTCTTGGACTCCGGACTTCTCAGCTTGACGAAATGTGTTGTGTGTAGCCTGAATAAAACTTCACACTGCATTATGTTATATTTCGCAATATGCATCTTCTCCTGGCAGGTCTATTACAGTTTTCCATCTTCAAATTCCAGAAGGCAAAAATACAGTCAAAAGTGTAACAAATTATTAACCATCATATTAAAAAAAAATGAAGAATAAAAAACGTAGATTTTTAAATCTGAATTGTTTGAATAAAAATAAAAGAACATAATTTTCATTGCCTTTTCATTTTATAGACCAGTTGCAATCATGTAACCGTTAACCTGGAAAAATCCTTGATGACTGATACTGATAGAAAAATAAACGTTTAGTTTGCATCTAATAAAATCTTCCGTAATCGTATTAAGCCAAGGTTAACGCAAACATTAGAAGTGTTTGCAACGATAGAGTTACAAATGTAACACATTTAGTTAAAAAATAAAGTTAATTACGCACCAAACTACTTTTCATTACATTATGTCAAATTGCTATTGACAAAATTATAGATCTTTTGCCAACAAAAGCCCATGTCTTAAATACAATTGACAATGATAAAGCGTTAGTTATGCAAAATGTTTAGTAAAAATCCTTTTCGTGAATTCTTGAACCGAAGATTTTCTTTGCATTTTTCTAATGAGCATAAAAACACAGAGAGATAAAGAGACTTACTGTTTCCTTTATATTTAAGATTAAATTATTCTTCGATATGTTGCCAAGTAATCCCGCTATTGAAAATAATCGTTTATTTGTCACTAAGATTAATTTATAGGACAGTCTGTCAGACGAAATTGCTTTATAATGATCTAAATTTTGTTTAAGCAGAATTGCATTTTTTTCTTATATAGGCTAACTGATAAATTGACAAACATTCTTCCATGCATTGGTAATAAAAGGTTTTTCAGTAGCTTGCAATTATTACTTTTTTCGAGACGTTACAATAACAGAAGATGAAAAATATACAATACTGAATTTTATTCGTATGCTCCGTAATAAAAAAGTCCTTCCGGCCAGTGCCGGGAGGAAGAGGCAGCTTTCATATTCCTTATTTTTAAAAAGCCAACTTATATTATTCAAACACACGAAGCTCAATTAATTGGAAACCGAATGTAGGAGATTCAATACTAATTTTTATCAATACTAAATCATTATGAATGAGAATTTAGCGAAATTAGTCAGCTTTATCCAAGCTGCTTTTATTTAAAGTCACTTATATTTGGCTGCTAAATTCGGCAATTTCTTAAAGTGCCTGCCATTTTAAGACAACATGGTAGATGAGGCTAACCAGTGAACTTGGTCGAGACCTTACTAATCTCTGTGCACATGCTCACTCATATCGGAATCGGTTGATATATACGAGTGCTGTCGCAGGCAAAAAATCAGATTTTTCAAAATGTCACCCACTTTAGAAATTGAAACGGCTATATCTGAGCCATTTTCTAAGATAAAGACAAACAAAAAATGCTCCTGAATCCTTATATCAAGGTCAAATACTTAAGAAAGAAACCTTTTCCAATTTCTAATTTTTTTGCACCTCACTTTAAATATAATTTTTTTAAATTTAATGGCCGCCATTTTGAAACAAGATGGCTGATGAAGCTGGCCAGCGAACTTGGTCGAGATATTGATGTATACTATCCACATGCCTTCTTCCATCGAAATAGGCGAATACGTGTGGTATCGCGTGACAAATACAAGATCGTTTCAAAGTGTTAGCCATGATAGAAATTCAAAGTGCTATAATTCAACCACTTTTTAAGATATAAACAAAAGAACAAATTTTCAGAAACAAAAACTGCTCCAGAATCTTTGCATCAAGGCCAAACACATAAAAAATCTTTTCATTTTCCAATTTTTTAATACCTCATTTTAAATTTTAAATTACATTTTTTTAAAAAATGGCAACCCTTTTCAAACAAGATGGCGAATGAAGCTGGCCAACGAACTCGGTCGAGACATTGGTATGTATTATGTACAGACCAAGTTACATTCAAATCGGTTCATAAATACGCCTGTTATCGCGTGACAAAAATCAGGTCGTTTGAAAATGTCAGCCACAATAGAAATTCAAAATGTTATAACTCGGCCATTTTTTTAGATGTAGACGAAACAAAACCTGTTCCGGAATCTTTGTATTAAGGTCAAACACATACAGAAAAATCTTTTTCATTTTCCAATTTTTTGGCATCTCATTTTAAATTTAATTTTTTTAAAATTTTTTTAAATGGCCACCATTTTGAAACAAGATGGCGAATGAAGCTGGTCAACGAACTCGGTTGAGTTATTTGTATGTACTATGTACACACCAAGGTACATCCAAATCGGTTCATAAATACGTCTGTTATCACGTGGCAAAAATCAGGACGTTTCAAAATGTCAGCCACGCTAGAAATTCAAAATGCTATAGCTCAGCCATTTTTTAAGATATAGACGAAACAAAAACTGCTACGGAGTCTTTGTATAAAAGTCAAATACATAAGAAAAAAATATTTTTCCATTTTCAATTTTTTGGTACCACATTTCAAATTTTAAATTTTTTTAAAAATTTTAAATGGCCGCCATTTTGAAACAAAATGGCGGATGAAGCTGGCCAACGAACTCGGTCGAGACATTGGTATGTACTATGTACACACCGAATTACATCCAAATCGGTTCTTAAATACGAGAGTTACAGTGTGACATAGGTCAGATATAATATATATATATATATATATATATATATATCAATTTTGAGCGGAGGTGGTTTCGGGGTCTGGGGGTCATGATCGATGAAAATATACCAAAATTTTTTGAAATCGCTTTCCTCCGAACGGCTGCAATAGGTAGCTTTTTGTAAAGAAAGCTACCTAAAATTATAAATATAATAAAAGGTAATTACAAAATCCCTCTAATATTTTGTAATCGGGTTCACCATCCACAGTCTTCAATCATAAATCAATCTTCCAAAAATATAGAAAAATGCTCCAATTGGCGGGTGACCAGATTACGAAAAATAAGCCCAATATCTTTTAAATACCTTCCTAAAAGAATAGAAGATATGCAGAAAAAATTAAAAAGAAATGGCGAATGAAAAAGAACATTGAAAATTTATTTCAGCCTTTTTTTTTTAAATGTCGAGTTTATTTTATAGTAATAACGCATAATTGCAAAAACCTCCTTTAAGGACCTCCTTTAAGGAGTAACCTCCTTAAAACCCTTACTCGATTTCCTAACTTTTGAAGCCATGAATTTTCTGCACAGATGTCATATACATACCCATATTGGCGCGATTTTTTTCCGACGCCAATTCGGCGAAAGCATCAACAGCATAAACAACAACATCCGGGTTACCATATCACACAAAATAACGACACTTTGGCGCCAGTTAAGTACCATTGCGTATATGACATTGGCGGCAGAAAAAAATCGCGCCAATATTTTTTTTTGTTGTTTTGTTTTTTTAATGTGTGAAATTAAATATTTTTTACAATATATGTATGTGTAACAATCATTTACGTTGAAATTTAAATATTTGAATTCATTTTTATAATATTAACTGCTACTGCTATTTATACAATTTACATTGGGAAAAAAAATTTACCCTCTCTCATACACTTAAAAAAATAAATAAAAAACATTATCGCCCCGTCTGAAGTCACGCTTATGCTTTTTTGGCTTAAAATCGCATTGTTCGGCGAAAACAGTAAAAACAACAAGCACAGATGTCATATTCGCCCCATATTGGCGCGATTTTTTCTGACGCCAAAGTCATATACGCAATGTATACTTAACCGGCGCCAAAGTGTCGTCATTTTGCTTGATATGGTAACTCGGATGGTGTTGTTTATGCTGTTGATGTTTTCGCCAAATCGGCGTCGAAAAAAAATCGCGCCAATATGGGGCGAATATGACATCTGTGCCAAACAACATTTTAAATAAACCATTTCCTACAACTCATAAGTAGAGCCAATTTTAGAGCTATTTCTGCGAGTTTCTCCGGTAAAACACATAATGGGAGTGAGATAAAAATCAAAATAATTTAAAAAAAATAGTACTGAGATTTTATATAATCAAATTTTTGAGTTGAATTTTTCTGTAGTACTTGATTAGGCACAGATGTCATATATGCACCACGTTGCCACGATTTTTTTTCTGACGCCAATTTGGCGAAAAACCTTGTCTTCGAATATCAGTTACATATATATTTTTAAAAAGGGAATAGCAATAAATAAAAAAAGTTTAATTAATAGCTATATAACAAAACAATTTGTATAATTTTAAAAAAGAAAATAAAAGTTAATAGACAATTTATTAATAAATAAATAACAACCTCCGGGTCACCATAGAAATCAAAATAACGACACTTTGGCGCCAGTTACGTACTCCGATGTGTAAATGAGATTGGCGTCAGAAAAAAATCGCGCCAACGTGGTGCGTATATGACATCTGTGTCATTGATTATCCCGTCGACAAAAAAACTGTCGCCAAACTGTAAGGTTAAATGCCAATAATGGATGATCGTAAATGTCACATTCACTTGACATTAAATATGTTAAACGTGTTTGTTACGTCATCAAGTCTTTTTAATTCGACGTTTTATTTGTAAATTGATTACTGTTTTATTAATTTATATGTTCTTTCGTTATTTAACATTACTGCAAAATTTGAAATTTTTATTCTTTAAGCTGATATCTAATCTACCCTATATATATAAAATCCTAATGAAACGAATTTATGAAACGCCTGAAATGTATCGATTCTTTGAATCGACTGATTAAACAACTGATTTTGTTTCACGGCGATTTCTCCTAAAATATGGAATACTTTGCGATGAAATTAACACCAAAAATCCGTGTTGATCCACAGATCTCAAAACTGGTATTAGAATTTTTAAATTCGAATTAGTTTTCGAAATATTAATTTTTTTCTAATTTCAAATACATTTTTTCTAATGATGGCAACTCAAATTTTAATCATAACAGAAATTTTTTTTTTCATAATTCAGAAAAGGTTACTATTCTAAATTAATTTGGCGACAGTTGGGCCTCCTTTAAATCTATGCTAAGAACAATGCTTTTTTTGTATTTCGTTATCATTTTATTAAATACAAAACTTTCATTTAAAAATGAAACATTTAAATTGATGGCTTTCACTTCTTTTTTTTTTTTTAAACAAAACGAAAAGAAAAATATTAGACACAGATGTCATATACGCAATGGAGTACCTAATTGACACACAAGTTGCATTATTTTGATAGACATGGTAACCCGGCTATTGTTGTTTATTTAATAATAAATGTATATTTACTTTTATTTCTTTTTTAAATTTATATAAATTATTTTGTTCTATAGTAATTAATTATTTTTTTGCTATTTCCTTTTGAAAATAAATTTAAAATAATTAGAAAATACGGTACAATGTAGTAGTTATTCCGTCACCCAATTTCGCATTAATAATCAATTAATTAATTATAAATCGCCAAACCACTCGCCAAATTGTACAGATTGACAAAATTTTTATTTTAAATAACGAAAGAACAAATAAATTAGTATAACATTAATAAATATAAAAATAAAACGTCGAAATAAAAGTCACTTGATGACGTAAACACGTGTAACTTGCTAAAAGTCAAGAGAATGTGACATTTACGATCAAGCATTATTGACATTTAATCTTATAGTTCGCGATAGATTTTTTGTCTACGGGATAACTAAGCAAAAAACCAAAAATACATATGTAACTGGTATTCGAAAACGAGGCTTTCGCCAAATTTTCGTAAAAAAAAAAAAAAAAAAATCATGCCAAACATGCGTATATGACATCTGGCGAAATATTAAATTATGTAACAAACCATGACATTTAATTTCAACTTCAAATCAATGTTTTAATTTACCACTCGAACAATAAAAAATATGCTAACTGGCGAGTTGAAAAAAAGATATTGGCGAGATTTGCACCAGGCTTTTTTTTCTTTCGGCACAGATTATACGGCCCCATATTGGCGCGATTTTTTTCTGACGCCAATGTCATATACGCAACGGGTACTTAACTGGCGCCAAAGTATCGTTATTTTGCTTGATATGGTAAGCCGGATGTTGTTGTTTATGCTGTTGAGGCGTTCCCCAAATTGGCGTTGGAAAAAAATCGCGCCAATATTATGTATATGACCAAATGTATATGTTCCAAACTTTCATATGAAAGGCGAAGGGATCAGATCGTATTTGTTTATGGCATTTGATGACTTGAACTATTATAATATAGATGAAATGATGGGGATAGAATAATATTTGGCGACTTATCTCCTGTGCCTGGATAACATTAAAGTATCAAAATGGCACCTAGAGTATAAAAAGCAAAGTGTTCCGCCCGGAACTGTTGATGATAGTCACATGATTTAGGCTATTGTTAGAGATTGTTTTAAAATATCGGTTGACAAAGACTCTGAATGCTTAATTCATTTTATTTTAGCTTCTTTTCAAATGTTTAACTGATTCTCTTTAATCAAAAACGAAAACAACCATTGGATGTCTTAACAGCAACTGATTCTCCGTTAAATTTTTGCAATCAAATGGAATTGAATGGAAAACCGTTTACAGGAAGATCTGCACAGCGTTTTCAGTATAATTTAATCTTCTCTAATATTTTTAAAACCCATTAGATTTTTAGATTTTCAGATTCTGCGGTGTCTGAACGGGGGTTGGCGAGCGTAGCTTGCAGGGGGCAGAGCCCCCTAGTGTTTACATAATTTTATAGTTATATCCGTCTACGTTTTTTGGCTAAATAAAGAGCACAGGTTCCTTGCAATTTTCCGTTATCATTGATATTTATTGCGTGTTCTTTAATAAATGCGATTATTACATTTAAAATACTTACTTCTTATTCACAAATACTATATCTTAAAAATATACCTTTGTTTCTGGTTTAATTTAATAATTCTGCATGTAAATACGTAAACTATTAGTATTCTTTTGTCCGAAATTAATCTAAATAAATCAAATTTTATAATTGGTATATCGCTTTACGCCATAAGTGAACGTCATCATTAAAGTAACACTGTTCTTTAGTGATTTTTTAAAATTAAATTAATTATTTTTTCTTTCTTGAAAGTTTAGAGTGGCAACATTCTTCCATGTGTTTAATTTGGCGAATAATTTGGCAATTTGTATAATTTTGCGAAATTGGTCAAAGGGATAATGAAGTAGTAATCATTTTTCTTCACCTGGCGGAAGCGATAACGCGCCAAATATTGCATGAATTGAAATATTTCATATTGAATTCATTTTTAAGCATTACGAATATTCCTTTCATGTTTAAATTAAATATTTTCGTTTACAATATTTTCCCTCATTAAAGCGGTTTTTTCTTTCACTGTTTAAAAATTAAATATTAGTAATTATTTTCTTCTTTTGTTTGCAAGACGTTTGTATTGTTTTCTAACGGGTATAGCCATTTCAATTCATTTATCAAAGATAATTTTCGCCAAACGATAATCACTGGCAACCTTTTCGTTCAAAATAACAGTAAAATACGAAATTTATTACCAAAAATCATAGTTATCCCTTTTTATTTGACTCATAAACCACCACGTGAATATTTCCTATCGAATGATACAATTTGCAAAAAAATCCACCGGGTAGTTTTTGAAAACATTCGGGCGGAACTTTTAGATCTTACTGCTTTATAATATATATGATATGATGATATGATGATGATATGATAAAAGATTCCTTTTATGCGATGCTTAAATTTTATTGTTAAAGATGGAAATGTATTTCAACTGGCCATTCACTTAGAATCTAGAAAATATAAAGTAACAAAAACAATTTGAAGCACGAATATATTTTAAATATAAACTGCAAGGATACATGAGCTATAAAAGAATTTATGATAGTGAAAATTTACATTTAATATTTTCTAAAATTAGATGAAGATATTTATAATCTATTATCAAAGACGTGAATTATCACATTGCTAACAAGGCGTAAACCAACTTAGTGAAAAATGTCCAAGCCGGGAATCGAACCCGGGCCCCTGGAATAGATCCAGGGGAGAAACTATTCCAGGGGCCCGGGTTCGATTCCTGGCTTGGACATTTTTCACTAAGTTGGTTTACACCTTGTTAGCAATGTGATAATTCACGTCTTTGATAATCAATAATTGCAAGCGTAATTTCACTGCTGAAAAGTAGTTGAAAAATTAATTAAAAATTTTATAATTTATGTTTATCTATGTTTGAATGTCGGCCTATACAACCAGTCTCTAACTTTTAATAACAAAAGAGCAACATGTTACTTATACAGGCTCTTATGATTTTATCACAAACAGCCAATGGGTTATTCTCTGCAATAGTGCAAAAAGTGCTTCCCAGTCATATAAATGCTCTTAATTTCATTATATTTTTATTTATTTTTATTTTTATTAGAAGATCTAAACATAGTTTATTAGGGACAGAAAGTAAAATTTAAAAATAAATAAATTTAGCATTTAAAAATGTAATATATATCATGCAAATATCATTCCCTCACTTTTCCCCCACCTGTACTATCATACTTTATTGCCTATTTCTTTCCCTCCAGAAATAAAAATAATTAAAAACACCCTCAGCAAAATAAAGTTCTTATTTGGTACATTACAAAAAATAATAAAAATATTAATTTTTACTATTATTATATAGTCTACTCAGTCAATTTTATGTTTCACCATGTTAGACCATCATTCCCTCACACATTGCTATTATCTCAAATATCTACCACTAATGAGCAGTAGCAGTCTAGCATCCTTCACAGAGAAGAAGCCATTTTGAGCACTTGTCAGTCCAGCAACATAAATTGGTGGTGTAAGATTTTGTTAATTTTTCAGAATTTTTTTTCAGTCAGTATATCCGGAAGCGTTTTTATTAGCAGTCATTCCCTCACACAGAATATTCATTTTTTTGTAATTATCAAAAAATTTAATTTTATCATACAATATATATTAAGCGTTTCTCTTAAAGGAAACAGTTTGGATTTCTTCATAATTTTGCATTTTCCCCTACAACTAGAAAAATGTCTTATTTCATCATTCCCTCACTTGTCATTCCCTCACATTTACCATTATGAGGGAAAGACAAGATGAGTGAGGGAATGATGTGCTTTCTGTTTAAATGATGGATTTAGTTTTCCTGCTTAAAATTCATACTAATAGCATGTTATTTTTCAAATTTGTGTGGCTCAAACTAACGAAAACATTTTATTTAAATTGTTCTTGGAGAAATTTATAAATACGTCACAGTAGCTTAGTAAAAAATTATGCATATAAATAGAATAGTGTTGATTAGCATTTTACATTTTTTATGCGATTAAAATATATTGACTTTAAAATGTTAGGTTTATGAGATTTTATAATTACTTTTAACTGATTTTTTGCTAGATTACTAGTGCAATTTGTTTCATAAATCTGAATTATGCTTTCACATGTTTGATTTTAATCTTAAACAAGCTCTATTACAGAAGCTTTTCTACTTTTTTTAAACAGATTTATATTAAAATCAAAAAGTAAATAGTGATACATAACATTATAGCAAAAACAAAAAGCAAAGCTTAAAAAAGAATAAGGCAAAAAAAGAAGAGAGAAAATGAAAAATAATCCTCTGAAGCTTGAAAAAATAAAGAAAAACTGAAATATTTAAAAGAGAAAGGACAAGTTAAAAGTGTAAAGGAGGTGAGTTCTAGACAACAATGTCAAAAAAAAAAAAGGAAACAGTGGAATAAAAATTTAAAAAATATTAAGAAAAATAAGAAGATTGAGCAATTTCTTTCTCCCCAGACTCCATTAAATAGAGGTAACACAGATTCCACAAGTTTTAGTGGTTCTGAGGCTGAACGTCCTTTTTCAAGGCAGAGTGCTGGGAGAAAAAGAATTAGACGTGACAGATCAAAACTGTTTCGAGAAAATCAGTCATTAAAAGTTCAATTGTAAAGCTGCAATAGGAGATAATCAAAATACAAAAAGTTTTACCAAGCCTTACTTAAATATTTTTTTTAAACATCTAAAAGTTAACTCCTAAAAGAAACTAGTATGTTGTGGCCATCACAAAACTTTCTTCTATATAAATCACGTCAATTAAATCATTTAAATAGTACAAGAAATAACAACGATTTAGCACCAATTCATTTCGAAGTATATCTGAATTTGAAGTTGGATGAAAATTCGTGCATTAGTTCTTGAGATAGAGCTATAGCCGAAATTCTGAAAAATGTAGCATAGCAGCGCCACCTGTTGAGCGATTTACACCAAAAATAAGCAGCACTAAATGATATCAAGGTATACCTGAATCTGAAGTTTGTTGAAAATCCAAGCATTAGTTCTTGAGATACAGCTATTGCGGAAATCGCAAAAAACACAGTATAGCAGCGCCACCCAAAGCGCTATAAGTAAGCGTACAAAGTTAATGCTAGAATCTGCCGTAAATTGACGCAGCTGCGCCACCTTGTGGATGGAGTGAATAACGCAAACACGCGGGTTTTTTGTATGACGTCATATATGACAGAATATCTACCATCTGCGCATCTCGTGCGCAGGTCTATTTGAAGGTATTTACAATTTGAGTTATAGGCGGAAAAGCAGACAAAGCTATTTTAGAGAATACCTGTTAAAATTTTAATCATGAATTTCAAATATTTACTCACTCATGGAAGATGAACCTTGTTTACCAGATTTATTGCAAGATATTTTTGTTACAGTTTGTTTTGATGAAAATATGTGTATTTAAAAAAAAAAAAATCGCAATGTCATTTTAATTTCGGGAGAAAAAGCACTAATGCTACGTAAACAGTATTGCCTTTTGCCCCGAAACTAAACTGACATTGCAACTATTTTTTAAATACATATATTTTTATCAAAACAAGCTGTAACAAAAATATTTTGCAATAAATCTGGTAAATAAGGTTAATCTTCCATGACTGAGTAAATATTTGAAATTCACGATTAAAATTTTAACAGGTATTCTCTAAAATGGCTTTGTCTGCTTTTCCGCCTATAACTCTTAAATTGTAAATATCTTCAAATAGACCTGAATTTTATGAAAGCTATTCAGGCTAAAAGAAAACCATTTTTGTTAATAAAAGTTATAGGCGTAACTTTTAATTCCATGGTTTTCTTCCAGGTTTTTTTCCACATTGGAAGAAACTTGTCCACCTTGGGTTTATGTTATTATTTATTAGAAAAAAAATGTATTTTAAATATAATGAGCGAAAAGCATGTGTTTAAATAGATGTAATATACCAGTATGTATGTATTTTAAATAAAGTTATGTTTTTCAAATGACGAGTATATTTTTAAAATGATGATTTTATATTTTGAATGAAATGAATGCAACATAAACGCTGGTGATGGGGGAAAATATTTAATGGTTTATGAACTGCGGCCGGCTAACATGAAAGTACTTTTTTACACTGTTTATTTAATCTAACCCTACTCATATATATGAAAAGATTAAAAAAAAAAAAATTAATCGATTTTTCCCTCCCAGATATGCTAGAAAAATAAAAATTATGTACATGGATGTGTTTCTAGTAACAATACAACATTTTAGTATTTTTACAACTTGATTATAAAATAACAAATTAATTTTACGTTATCGAAACGTAGCTGATAAATCCTTAAACATTCTTTATGGTTGTTACAACTGTATATACAAGTACAACAATTGAGTAAGTTATGTAACAAACTACGATTTCTAAAATATACCAGCTGGTTGGGAAATTGCAAAAGAGAAATATTTAAAACCTTTAAGCATCTTAAGCGTGATTTTCAGCCCTATATTTTTTTTTATAAAAAAGTTAAAATATTATTTAATATATATTATCAAATGTCAGTGATTTTAATACGTTCAATTGGCCCATCTCCGTCCGCAGCCCTTTTCTCTACTACTTATTCCGACTCTTTTGCGGAAGCCCGATCGAAAAAAAAAAATCAAAAATTGAAACCGGACAAAATTAAAAGGGAAATTTGAAATTACTGTCTACCGACCAACAACTGCTACGTCGAGCTTATTATTAGTCTATAGTTTTCAGTTATTGGCAACTGTTGTGTGTTTCATAAGCCTTTTTCAAATTTGGAGAATGTTCCGTAATTGGGTTATTTCGATAAAAGTTACTTTCATTTTCTAACCATTATTTAACTTTTATACAGTTACAATTGTATACTGTTTTCTCATTTGACGCCAATCATGGCTATCGGCCCGATTACGGAAAGTTATCCATTTTACCCCTGCGAAGAACCGGTGTGAGATAATAAATGTTTAATTGATATACCACGTACTATTCGTAATACCACGTACGATTTGTAAATATTTTATATTTTATTCCAATTTTTGAAGTTTCTTCTATACTTTGCGTGATTTCTGCAATGTTATTCACCTCTGCGAAGTGCAGGTATCCCATGAAAACTATTTTTCCCGGATATGACAGAATGACCGGCATATTTCTAGATTTACAAAAAAAAAGTCATTTGTCGATTTTAGGAATTTTTTTAAAGCTGTTGTCTAAAATTCTCAAAATATTTAAAACTATAAATAATCAATTATTGCTGGTTTAATAGTACAAGAATTACTGCTTGCATTTTAAATTAAAGTGGATCCTAATGTAAAATTAAATGAGTTTTAAATGGAATGAATGAAATGCTTCTATTTTAAATATTCTAAATACAATTCGATCAAGAGAATATTTGGCAATTTATCGCCTGCGCAAGGTATATAAAAAATATGCCTTAAAATTAATTAAATAATTTATACTTAAACTCTAAGCGTAATAAAACGTTTAATTCTCATTGGAAATACACATGTTTATGTAATTTTTATAACTTTATCTTATCAGGAATTGAATTAAAAACGCTGCTGTTAAATTCTATCTTAACATACATTATCTAATTTTTATATGTCCTTGTTCATTGCATTACAAAAACATAATTAAAATAGAACGCATTAAAATCACTGACATTTAATAATATATATTAAATAATATTTTAACTTTTTTATAAAGTATAATAAAACACAAAACTAACCTGTTTTTCTCTTTTGCGAAGCGAAAAAAAATGAGTTCTCTCAGATAGAGAGTTATTTTTGCAGTTTTGAAAACTGCAATAATTAGAACGCCAACGTGGCATTTTCCCAAATAATATAAGTTCTTAAAAGAACTGATTTTGTTTAAATAACTAACTTCAATTAATAAATTAAATAATGGCGAACAAATAAATCGAATTATATCTATACTTCCAAGAATTAAGTACTGCAGACGACAAACGAATAAAATCACGGCTGCGCGTGCGCATAGTTATTTCATAGATATCGAACTTATAGATCATCGACAAAGGGGAAAGAAGTTAATAATCCTCTTGTAGTTCACTCCGTCCGCTGGGTGGCGTATGACCTTGATTGACGTGACCTCGCCTTTAATCTTGCGGTTACCTCTCCCATTTAAGATAGGACGCTTACTTATATCGCTTTGGCGCCAGCTGTTGAGCGATTTACACCAAAAATTAAACACCCCTAATTTATACGTCAATTCATGTCAAGGACTAACTAAATCTGAAGTTTGATGAAAATCCGTGCAATAGTTCTTGAGATACAGCTCTTGCGGGAATCGTGATAAATGCAGCACAGCAGCGAAACCTGTTGGGCGATTTACACCAAAATTTAAACCGCACTAATTTATATCAGGGACTAACTGAATCTGAAGTTTGATAAAAATTCGTGCATTTTTTGTTGAGTTAGAGCTATTGCGATAATCATGAATAATGCAGCATAGCAGCGCCACCTGTTGGGCGATTTTCACAAAAAAGTTAATCAGCCCCAACCTATATCCTGGACAAGCAGAATCTGAAGTTTTATGAAAATCTGTGCAGCAGTTCTTGAGATATAGCTATTGCAGAAATCGTGAAAAATGCCGCATAGCAGCGCCACCTGTAGGGCGATTTTCACCAAAAACTAATCAGGTCCAGTTTATATCAAGGTGTAACTGAATATAAAGTTTTGTGAAATTCCGTGCATTAGTTCTTGAGATAGAGCGCCCACAAAATTTTTGTCACATACAGACTCACAGAGTGACAGAGTGACAGGGTGACAGAGTGACAGACAGACTCACAGACAGACATTTTCTAAAAACCATCAAATCGTGTTCTGCGCATTCTAAAACGTATAAATCCGTCGAAAACCGGAAGTCGAAAATTTTCACGAATCCAATACTTTCTTCTTGTAAAAATAGAAGAAAATAAAAATAACTGGAAATTAAGACGTATCATCCAAAAGCAGAAAAATCTTTTATTTAGAGACGTTCTTTACACAGCATTGGCATCAACTTTTAGCAGTATGGAAAAGAGTAAAAAAGGTAGACAAATGTACTACAGAATTTTAAGGGGAAGTATTTTGAAAAATACAGATTGCTACATATGACAAAAAAAAAAAAAAAAAAAAAAAACTTAGATATCGAAGCTTGAAGAATATTACTAGCAAGGAAGCTTATCTCTTAACTTATTGTAAGAAAGGCAATTACCTATTTAATAAAGTTAAACATGATATATTAAGTTTTTGCCAAAAACTTTGTCCAGGAAAGAAAGATTATATCACAAAAAGCAAAATAAAGAAACAAAAGAAGGCTTTTATGTGAGACACATAGATATTTATACAAGAAGTTTCTCAAAGAAGTTTATTATGTTTTAAGTTATTCATCATTCTGTCGTCCGAAACCACTGTAAGTGAAAAAAGAGATACAGCTGCTTGTGAAGCTCATTGTATTAAAACTTAATGAAACAGGAATAATAAATTTTAAAACACCTGATGTATTACTAGAATTATGTTGTGAGAAAAACAATATAACCTGCCTTCAAAGGAAGTGTGAGAATTGTAAAAGTAACTAAATTTTATAAACTATTGAGGATGAAACAAGTTTATTAAAGCTGAAGAAATGGATCTGCGAAACACAAACTATAATTAACCAAACCAAAACTAGTCAGATGTGGCAATCCCAAAACTTTCTTCTCTCTCATACATTTTAATACTTCCTGAAAAATGCAGCTTAGCAGCACCATCGGTTAGGTGATTTACACCAATCTCTAATCAGCAACAACTTATGTCAACTTCTATCTTAATCTGAAGTTTGATGAAAATCTGTGCATTAGTTTTTGATAGAGCTATTCCAGAAATCATAAAAAATTCTGCGTATCAACGCAACCTGTTGGGCAATTTATACCAAAAGCTAATCTGGACCAATTTATATCAGAGACTAACTGAATCTTAAGTTTGATAAAAATATGAGCATTAGTTCTTGAGATAAAGCTATTTCAATAATCATGAATAATGCAGCATATCAGCGCCACCTGTTGCATGATTTACCCCAAAAAGTAATAAGCACCAAATTATATCAAGGACTAACTGAATCTGAAGTTTTATGAAAATTCAAGCATTAGTTCTAGAGGTATAGCTATTGTGGAAATCGAAAAAAAATGTATGATAGCAGCGCCACCCGTTAGGCAATTTACACAAAAAAGTAATCAGCACCAATTTATGTTGGGAACTAACTGAATCTCAAGTTTTATTAAATTCCGTCCATTAGTCTTTGAGATAGAGTGCCCACAAAATTTGTGTCGTATACAGACAGACAGAGATTTTGTAAAATAATTTTTTTTTTCGGAATCTCTGACCTCTAAAACATGTAAATCCGTCGAAAACCAAATTCGAAAATTTTCACGAATCCAATAATTTCTTCTTGTAAAGATAGAAGAAAGTAAAAAGATTAACATAATTACCACACATCTTATGGGGAAAAAAAGACTGAGCCCCCTCAGCCATGTGATAATAGATCATCAGTTTTCATGTTTTCGTCTATTTAAATGTATTTTATTGTATCAATTCATATCAAAAGTAATGTGTTAATTAACTTCTTTTGTACACAATCATTCCTTCATATCTGTTTCATCATTCCCTCACTCATCATTCCCTTACCAATCATTCCCTCAATTTTAAAATTTTTATTTTATTTTTTTGTTAAGTCAAATTTTTAAAACGATTTCCGCTGCTATTAAAATCTTCAATAACTGACTAATTGCTTACCATTTATCTAATTTTTATGAAAACTTACGTATGTATCATTCAAGTCAGACTGCTTGGCCAAATTTGCAAGTATTGTAGAGAACAACCCCAATATAAGACGAAGAGTTACAAATTAACAGCCATATTTGATCAATTTCCGTAAAAATTCAAGAATGTAGAACTTGCGTGTGTAATTTGTTTACAAGTAATATTTGATTTTTTTCACAGCAAGCATTATTTTTTCCTAAAGTTGAAGCCAGACTGACATACAGATCCTTCAAACATACATACATCTTTATAATAAACATTCATTCAGGAAAATATTAGTTTTACAACTTAAGATTAATGCAATTGATTTAACCATATTCAAAAATAATTTTTAAGGATTATTTTTTCCTAAAGTTAAAGCCAGACTGACATACAGATTCTTCAAACGTACATACACCTTTATAATAAACATTCATTCAGGAAAATATTAGTTTTACAACTCAAGATTAATACAGTTGATTTAACCATATTCTAAAATAATTTTTAAAGGTTGTTTTTTATTAGCTACAATGTATTCATTCAAAGTCAAAATAAGCCAACTTTCGCATTTCTTCGCACTCTTTTATGATATACGTATGTGAGTACTGCTGGCAGTACTGGATCAACTGAAGAGACGTCCTTTGGTTCAAATATGGTTTAATATAAAGGTATTGGTTATACAAAATGTTAAATATTTACATAAGTATTAATATTATTACTAGCCGAAAACCTCGTACAATTATATCTAATACCAGAATGACAGAGGATTGAATAGATGTTCTCTCTTCAATATCCGGACGTCAACTCTCTTACTTTAATTTTCAGTTCTCAGCGCTTAAATCTAGAACTCCTATAGGCACGTGACGTCACATGTTCAGAAGTGTCTGACATCGCTTCATATGGCGCCCAAATATAAGAAAAATGTGGTTTTCTCCATTTGACATATTAGACTTTTTAGCACTATCTATATTATAAAGGACAAACATATATCTGTGCGTAACGCATACGTCATTCTGCGAATGGCAACACTTTCAAATTTGAAATGAATTTTCGTTTTGCAATTTTTGCTACTGAAAATTTTTAAACTTCTACACATCGCACATTTTCAGTTTTTATACCGTCGTATAAGGAAAGAAATGTTCTTTTAAATGTAATTTGTTTGAAAGCTGTATCTCAATTTATTTTTGAGATATTAATTTTTTTATAGTTTTTAGTACCAATTTTGTAATTGTTGCAACAGAAGTACCCCATTTCTATTAAAAGTAAAGGGAAAATAGTAGATTACTGTATTTTTTTTGTTGTCATTTCCTCATAAAAATTGAAATTAAAATACATGCTATGTCAAAAGTACCATCTGTGATCAAAAATCCGGTGACTTTTGATTTTATTTCTTTTCTATTCATCAAATAAATGTTTCTTAGTTTATAGCAAAAATATTTTACAAACGATATAACACTTTCTTCTTTACGAAAACGTATTTTAAATAATTGTGTTACTTTCCTTCATAATTACTCATTTACTATCAGAAAGCTGAAAGAATTAATTTTAATTATCCGCGTATAATAATATTTTACGAATTTTGAAAAAAAAAATGACTTCTGATAATGAATTTAAAATGATCAAATTAAAATACTCCTTTTTTAAACGTGATGAATACGGATATGAGAAGTACATATGTAAATTATGAGAAGGTGGAAATGATATCGGGTTTAGATTTTACAGGGGAAAAAAATCTGATTGTATCAAACTAGAATAAATTTTATCGTTTTGATTCGAGAAAACGAAGCATAAGAGACTTAATTGACAACTTCATCATAATAACTGTTTTTAATTATATTTTACTGATTACATATGCGATTAAAGTTTAATTTTAATAATTCAGATAAACAACTGAGTTTTACAGAAATGGCATTTTCTTAATTTTAGGTTAAAATAATATTTGTTTGAGAGTTAGACTAGCCAATTTACGATGCATTTTCTATTGTAACTAATTTTGTAGATTTATTATAAATCAGTGAAACAGTTCCTTCTTAAACATTTTCCTTCGTCGAAGTTCGGCGGGTTCCACCACGTAATAATAAAAATAAGAAAGATCTAAGACCAATGTCAGACGGGCGTCTTTTTTTATGCTTTTTTGCTTAAGTATAGCATTGTGAATGGATAATAATTATGCAAAAAAGCAGCAAAAAAGACGCCCGTCTGACATTGGTCTAAATTAAACAGAAAGATAACACGTGCTATTAATGGCAAATGGGGAGTTCTGGCGTTGCATGCGGGCTCCAGATGCAATAGTATCAGTCGTTGCTAATAGCAAAGTGACGTCAATGCAAGCCATCTATAATGTAGGATCTTTATAAGAGCCTTTCTTAAATCTGCTGAGTGCTATCTTTCCTTGTGACAATGAATGTACATCACTGCGAGCGGGAAATTTCTGAGATAATCTGTTATTTATGTGTTACCTCTGTACAATGCTGTCAGCCATACCCCGCTTTACTGCACAAGTTTTTATTGACAGAGAAATAGAATATTCGATATTCTTTGACTGATGTTAAAAAAGGAAAAACATTTTAAATATTACTCATTTTTAAGTCGAAATTTTAAATTTTAATAACATAAGTGGTACTAAACGCAGTTTGTCCATGCAAAGCCGTTTAACAGATATGGAACAAGTATCGTACAAATTAATAAGGGCCATATATTAACCAGATACTATTTTATTATTTATAAAAAAGAATATAAAAAAAAATCTTGCCTCAAACGCTTGACTATGTTTTGTAAAACAAAATGCAATAATTAGCATAGCAGTGTCGTCGAGTAGACATAATTGGTGTCATCTGATGCAGCCAGATATTCCTGACGTGGAACAAAGCTCGTTTTGTGTAAATATTTGGTACTTGAGAAACTATGTAGCATTAATTGGTACAGATCAATTATGATATACCATGAAGTAAAAGTTTAAGATAGAAGCACAAAAAGAAAAACGAAAAGTGATGTGACCGAGGTTAAATTCGCATCCAAAGTCTTTTATTCATTTCTGACTTTTCAACTACCGCAATCACTTTTTATGACTTCCACAAAACAAATATAAAAACTAAAACAGAAAGAAACAGAATACCAACTTAAATGTTTCGTTCCATCACGGAGAAGATGGAAACATTAAATCAAAAATCCATTTACTAGGAAGTAGCAAAGGCAACGCAATTAATTGCGCATAAGAAATAGAGGTAACAATGAGTGACATAGAAGAAGTGTTCCACAATTCAACTCTTTGAAGTTCTGTTGTTCCGCCTGGTAGATTGTGGTCGAAAAGAAAACGAGAGTCAATAAGAAGAAAGTAACAGGAGTATACTAATTGGTTTCTATGACCGTCAACTTAGAACAATGGTAGTTAGTTACTGCATGTGTTTATGCATGTCCGTTAGAAGCAAAAAGGTCTCTGATTACAAATGACATAAAGCTAGAGTAATAGTACACGAGAAGCTGTCATATGGTTTTATTTGAATTTGTTTTCGCTCACTGAGAGGTAGTTGACCGGTTTAAGAGATTACGTCACCAACTCGTACAGAAAGATTTCAAGTTGTTAAATTCTTTCTAAAAGCAAAAGATATAAAAGAAGCCTTTCTTTTGAATAAAAACTAAGTTGTAATTGGTAATAATTATATGAATTGTATAATAATATCGCAGAATTAAAAAACCTATTTTTATTTTTATTTTTTATTTATTTATTTATTTATGTTGTTGTTGTTGTTGTTGTTGTTACATTCTTCTGTAATTCCTGCTTTGTCAAACATCATATATTAATTTTTTTACATCTGGATTCAATGGCATTTATCATAAAGAACAACAACACAAAAAACAGAAAAGAAAAAAAATTAAAAAATGGAAGAAAACCAATAGATAACGAAAATATTTTGTTTAAAACCCATGTAAGCTGCTGTCCACTAATTTGTCGTCTAAATTCAACATGCATAACAACAAGTAATATACCATACAATAGTTAAGTACAATTCAAACCTGCCATCAAAATATTGTTTACAGTAGGCAAAGATAAATTGAGTAACAGCGCGCATATAAGATGAAGGAATATGCAAAGTACTTTAGCACCATAATTTAGTTAAAGAAATATAAAACACAGATCTAAAATCCACTAAGTTTGCGTGGTGTGGCACATGTATTGCTATAATAATCGAAAGTTGTGGTACTTCTAAACATATCTGGTAGCTCTACTGATCGTTATAATTTTAATCAACAAATATTTTTTCAAACTGAAAAAATGTTGATTAATGTGAGCATTTTAATTTTTAATTCGAGTTTTTTATATCTGGTAATTTTTCATTAAAGTGTACAGGCAAACATCTTCCACAACAACTTTCTTTGTGGAAACATAGCATCATGACTTGTATGACAAGCTATAGTTGTATGGTCGACCAAATCATTTCCCGTGTCCGAAATTCTTTACATGTCATATTATATTTGATATTGAAACTTCGTTGAACGTTATGATTAATGAATAAATCATTTTTCAAACTGAAAAAAAAATTAGATTATTCAAAAGATAATCAACATATTTTTTTATTTGAATTTTTTGTTTTTGGTTATTTGCCACTCAGTAAGATGACCAGATTAGAGTACTTTTATAATCAGAAAGACAAGTTTTCTACAGTTATAAAATTGCAGAATGCAGAGATATTTTCAGATTATCAGAAAATGAGAAACAAAAAGTTACAAATGAGGATAAATGTAACCTAATTTCAAGTTTTCAAAATTGAGAAATATACCTTTAAAATGAACAGTGTCTCAGAAAATGAGGGCATCTGATCACCTTACTGTTTAGTCAAAAATATTCCACAAATTTATTTTTGAGAACATATGATGACTTGTATCACTTGCATGGTCGTTCAATTTGTTTTATATTTCCGAGATTCATTGCATGATATGTTATGTTGATTTTGAAACTTCACTGATCATTATAATTTAACCAATAAACAATTTTTTAAACTGAAAAAACAATCTATTATTCTATAAATAATCACCTTAATTTTTTTATTTTAATATTTTACTTCTGGTCACTTGCCATTCAAATGTATTGGCAAAAAATGTTCCACAACAAGTACCTTTTGGAAACATAGCATGACTTGTTATGACAAGCTATACTTGTCCAATTCGTTTTCCGGGTCCGAAATTCATTGCATGTCTTTAGGAAGATTGACGGAGCATCTAAACAAATCCATCTGGAGCGTTGAGTGTTTACAAATCCACAAGAGGAAAGATATTAAAACACGCCGTTTGCATAAAAGCGAACGTCAATGACCATTTCCTAAGGAGCAATGCTTCGCTAGGCATCGCAGCATACGGTCCGTTCAGCCGATGCTAAATCCATTGTTTCGCTGTAGAGGCACGTATTATGAGATTAATCAAGAAGAATGGAAGAAGATCTCTTTCTCTTTTTGCATGTTATATTTTTCTGAAAATGTAACGGTTTACAGATTGGACACGGTAGAATAAGTGGTAGAAAAAAGAAAGTCTCTTCCTGAAATATGACTAGTGATGCGTACAGGGTGCAGTTTGTGGTAGTTGCGAGAACATGCGTAACTTGCGAGCGTTGGTGTGAATACAAGCAGCAGATACATTCAATACCGTCATTAAATCTGAATGTAACTTTAAGGCAGCTATTTATGAGGAGGGAAGATCCTAACGGCAAATATTGCATCAAAGAAGGATTTTGTTTAAAGAAATATGATTTTCTCTTTTATTCCTCGTCTTTGCTTCTGCATGCAGAATAATTATTTAAGTAAGAGTTTGTATGAATGTATTCGATACCGATTTCTTAGGAACTTTAAATATCAAAAACAATAACTTTCCACTAGTTTCTTAGTAAAAACATTTCATAACACTGATAAAAAATATTGACGGAAATTTATTAACAATCTTTCAAATCATAAAATGAAATAAATTATGCGTCCAAGTTTTAAAACAACTACAGAAATTATACGCCCTGAGATGACTGCGCCTTCCCTACCGTATAATTCTATCGAAAGATCACAAATCTGATTTTATAATTTATTTTATTAACAGATAAAAATTACTTTCTAAAGGAAACATAATTAATTAATTAATTAATTAAAATAAGTAAATGCCCAAGCCATTGTGTTAAAGCCCCAGCTACTTCTTTCTATCATTGAATGATATCAATTTTGAAAATGTAAAATAATAGATATTTTATACTGTACTAATAATATGTTAAAATTTTCTCATATTTTCTTTTTTCTTTAGTTTTAATACATAAAATATTCGTCTTGCCACAAAATTCATCGTACTTATCTTAAGGCTTTTGTTTCGCGATGTGAAATTTTCGAGCGGTCATAATTCGAAACGGTGAAAAGGAGGGGGGGGGGGGGTTGAAATTAAATGGCATATTATAAAAACTTTTATAATAATAATAAAGTAACATTTCTTTAGCATACTTTTTTTGTGAAAGATATCTGTAAATATATTTTATAAAAAGTTTACTTTTTTAAGTTAACAAGATTTTGTAAACTTGTTACACGGTGTCCCAAAACTTTAGATAAACAATAAAATTTTCATTAACATAAAAAGTAATAAGGTACAATTAAAATTCGTGAGATAGGTAATAAATAACAGCAGTTTTGCTGATATACACATATAAATTATGATCAAAGGTTTGAAATTATAAAATATACATTAAATTATATAACAACGTGCTGTCCCAAACGTATAGACACCTGTAATTTTTTTTTGGTTTTATATTTATAAAAATAACTAAAAACTTACTTTTAATATTTAATTGTATTGCCGCGACACTTTATAACATCAAAATACACGTTGTTCCATAGAATTAACTAAGCATTGCATTACAGAAGGAGGTATTTCATACCACGCTTTGTCAATTGCAATTTTTAAGTCATTTACAGATGTATATTGCTTTCCATTTTCATATATTTTACGAGATAAGATTCCCCATATGTTCTTCGAGGAATTCAAATCTAGTCTAAGTGCTGGCCAGTCTAATAGTGTAATATTGTTTTGCCTAATCCATGTTTTCGATGATGTGGAGGTATGGATGGATGCCCCATCTTGTTGGAAAACACAGTCCGGTCCTGCTTGAAAATCCATAATTGGCAGTAAATTAGTACGTAAAATATCCTGATAATCCTCTAATTTCATTTTTCTGTCCATAAATCCTAGAAATGTTTAGCCGCTGAAAGAAATCCCTCCCCAGGTCATTACGAATCCTCCGCTTTGTTGCCTGCTAAAACCGTTCTTGGGTTCTTTTTTTAAGTCATGCCAGTAAAAATTATGACCATCAGAGCCGTCTAAATTCCATTTCTTTTCATCACTGAAGATGACAGAAATCCATTTTTCACCGTATAACATATGCTTTCTAGCCCACTTTAGACGTGCATCTTTATGTGTCTGCTTTAAGCAAGGTTTTGCTTTCATTCTCCTGTAAACAATATTTGTTGAAGCTGTAATTCTTCTGTATACAGTACTTTTAGAAATTCTGGAAATTGATGCAATTTCACGCACAGACAAATTATCAATTGAAACCATTTTTAATAGCATTCTATCATCACGTAACATTGTTTTCTTTGGTCTTCCGACTGGCTTTCTAGTATTCCATGTTCCACCTGATTTCAAAACTCTATAAATACTGCTCAAGGATATCTTTATTCTTCTCGATATTTGTACAGGATTTTGTCCTTGCGCTTTTAAATGTAAAATCTTAATAATTTCATCTGTAGAAATTTCTTTAGAACGTGGCATTTTTATCAGAATACGCAGGAAATGTCTTTTACTAATCACAAACAAAACAATACATTGAACTCATTTGATTCCACAAAATTACAATAAATTATAATGCTAAAAATACAGCAGAGGATATTTCAATTAAAGGGGAAAATTACTCTGCATTTTACAGAAGCAGACGAAAATAAAAATATTTTATTTTCTGAACAAAAATGTAAAAGAAAACATGTAATGCTGTATTGGTCTATACTTTGGGGACAGCACATTGTTATATAGTTTAATGTATATTTTATAATTTCAAACCTTTAATCATAATTTATATGTGTATGTCAGCAAAACTGCTTTATTTATTACCTGTACCTTATTACTTTTTATGTTAATGCAAATTTTATTGATTGTCTAAACTTTTCGGACGCGGTGTAGAACTAAGAAAAATCACACTTTGCCGATGCCACAAATTTAAACGCGTAAGACAAAAAATCTTTATAACGATATTATTCGGACCTAGGAATCTGCAATAATTAATATAAAGTCATCTTTTTTCATGTAATGATTGTTTCTTTTTATTTTATTTCATTATTGCATTACGTTGGTATTCATCTCGTTAGTATTCTTCACACTTAAGTAGATTAAGCGCTGCGAAGAAACGCGCAAGATAATGTTAAACCTATAGGAGCGTTCTTTACAAATTCCTCGCTTGCATTTTAATATTTTTCAACGCGCAACATTAGATACAGACTTCAGGTATCCTATGAAAAACAAAAAAAAAACATTTAAAAATATTAAAATGCAAGCGAGAAATTTGTAAAGAACGTTCACATAGGTTTAAGATTAGCTAGCTAATGTCTTCGCATGACTAATGTAGGCTTTGATTAACTTGAACTTGATTATAGATAAGAACTTGATTATAGATCAATTAAATGCAAAATTTTCCTTAACAGATATTAAAAAATCGCAGCTTATTTTGCCTTTTAAAAATAGATCAATTTCTTCATCTCTTTTGCTGTTAATAAATATCATTTTTTTTTCTTTAATATTTACCTGCTTTTCAGTCGTTAATAACAAGTAAAAAAAATCACATTTTTCAAGTTTTTATTCGGCTAAATTTGTATGACTGAAAACCAATAAATTAATTTAAGTTATACAGTTTTTAAAATCACTATCATTAAAGTAATAAACTTTGATCATAGGTTTTATTTTCAAACAAATAACAACCACGTGGTACTAACTTACCGGGTGTCCCAAAAAGGACTGACTGATTTTAAAATTCAATAAATTGCAAACGGTGACAGATATTTAAAAAATTCTTGCAGGAGGGTTATGCATAAGGTCAAAAGTTTTTTTACAGTGATTTTCAATTTTAGTTCGAATTACAAACAATAGATGGCGCTGCGATCAATAGACGCTTAATTCAGGCTCGATTTTTGGTACTTCGTGGCCCGGATAATACATTTCCATCTCCTTTTTCAGCATGGAACAAGAGAAAGGACCAGAAATCGAGCCTGTATTTAGCGACTATTGCTTACAGCGCCATCTGTTGTTTGTAATTCGAACTAAAATCGAAAATCACTGTAATAAAACTTTTGACCTTATGCATAACCCTCCTGCAAGAATTTTTTAAATATCTGTCACCGTTTGCAAGTTATTGAATTTTAAAATCAGTCAGTCCTTTTTGGGACACCCGGTAGATACAAAACAGTATGCGTTATAAATCCTTGAATTTAGCAATAAAATTAAGGGGGGGGGGGAAGCAATAAAGTTTTTGTCGCGAATATTGCGCATTTTTCAAAAGAAAAAAAAATACAAATTCGTTTTTATTTTTTTCCCATGAAATTTTTTACATATTCTTATTGAGCTGTCGAAAAATCAAATAATTTTCTTCTATTTTCCTACAAACGTGATAACATCTTTATTTATTATTATTCTGCTATTTGATAATGCTTTTTACGTGATTTTACAGTCCGAAAACTTGAGTTAAAATCTAACACTAAATTCTACGTCATTGTCTAGGAGATTTCTACAGAAAACTGAAAAAGAAATTGTTCGTTTCTTGTGCTTAAAACCTGAATTCCTCATGCATGAAAATCATTTCATAACGGAGTCAGAAAGTAGAGAATTTGTATTTGAGAACCGCCTTAAATTTACTTCATATTGATGTATACAGAATTGTATAGTACAACGCAAATTTATTCAACAATAAATTTACAAAGAATAATTCTATAATTTTTTTAATCCTTATTGTGTTCAATTTATCCATTATCTCTTTGAACTTTAGAT
This sequence comes from Maratus speciosus, assembly GCA_963932465.1. Classification (NCBI taxonomy): domain Eukaryota; kingdom Metazoa; phylum Arthropoda; class Arachnida; order Araneae; family Salticidae; genus Maratus; species Maratus speciosus. The sequence goes on along the minus strand of OZ010786.1, from coordinate 111,629,126 downwards.
GTATTATAGTTGCGCTTCCCAAAGCGGTAGTGCCAATCCATAGAGGGCAAAGGAGTAAGCATGTATATCATGATAATTGATTGCAGTAAAATTTTCATGAAAATTGCTTTTAAAGCACTTAGCATTCCTGACCTAAGGAATTTCCAGTTAAAATATTCAAGGTAAACATCGTTCTTTAACACGCTAAAAAGCAGGCTGTTGCGTTAAAAATGCTATGTTATTATTGAAAAGCTTAGCGGAAGAACATGCTAAGTAACAAAAATTACATTTGAAGAAATTTGAAGTAAAAGTTTTTGTTGTAAATTTTAAGGATTTATTCTCTGTTTGATACCATGTGTTTAAAATATTGACAGATGTGGTACTAAACTCTCTCAGAAAAACGTATTCATATTTAATTTTCAAATATAAAAAATTATTAATATTATTGACATTATTAAATATTAAAATATTAAATATTAATTAATAATGTCTTAAATCTTGAAGGCTAAATAGAATCTTAGTATTTTAGCTTTACCATGTGATAGATTAACTCATAACGGTTTCATCGAAAAGATTTTTTTAAAAAATAAGAAAATATAGCATAACATGTTCTTCGACTCAGCTCTTCAATTTTGATTTATTAATTAGAATTATAATATGTGAAAGGGAAAAATGTAAGTCATAATTTCAGATCTAGAAGTCGCAAATTAAAACTGTTTGCACACAATTTACATGCTTATGATTTTCTATATTTTTGCATCAATTTTTTTGCTATCAAGAGAGACTGCTAATATGATTATTTTTAAATATTTAAATTATCAATAGCAAATCTAGATGTTTTTTTTTGCTCTTTCACTCGATTCCTCATGTTTCACTAGTTCAAATGACAAGCCGCAAAAGATTTTAGAAAAAATCATAAAGGAGTAATATGAATTATTTTTTATTTAAATTGGTCCTCTGAATCCCCGGGGAGAGGGGCGAGACCATACATCAGGATCTATCAAAACCTTACAGACGCAAATTTTCAGGATGATGACGCTCAAGATATAGACATGACGGTACAGTTTTTTTAGCCCCCGTTATGCTATTTCTTTCTCCCAGCTTATTTTGTGTCGTCTCCAATAAATAACGTTACCTTGTATAAGCCAGCCGTAAAACAAAAGCCGATGTTTCATTGTGCGATTAAATACTCTACAGCATTTTTTAAAACTTCTAAGCATCGCACATTTTCAATATTTATACCGTCGTAATGAAAAAAAAAAGTACTTTTTAATGCAATTTGTTTGAAAACTGCATCTCCATTTATTTTTGAAATATTATTATTTTTTTTTTTTTTTTGGTAGTCTTTAGCGACATTTGTTTCATTTTGGCAACTCAAGTACTCCATTTATGTAGAAAGTAAAGGGTAAATAGTTAAAAAATAGCAATTATTTCTTCTTCTTGCCATTTCCCCATAAAAACTGAAAAAATGTAATGAAAATACGTGCTATTTTGAGAAAAATATAAATGAATGATTTATGATAAAACATGGAGCTATTATAAACTATATTTAATTTTAAGTATCTATATTAATGCAAATGACGTCATTTTACATAAAATAAAAGCGTGTGATTTAAGTCTTAAAATTGAAATATGTTTTGCACTACAGTATAGTCCCGATTATCCGAGTCCCGCTTAACCGAGTTATTTTCTTCTGATGGACTTGGTGGTTTCTATTATTATGAAACAGCCATTATAAATGAAGCGTTTAGGTCAAGATGAAAGAGCAGTCGTAAAAAGTTAGAACTCTGATTTTCTGATCAGAATGGGGGAAAAAAAACTTTTTACGACTGCTCTTTCATCTTCACCTAAAAACGCTTCATTTATAATGGCTGTTTCATAATAATAGAAACCACCAGTCCATCAGAAGAAAATGAAGTAATGAAAATGTCGGGGGCGACACTAAATTCTGAAAAAGCAGAATTCCTGTTCTCTAGTTTTCTTTTACCCTCTGCCGCCGTGGAGGGCGGGTCAAAACTATAACTGTCTAGCCTTACAGATGAAATTTTACTGGCTGGCAAGTTTTAGAACATATGGTGGAATATGGAATGTTTTTTTTTTTATGATTATCATTCAGACCCCTGACTCTCCCAGGAAGGAAAATTGCATCTCAAGATCTATAACAAGGCCTTTCAGATAAAATTAGCCAGGATGGTGACTCTGAAAGGCGTGATGTAAGGAGATTTTTCATTTTGATGCGTGCACCCCGGAAGACAAAGCTATTCTTTTTTTTTTTTTTTTTTTTTTTTGAAAATATGCCGTTTTGATCTCTCCAGAGTGAGAAGGCAAAACGGATGAAAGTTTCCAGGATGACGACTGGTGACTTTCAAAATACAAGGCTGCCACTGGCGACTATCTTTTAATTCTATCTCACATCACTTTCCCAGAACAAAAATCTTTCAGATACACTTTGACAAATATGCCGTATGTGCAAGAGGATTATACTATAAAATTTATTATTCTTTTTTTTAAATAGTGGTTCGAATAGAATACAGAAATAGTCGCCAGTGGCAGCCCTGAAAATAGGCGTGGTTACGGAGATTCTTCAACTCACTAGGGAACATCCCCAACTGTCAGTTCTGGATTTTGACGAGAGTGGTATCGTTCAAAAACTCTTGCCACAAGAATCAAGAAATGTATAGGAACCATACTTCCGAATAGATATAGGGTCCCTTTTTTGTTTCGGAAGAAGCGAGAGACAACAGCATGACAATCCTTCAAATGCTATCAAAGGCAGGAATTTTATCATAATTAACCCTTAAATGCCGGGTGTTGCTTTTCGGCAACATACCCAATTTAGGCTTCTAAAATACTATTAGAATAATTTTGAAGCTATAATGATTACTGTAGCCAATAAAATACATTTTGAAAATATTATTAAATCGATTTTCGACATGTAGATGGCAACACGTGAGCTGTTCAAGAATAAAGGTAGATTTATTTTTTCCATTGTTGCTACATGTTATATTTGTTTTGTTTGGAAGCTTGCGAAATACCCTATTTTATTCTGTAGTGAGCAAGTAAAATTTATTTCTTATCATAGTTCCTAAAATTCTTGTGTATTTAATATTATAGAATTTTATGGAGGAAAGTTACTTTTTCAATTAAAGACCAGTATTGCCGATTAGTAACAAACTGTTTTTTAGCCGTAAACCATACTTAAAACAAAATATGAATTTTTAAAGTATTTTTCCCATGATTTATTTAAAAAATGAAAGCCGAAAAACATTATTAAAATGATTTTTGAAAAATCAGGCATTTAACGGTTAATCATAACGTTTTTCTACCTAAAAGTGTTGAAAATACAAGTGTTTGCAAAGCCAGACACAAGCGACGAAAGGCATTATTGTTTGACAATAAAATCGCTGTCTTGATACACTCCTGCAACTTCCCACCTATGCCCTGCCCATGCCCTCTTTTCATACCATAGTATCAGTCGAGGAGTTAGTTCCTATTACCAATCATGCCGTACTTGCAATTCGCATTTATTGCTCATTAATTTGTAAAACAGTTTTAAAATCTTTCTTTTTCTTATCCTTTTGCTATTTTCTACTTACGAATATTTCGTGAATTATTGGATTCGGGATAAAGTTCCTATATATTTCTTGATTCTCTTGACAAGAGCTATCGAAAGATACCACTCTGGTCAAAATCCAGAAACGACAGTTGGGGATGCTCCCTTGTCTGTCAGTTTCTCGTCATCCCATGGGCAAATCTATATCTCTGAGTCTTATGGATAAAATTTTGCTGGACGTTAAATTTCAGAACATAAGGGAGTAATACGAAAACCGTATCTCAGAGTCTTTTAGCTCTAAGGACTTAATTCATACAACTTTTGTACATATTTTTGATAAACAACTACAGTTAAAGGCCAGTTTAATCTAAATTATCTAGTTTAATTGAATTAGTTCACTGCACTGGTGTAATGAAGGAACTATACGATATGAACTAGTTCTGCTAAAGGAAACAGCATTTTCCATCTCCAATAACAACGGAAGATGATTGTAGTTTTACTGTTCATATAATATATACGTTCACAGTACTGTTCATATAATCATAATATAGTATATGCGGATGTTTCATACCAGCGCATTATAAAAGAAGCGAGCAATCTTTCGAAAAATATGCGAAAAATTTATTGTTACGAAATTTAGCAATAGATCGAAAAATGTCATACTAAAACTGGAATGAATTGGATTTTACTTAAAGTCTTTCTCTGTACAAAATTTCCAGTGCAAGCATTAATTTCTTTCACCGATCTATAAAAAACGTCTGAAGAAGTTTGAGAATCTTAAGTAAATGCTTTTTAACAGAGAGCCAGTGTACATTTGCCGTAAATCTGTTTGTTTTCTATGTTTTACAAAAACTTTTACCAATGTATATTTATCCGAAACGCTTCATTTCTATATTATTTTTTTGCTTAACACAAAGATGATGCGTAATATAAAATCATCAAGTCATATCTTAAACTAATTATGACTCTCGTGCATTATGGAAACCGCATGTAAATAAATCAAACACACAAAGCTAAACAAGACAGGTGACGCTTCATAACTTTCCCTGATCTGCGACCACACGAAATCCAAATCGCTTCCATGTTTTTTACTCGAACAACGCAACGTCTCTAATTACCTTTCACTTTTCTCCTCACGTAAAAGATAAAAATAATAATACAACTGTTTAAAGATGGGGTCATTGGCTTGAACGGCCAGGGGGCTCAAGATTAAAGCAAATACAGGAGTAGCATTCCACTAACAGAACCGATAAGTATTCATATTCAAAAAAGAAAAAAAGTTACATGAATGAACCATTTAAATAAATTGGTTTCATTATTTAGTCAAATAAATGGCTTTATTAAAATAATTTTAATATCACACGTATCATATTAATACTATCAGAAAATAGTGATCATAATTCCTTCAGATTGCCGTTTTTCTTTTTCCTGCTTACAAATGTCTTAAGCATAGAAAATGTGTATGAGTGTACATGGAAGTAACACTGAGAAGGCCACTTCAATCTCTAGTAATGTTGTAACGGATTATACTAATTCACACTATAATACAATGTAGATCTTTCAAAAATATTTAAGTAAATCAACACATCGTAACGAGCAAATTTAAATCATGATCTGAAGGATTTTTATGGGTGTTCTAAAAAAGGGAGAAATGACGATCAGTGTGAAAAAGAAGACAGGGGATTCTTTTTGAAAACGATTGTAAGTGTACAGAGTGTGGCAAAATTAGGAGTTTTTTCTATTTAGAGAAAATATGGGCATTTTTAAGGAGCCTTTATAAAAAATTTCAGCTTAAAATATGATCCTTTACCAAGTTTTTCATCTTAAAACAGGACTTTTTAGAAAGTATTTCATCTGAAAATAGGAATCTTCACAAAATTTTTCCTCTTAAAATAGAATTTTCACAAAATTCTTCGTCTTAAAAATAGCCTTTTCCCAAATTTTTTCAATCTTCAAATCAAACCCTTCATAAATTTAATATATTCAAAACTAAAAACGGACATTTCGCAAAACAGCTGACGTTGTCCATGCCAAAGAACTTATTATCTAACTATGTATAAATATATGTATACAGGAACTTTTTAAAAATGTCTAAATAAGAACTTAAATATAACGATAATTTCAGATTCAGAAAATTATGGTTAGATGTCTTAAAAATATAAAAAACTCTTCACAATATTACAAAATAAGATCTTTTAAGAAAAATTTGAACAGAACCTGAATAGAAACGTTTGAGGGTGAGACACGCCAAGACAATTTTTTTTTATGTAAGAAAACAAAGTTTGTCACATATAATTAACAAAACAATCAATACACAAATAGGTATTTTTCAACTTGAAATGGAGATAAATCAAGACAAAATGAAAGATTAAAGACTAAGACACTATGGATAAAGTCAAGAACTATTGTCCATAAAAAACTAGAATGGTGTCAATCATAACATAATCGATATTACTGTTCATCAATAAATAGACATTTACGAGTTGGACGATGCTACAAAACACCTCTCACAACAGCGACAGCAACAAGACTTTATTTAGTTTTTAGATAGTTTTTATCTATTGTAATTGCCTCAAGGGCTTTTCTCCTGCTTATGTTTTTAAAGACTGATTCTATTGATCACAAGAGCAAAATCTACAGGTTCATTCAACCTTTCTATAAGATGATTGTTAGCGATTTTGTTAGATGTCTTGTAGTCACGGATTTATAACTGATTCGTGTTCCATATTTCTATTCCTTCTTTTATGACTTTACTTTTTTTTTTTTCTCCTTGAAAGGGTATTTAAAAATAATGGCATGTAAAACGTGGGGTGTGGTGATTTATACTAAACAAAGGGTTCCTTTGTAATATACGGAGTGTTAAGCATGTCTTGCAAGACAAAAACACAAAACATCATGCAAAGTAAAACAAGAAAAAAAAATCAGAAATTGAAGCTTCTGGATATCAGGAATCAATTGAAATTACTAGTGATATGATCAACAGGGATTTCATAAAGTCTGAACAGAATATTCTAATTCTAGTTAGCATTTACATTCGGAAGAAGAAAAAAAAAAAAAAAACGAAAATACGATGTGAGGTGGAGATTGAGCAATGTAATAACGTATAGAGATGTGCATAGATATATTAATAGGATAAACTCAAAAATGAATTCAAAGATTCGTCTAATAGGTCTTATTTTGTCAATAAGGTACAGAATAATTATAAAAGGGTCTTTCATGTGTCATTAAACCATCCAATAGGATTAAAAAGAAAATTATCTAGATAATCACATAAGAAAGTATAACTTGCCATTTCGTGTGCCCGTGTCGAAAATTTTGCATTTTCTTCTTAACTATTTTATTTACTTACTAGCAGAACTACCCGGCTTCGCTCGTCTCAATTATAAGTAGCCTTCCAGATAAAATAAATTAAAACGAAATAATATGGCAATCACAATAACTGAAATTTGTGCATTCCCATCCACAAATCGTTATAAAGACAATCAAAAAACATGGCGTTATTGTCTTGCAACCATAGTAAAATCTCTGAGCTTTAATAACAGAATGCACGTTTTCTTTGGCGGGTATAAGAGAAAAATATGTGATTTTCCTAACGATACGAAAAGAAAAAAAAAAAAAAAAAAAAATCCTCCAAATCGCGCACTACTTAGCGAAATTCTCGTTTGTATGGTATTATCTACATTATAAAGTAAAAACACTATGTCAGTGCCCATAAATTGTGCCCCATAAAATGTGCCTTTACTGCAATTTTTCTAACTTTTAAACATCACAAAATTTCATTTTTTACAATGTCGAATAGAAAAAAGTTCTTTCAAATCAAATTTGTTTGAAAATTGTACCTCAGTTTTCTGATTTTAATGGATTTTAAACTAATTTTTAAGATGGGTATTTTTAAAGTTGAGTTCAACCCGATTACGAAAGATGAACCTGTTTACACTTAATGCAACAGTATAAAGAAAAGACACGTCTATGAGTAACGCTGGTATCATATTTTCGGTGGCAACAACCTAACACAATAATAAATTTCCCTTTTACTGCAGTTTAACGTCTAAACATTGTACATTCGATTGTTCCAACGTATTATAGAAAACAAAAGTACTTTCACTAATATTTGTTTGTAATGTTTATCTCAATTTACAAACTTTTTATGGATTTTAAAATAATTTTTAAGCATGCATATTTTTTAAATATGCTTGCAACCCAAATACAAAAGATTAACTCAATTGTTCAAAAACATTGTAAATAATTCAGAATTTGTTTGCTTTCGCGTAATATTCAATAACTAAATTGGCAAACGAAATTAAAACGCCAAAAATAAAATAAAATACAACACGAATTTAACAGATATCAAATCAAACTACTCAAAATAACCTAATCTATTTATATAAAATCCAAATCTCTGTGTGTCCCTTACGATTCCGGTAGGACCGCCTCATTGAAATGAGTAATTGTTGAAAAAAGCTAATGCAGGGTTACCACAGTAGCGCCAAATGTTAGCCAACTTGGTGATAGCTGGCTAATTTGGCGAAATTCCCATTTAAAACCATTAATCTTTCATAAAGGAGGTCACCGAAATTTAATTTAAACTCCGCTCTTTTAAGATATTTTTCAAAATCTATGAGTGAGAATTTGAAGTACATCTTTACATCTTCCTCCCGATGCTACTAATAAAATAACAGCCAATAGACGACGCTGTACTGTGTGAGCTCCTAACTGCGCAATTTTAATGTGCTTTAGGTACTTTTCCAGTATAGGTGCCTTGGCGAAAAAGGAAATTTGGCAACATATTTTCCGGGAACCTATCCACTGTTTCATTTTATATACACACGCATTTTTTTTCGATATTTATACGATTTATTTAATATAAAAAAGACGTTTCTCTAATTTTATAAAGAAACAGATGTGATTTGTACATAAAAACATCAATAATATACATATAAGATAAACATATAAAATAAACAAACACGCTCATCAAGTTTGTTTTCATAGCTGTTTATATGATTTGACAACAAATCTCGATATTTTTCCGTTATACGGACACCATGCCAAAATGTATGCTAATGCGTCAATTATTTCAAAATGCTAAAAGATATTTTTAATTTTATGCCAGCAGTTTAATATGAGTTTTATTTTATTGCTTTATTTTATAACAGTTATTTGTTCACCTATTTTAAGTATATAATTGTGATTTAATGAAATAGTTCGTAAAAGTCTGGAATTTTCAAATGTTATATTTTTTAAACGCTCACTTTAGTATCGACAATGTTTTTTTCTTTTATTTTTCAAATGCTTCAATTCACGTGATTTTCATTTTGCGCCATCTATTACGCTTGGCGACAAAGGTATCCGTATAACGGAAACGAACCCAAATCTTACTTTTTGATGCCCAAATTACACCAAGCTTTTTTTTTAAAAAACGCCAAAGCTCCTACAGTGGAAAAGTACCAAACTGTCTATTATTTTGCGCTATCTGTGTTATAGTTTGTACTATATGTAAGGGGTGTGGAGCGAAGAGTTTAAAAATTAAATATTAAAGTTTCGGCACAGATGTCATATACGCCCCATATTGGCGCGATTTTTTTCTGACGCCAATGTCATATACACAACGGGTACTTAACTGGGGGCAAAGCGTCGTTATTTTGCTTGATATGGTAACCCGGATGTTGTTGTTTATGCTGTTGATGTTTTCGCCAAATTGGCGTATATGACAACTGTGCCAAAGTTTCTATAAAGCAGTATAAGACTAAAAAATTAAGAATAAAATAAATGCAAAAGAAGACTAAAGAAGAAGGAAAAATCATGCGTTAAGCATAGAATATGAAACACTTTCCAACACATCCTGAATGCTTTAACAAAACTTCGCTATTTGGGGAAATAAGATAACTAAGTAAACATTTTAGAAGACGCATAAAAAATTTTAAAAATTGATTTCAGCAGTTACCGTCCATAGCCAATAGTATTGTTATTACATGCCACTATTTAGCCAACATTTAATTTAAACTACTCTTAAAGCTATTGAAATCACATTTCCAGATATTATCATCCATAGACGGTTATGTATCCAATTCTTTGCGTGACCCTGTATATTATTTTATCTATATTCTACAAACATTTCTTAGTAAACTAAATGTAGTTCAGCGTAAAAACGCATAACTCCTTTAAAAACCACCTTTAAGCAATTTACTCTCATACTCAGTAACCCTTACGAATTCTTTTGTGTAGCCCTGCATATGAACTGTAGCATTTATACACACAGTATAGTATGCATAAATGCATTGAAACATAAAAGCGCATATCATAATTAAAAATGCATTTCTAGCAATCATTGCTTATGTACAAAACTTCGGAGAAAAGTTGCTTGGCGGGAAAGAAGTTTGCCAACGTATTTTCTGACAACCTATTTACTGCTTCATACTCACAAGCAATTTTTTCCATATGTATGCAATTTATTTAGGTAGTTGTTAGCTATCCCGTCGACCAGTTTCGCCAAATTATATAAATCGCCAAATTATACAAATTGACATAATTTTTATTTTAAACAACGAAAGATCAATTAAATTAGCAAAACATTAATAAAAATACAAATATAACGTCGAATTAAAAATCACTTGATGACGTAAGAAACACATGATCATGTTTAATGTCAACCATTATTGGCATTTAATCTTACAATTTGGCGACAGTAATTTGGTCGACGGGATAATTAACAAGTACCATTATTTAATGTAAAAATAGCCATTTACCCATTTTTTAATTATTTTTTCTACCCATTTTTTAACAGAAGTAATTTTGGCACAGATGTCATATACGCATCGGGGTTGGCGTGATTTTTCTCTGACGCCAATTTGGCAGAAATCTCGCTTTCGAATACCAGTTACTTATATATTTTTAAATTATTTGCTATCCTTTTGAAAAGGAAATAACTATATTTATACTTATTCACAACTTGCTCATTTGTTATTTTTATATATATCTATATAACTATAAATATAACATTTATTTATAGTTATAAATAAATAAAAGTTTGAATAATAGCTATAGAACAAAACAGTTTATATAATTAAAAACAGAAAATAAAAGTAAATAAACAATTTATTAATAAATAAAAAACAATAGCCGGGTTACCATAGCAGGCAAAATAATACCATTTTGGCGCAAGTTAGGTATCCCGGTTCATATCTGAAAACTGTGCCGTAATTTGTATATAAAAAAATATTATATATATTTAGAAACGACTTTTTTTATGTATATAAGTGCATATATAAACAAAAATAAAAGTTCATTAGATTTGTTTTCATAGCTGTTTATATATTTTGGCAACATATCTCACTTTAATGATGCCCGAATTGCGCCAAGCTTTTTTAAAAATGCGCTATAATGGAAAAGTACCTAAATAAATAATTAAGAGAAATAACCAATTATAGAAACTAAAACTTTTTATTTCGAGATCAAAGCATTGTTTTTAATTTCAATTAAAAATACATATATCCTTGGATAACTTTAGTTGAAATTAGGGAACAGATGTCATATTCGCCCCATATTGGCGCGATTTTTTTCGGTTGCCAATTTGGCGAAAACATCAACAGCATAATCAACATAATCCGGGTTACCACATCAAGCCCTTTGGCGCAAGTTAAGTACCCGTTGCCTATATGATATTGGCGACAGAAAAAAATCGCGCCAATATGGGGCGAATATGACATCTGTACCGAAATTAGGTTCACAGCTTAATATCTCATTCCATAAACCTAAACAAACACAAGTGATTCATTCATCGTGAAACTTAAAAAAATTTTAAATCATTGAGGTAATCATTCACAAAGTAAGTTCTCCAACAATCAATAGATAATATTCTAATGACATCACAGTAGGTAAAATGGTGGCGGTATCATTTGTTTATGGTTTGAAATCACAAAGTGTACTATTATCACAAAGATTTAATTTTGCAATGTCTCTTAGTTAGATTATTTTATTGTCATATTTATGAGCTCAAAACAAAAGCATATTTTTTCATTATTTAGTTATTAAAGACGGAAAAGAATTATAAATGCATGATTTGAAAAATTTAAATAATTTTCTTTCTTAATAGTAAAAAATAACATCGGGAAGTAACAGCGGGTTTAAATTAAATAAGTTTAACTGTTTAATTCTGTTGTAATATTCAAAATAACTGTATTTATTAGATTTCAGTAAACAACATCAGGGCCCGATTAAACTTTGAAGTTAGAGGAATTACAATGTCATTTCAGGACCTTTCTTTTAGAGAAGCTTTTCTAAATTTCATATATACATGGAAACTCTTCAGTGTTAGAAATATTATTCTTATGACTGACATAACATGAGAACGGCCTGCAATTTTACACAAGTTTTTGAAAACTACTTTATATCACAAATTTTGCTAAAAACTGGTTACTTTTTTGTTATAGCGGCCCACACTATTAGGATTATGACAAGTTGCAGCCAATTTCGCCAACGTCGTAACCAAGATCGTGAAGCACACACATATAATACCATATAATACCATTTCATGAAATCGTATACGATAATTTAATAGTTTTTACCTTACTTCAAGTGTAAAATTTATTTATTTATAATGCTTAACAATCTAAATTGCCCAATATATGAATTAAAAAAATGTAAACAAAGATTGAATAGACATGACCGCAAAAAGCCTCAAATCTGCATAACATTTGGAACCAAACTGTGCAGATTAGTGGTCTTCTACTGTGCACAGTTTTTTATAAATGTGTTTCGTTCTTTAAATGTGTTATTTTCATTTATCCCTGCGGAACAAGCGAGAAAACTCGTATTCTTGCACATGAGTTGTATATATCTTTATATCTAAATTTCCGTCATTTTTGACGGGCTACCTTTCTAGTAAGTATATAAAATTCAAATGGGAATTTCGTTCCGGGTGCATATAACTTGAATTCTTCAGAACGGATTTCCATGCGACTTGCACTATTAGTTTTTTAGGAAAGATTTTAATGCGTAACATATTGTTTTCCGTTGCTTAGTCATAGAATTATAGGGGAAAGTTATATAATCATGTGAACCCAATTACGAAGGATTAGTCTTATTAGCTGAATGAAAAATGCAGAACTATTTTTATCTCTAAGTATATTGACGGGTTTATCTTCAGTAATGGGCTGTGCGATTGGGTATTCTTATTTTAATGAGTGTGCCTGACACCTATTATGGCATGCACCTTTGTTTAAAAGAATATAGAATGACTTATATTTTAAGCGACTATCTGGCATGTAATTTGATTACAAAATACTAACCTGCAATAATGCTTAAGGTGCTTCTCCAGTTCCCTGCTCAACAACGCGAAACTTTCTGACACATTTTCTGACTCATTAAACGTAAAGGCTTAAAATTTGTAGGCCTGACTATTATTTGGAATTGAAATGATTTTTTTCTTTTTTCATAAATAAATTACTTATTGAGTTATGAGCAATTGTGGTTGCGTGACGGCCGATTTTTATCCTTTATTGCAATGTTGCGTCCGAAATTCAGTTCAAAACACCAACTGAAAGATCTTATACCTTTACCAACATATGGAAACTATCTTTTGATCACATAGTTTCTAAATAAGAACTCCTGTCAATTTCATGCGTTTTCGAACAAAAATTAATTAAAAAATATGTCAGAAAATAGCTTCTTTGGATTTGAGAACAACCTTAACTTTATGAACAGCCTTAACTTAACGGTTATGAAAAAACTCACATTTTTAGTTTTAATTTTGGAACTCGCGAAATTTAAATTCAGAAAAGGATGTTCTTTTGACACATTGTGGTAATTTTTTTAACTTTTAAAATTAAAATACATGTTTCCTTTGACGTGCGTAACAGAAGTATAGAATATTTCCCACAATACGGGGGAAAATGCAAAAAAAATACATCCAAATGAGGTAATAGTTACTAAAATTTTATTTGGAAAATTTGAAATTTCATTGAAATTAAATGTACGATGATTAGATGAAATGATGTCATTTTCCATAAATTTTAAATCATTTGTCAAGAATTTTTTTGAAAATGTAAATAACCGCTCTCTTTTTGCTATAAATCACAGAAAATGTTAGCACTGAATCTAAACCAATACAACACTTAGCGATAACGTACAGCTATAAGATATGGCTGTAGTATACAATAGAAGTAGTAAGCAAAATATAGGAGCCACATGTTTACAATGAGTTTGATTACGCGTTGAAAAGATTTGATAAAATGTGACGCCATATCTAGCCTTTTTTTTTTCTTTTTCTTAAATTGTTTTCATGAAATTTGACTGTTTGTATTAAAATAGATGTTTAAATTTAAAAAAAAACATTCAAATTGAGGTGCTACGTTATTTTTCCGCTCTTATAGTTAAAGTTTTTATTTTATATAAAAAAAAAAAAAAAATGTGAATTTTCTGTTTAGAATGACGTCAATATCAAACACGCAAAAATAGAGCAAGAAAACCTGAATTTTTATTGGCAAATAGAAACAAAATATACGTGTTATCCTTATTTTTTTCACATAATTGTGTCATTTTTTAGGGTGTGGCAACAGGAAAGAAACGTTTGAATTAAAAAAGATTTTAAAAGAGATATTTCTATAATGTTAAATTATGGAAGTGGTAGAAAAAAGGGATAAATAGTAGTCTGATAATTTTTAAAAGTAGACAGTGATCTTTTCCACGTTCTAAAACGTATGTACATGAAGTTTCGTGAAAATCGGTCAAAAACTGATGATTTGTATAAAGGACATACACACAGAGAACGGCTTTTATATATATAGATTTTAATTAAATAAAAATTCACTGAAAATTCAATCTAAACACCATTGACAGGCATTCTTTGTGTCGTTAATATTATACAATAGATTATGCTTCAGATAATTTCAATACATTTAAAAATGTCTAATTGGTACCAATATACAGGCTTTAAAGGGGTTTTAAAAAATAAATCAACGTTTATACTAATTATAGTCCTCTTATTCTTCTTCTCTTCGTTCTTTCATCTCTTCTTCTGATTTGTAGGACTTCCGCAATTAACTTAGCCTCCACCTCCCAACCATACATTTTGAAAAAACGGAGTCTATTATTGTCATGTCATAATTACATTATTTCAGCTGCCTTGGGCTACATCTCACTTTCATGTAAATTTTAAAAAGCACTATACTATATTGTGCCGAATTTCAAATCTATTAGAAAAATTAGCTAAAACCTCTAATACCTCGTTATAAATAGAAAGATACTTCAACTGAATGCGTTGGCAAACCAGAGTTGGCAATTTTCTTTTAAAGTGGAAAAAAACATGGAAAAACCGGCCGGTAGAAATAGTTTTTTTTTCCAAGTGGGAGAAACTGTTATTCTTTAGGAATTCCCCATATAAATTGCAACTTTTTAAGATACAATTAGACCTATAGAAATTTAAATAATTTTATATGCTAAATAAAAATTTACATAATTTTTTTTTAATCCAAGATCACACACACGACTAAAGTTTTTCAATTAATTGGTATCTGAAAAAAGGGAATTTTATCCAACAAAATCCGTTAAAAGTTATCCATTTCAATTTAAACAACATATTTTTTTTATTATTATTATCCGAACTTCTTTAACTGCAAATAGGAGTAGTAAATAGTATTTACCTACTGTAGAACGAAACTCATTTAAATAAAAGACTGT
This sequence comes from Maratus speciosus, assembly GCA_963932465.1. Taxonomy (NCBI): domain Eukaryota; kingdom Metazoa; phylum Arthropoda; class Arachnida; order Araneae; family Salticidae; genus Maratus; species Maratus speciosus. The sequence continues at coordinate 111,613,921 of OZ010786.1, read as the reverse complement.
GCTTTTAATTTACACCCATTTTATTAAGAGAACTAACATACAATAACTACTATATTAAAAATTTTAAAATCCTCAATTTCTTTACTATAGTGCAACATGGTATAACAAAGGAAAATTTTTTAGCAGTGGGTGTTGCAATCGGTTTCTCACATTAGAATGGATGTGGAAGATATGAAAAAAATCTTTCAAGTACTACAGAACTTGAACGAGAGTTGAAAAAGAATTTCGACATATTAGTATAGTTTATTGGGCATATCCCTGCACTTGAAAACACCCATCAACCATGCAATTAGATCTAAATTACAAAGTTTATTTAATGTGTTGCACAATAGAGTTTAAAAATATTGCATGTTTATATGAAAAATAAAGACTTAGTAGGTAATGTTTTTTGCAGAACGGCATAAACATCTCCTACCCCCAAAGTTGTAAAAACCATCACCTGTAAATACCTGCTGAACCTAAAGTTTGTTATTAAAAAATAACTTGTTTTTCCAAAAATAATATTTTTAATATTAATTATTTTTTCCACTTTAGATTTCATTTAATTATGATTCGAGTTTAACTCTTTTATATATCAAACTGACTTAAGTTTTGCTAACAGTAATAAAAAATATTATTTAAAAGGAAAAAAAAAGACCTTTACTTATTCAGATTCGACATGTTTCATTGCTCTGACGGCAACATTATCAAGAATTAAAATGATACAAATATTTTCGCAAAAAAATTTTTTAATTGAAAACTGGTAAACAAAAATCATGCGAACTCGAGCATAATGAAATTAACAGCAATATTAGAAATGGATATTTGTGAACAGGAATCATTTTACATTATTGTTTCACTATTCTGTAGAGCATCTCTTTCCAAATTTTTGGGAGCTCCACGGAGGCTGAATCATTGCATATATTCTCATTGCGTAAGAAAATCTCTACTGAATCTCGGATAATGGATGACAAATAAAATCTGGATGGATAAATTATTCTACTATTTTTTAAATTAATCTATAAAGGTTCTTTGTTATGTAGTCTGGCTAAAGCTGTAGTTTTCTTGTTGTATTTGATGTCTACTATGTGTTCTTTGATCCTAGTTTCAAGCTTTCTGTTTGTCATTCCTATATAAAATTGCACTGTTCCATCTTCTTTGGTGAAAGGTATTTCATATACCCCTGATAATCGATTTGGACCTATTGGGTCTATTTTCTTAAATACTTAATTTTAAGGAAGGTTTTGTAAAAATGGAGATATTATATTTACACACATACATACAGATACCTTAATCAATAGCTTTTCAACGCAGATTAATAGCATTGACTCTAAAATTAAATTTACATTGGAAATGGAAAATAATGGTACACTACATCATTTGGATGTATTATTAATCGAAATGCACCAAGGAATAGAACGTAGTCTACAGAAAACCCATAGCCAATCAATCCACTTTACCTCATAACGCTCAAGCACCCTTTTCCTACAAAATTTTTGCATTTAGGCATTCCATCAAAAGAGCTTTCACAGTCTGTACAACGGTGTAGTTCAACAACGAAATGAATAAAATATATGACATCTCAAGAAACAATAGCAATAAAGAAAGCACAATAAATAAATTAATTGAGAGCACGAGGAATAAAAAGAAAAGTAATTTTCAATGTACAAAATTCCACGTTATCCTCTTTACAATATTTGCCTGGTTTCTTCGAAAGATTGAAATATAAACTCCATAAATACAATATCTCCATTGTTTCAAAACCTTCCGTAAAATTACAGTTGGACCTCTATTTAACGAACCTCTATTTTGCGAATTTCTCTATTTTGCGAACTTTTACTTGGAACCAAGGACATTTTGCAAATTTCTTCGTAAAATAACCTCCAAATAGCGAAGTGCATTCTCTATTTAACGAACTTTTCCTTGGGATCTAAATTTTTCTTCTCCCTATTTTTAAAAATATTACTGGACTTTTCAAACTTATTCTTTCTCTTAACACATTTTATGATGATCAATGACTATGAACAGGTCTTACCAGGCACTTAACTCACCGAGAGCAGTAAAATTGCAGTGATTCTTTGCTTTCCATCCAAGAAGTGCAAACTTTCAATATTCCCTTTTAACCCTCAATAGAGCTGCCCCATATCCTTAAACTATAGTTTTCCGTTTTCTAGATTGTTGATCATGATCAATCGTGTTGATAATTTCGGTTCTTGTAGCTTAAAAATGTCAAAGCGAAAGTGCTTGAGCATCAAAGAAAAAAATATATATTCTTGATGAGGTGGATAAAGGCGTGAAGAAAAAGAATACTGCTTTAAAATTTGGTATTCCTCTAAACATCTTATTAACCACAATAAAATATCGTGATTTTAATGTAAAATTATATTTTAACTGAAAATACAATGTATTTCCAGACAATATTTTGTTTCATTCTAATTTCCCTTGCAGTTTTCTTTTTGATGGGTAAAATAAATAAAACAAATAGATATAATTTATTAAAAAAAAGTGCAACTAATTACTTTTTTTAATTATATTTAGTGTTTATGGACTTAAATTACGTTTTATGTAGTTTAAAGTATTTTAAAAAGTAACTCTCTATTTAACGCATTTTCCATATAACGAACTTTTTTTCGGGATTTAGCTACTTCGTTAAATAGAGGTTCGAGTGTAAAAACATAGTATGTAAGAAAATAGACCCAATAGAACAAAATCAATTATCAGGGGTATATAAAATACCTTTCACCAAAGAAGATGGAACAGTGCAATTTTATATAGGAATGACAAACAGAAAGCTTAAAACTGGGATCAAAGAACACTAAACAGGCATCAAATACAACAAGAAAACTACAGCTTCAAGACTATATAACAGAGAACCTTTACAGATTAATTTTAAAAATAGTAGAACAATTTATCTATCAAGATTTCATTTGTCATCCATTATCCGAGAAACAATAAGGATCTTTTTACGCAGTGAGAATATATGAAATCAGCCTCTATGGAGCTCCCAAAAATTTGGAAAGAGATGCTCTACAGAATAATGGAACAATAATATAAAATAATTCCCGTTCACAACTATCCATTTTTAAATTGCAGTTAATTTCATTATGCTTGAGTTCGCGTGATTTTTGTTTACCAGTTTTCAATGAAAAAAAAATTTTGCGAAAATATTTGTATCATTTTAATTCTTGAAAATATTGCCGTCAGAGCAATGAAGCATGTCGAATCTGAATAAATAAAGGTGTTTTTTTTCCCTTTTAAATGTATTTTTATCCCTTTTAGCAAAACTTTAGTTAGTTTGAAGTTTTCAAGTGATTTTTATGTACAGTTTTATAACTCTTTTATATAGTTAACTAGGGGGGGGGGGGGACTCTGCCCCCTGCAAGCTACGCTCGCCAACCCCCGTTCAGACACCGCATAATCTAAAAGCACGCTAATCTGATCGGTTTTAAAAATAATAGAGAAGATTGAATTATACTAAAAAAAAAGCTGTGCAGATCTCCCTGTAAACGGGTTTCCATTCCCTTTGTTTGCAAAAATTTAAGGCCGAATCACTTGCTGTTAAGACATCCAATGGTTGTTTTCGTGTTTTATTAAAGAGGATCAGTTAAACAATTGAAAAGAAGCTAAAATAAAATGAATTAAATATGCAGAGTCAGAATGAATTATATATACAGAATATACATAAATTAAGTATTCAGAGTCTTTGTCTCCCGGTATTTTAAAACAATCTCTATAACAATAGCCTATATCATGTGACTATCATCAACAGTTCCGGGCGGACCACCTCGCTTTTTATATTCCAGGTGCCATTTTGGTACTTGAATGTTAGCCAGGCACAGGTGATAAGTCGCCAAATATTATTCTATCACCATCATTTCATCTATATTATAATAGTTCAAGTCATGTAACTGCCATAAACAAATACGGTTTGATCCCTTCGCTTTTCATGTGAAAGTTTGCCACAGATGTCATATACGGCCCCATATTGGCGCGATTTTTTCCGACGCCAATTTGGGGAAAATATCAACAGCATAAACAACAACATCCAGCTTACCATATCAAGCAAAATAACGATACTTTGGCGCCAGTTAAGTACCCGTTGCGTAAATAACATTGGCGTCAGAAAAAAATCGCGCCAATATGGGGCCGTATATGACATCTGTGCCGAAAGTTTTCCATTTTGATTAAAAAATCAATTTTTTTTTCGAATAAAACTACATAAAAGTTGCTATGGTCGCAAAGAATTCTTGGTACTGTAACGCTAGCCGGGTGCAAATCTCGCCAATAGCTTTTTTTAAACTCGCCAGTTAGCATTTTTTTTTTTTTTCGAGTGGTAAATTAAAACATTGCTTTGAAGTTTAAATTAAATGTCATGGTTTGTTGCATTATTTAATATTTGGCCAGGTGTCATATACGCACCAAGTTTGGCGTGATTTTTTTTTTTTTTACGAAAATTTGGCGAAAACCTCGTTTTCGAATACCAGTTACATATGTATTTTTGGTACTACTTAGTTATCCCGTCGACCAAAAATCTATCGCCAAACTATAAGATTAAACGCCAATAATGGTTGATCGTAAATGACACATTCAATGACTTTAAGGAAGTTACACGTGTTTACGTCACCAAGTGATTTTTATTTCGACGTTTGATTTGTATATTTATTAATGTTATACTAATTTATTTGTTCTTTCGTTATTTAAAATAAAAATTACATCATAATCTGTATAATTTGGCGAGTGGTTTGGCGATTTATATAATTTGGCGAAATTGGTCGACGGAATAACTAAGTAGTACCGTATTTTTTAATTATTCTCTATTATTTTTAAAGGAAAATAACCAAAAAAAATAATAACTATAGAACAAAGCGAAATATATAATTTTAAAAAAGAAAATAAAAGTAAATAAACATTTTTTGTAAAATAAACAACAATAGCCTGGTTACCATGTCAATCAAAATAGTGCCATTTTGGCGCCAATTAGGTACCCCGGTGCGTATATGACATCTGTGCCTAATATTTTTCTTTTCGTTTTGTTTTTTAAAAAAAGGAAGAAGTGAAAGCCATCAGTTTTAAATGTTTCAGTTTTAAATGAAAGTTTTATATGTTAAATAAAATGAATAGAAGGATTATATTTTAAATTTAAATTAATGAAATACAAAAAAATGCGACGGGAAAAATGTTTGGCGATTTATCACCTGCGTCCGGCTACCATAAAAACACCGAGTTCTTTATTTTTCTATCAGAATCTTTCGATTTGGCGAAAGATTGTTCAAGTAAATTGAATTATGAATAAAAGTAACATGATACATTTCTTAACATTCATTTAAGGGACGCCAAACTGGTCGCCAAATTAGTTTAAAGTAATAAGCTTTTCTAACATATGAAAAAAAAATATCTGTTATGATTAAAATTTGAGTTGTCATCATTAGAGAAAAGTATTTAAAATTAGAAAAAAAAAATTAATATCTCGAAAACTAAGTCGAATTTAAAAATTCTAATACCAGTTTTGAAATCTGTGGATCAATACGGATTTCTGGTGTTAATTTTAAAGCATAGTATTCCATATTTTAGGAGTAATCGCCATGAAACAAAACCAGTTGTTTAGTCAGTCGTTTCATAAAATCTTTCAAAAATTCGCTTTATTTAAATTCGCCTCATTAGGATCTTATATATATAGGGTAGATATATTTTAATTCTGAGCATCTGTTTTGTTTTCTGTTCGTTTCTTCCATTTCTTCCAGTTTCTTCCACTGTCCTGGAAGGGTTTCTTCCTGAAGAAACCCAATCCTGTGGCTACATAAAACTTTTTTACGATGTTTTCTGACTCATTTAATTCTAAGCAATCCGGAATACGTTTAACCCTTTCAGGGGCAGAAGAATTCTGTTTGTAAAATCATGAAATACTTGACTGACACCAGAATATTCAAACGAATTTCTTACATAATAAAAACCAGCTATTTTGTACTTTCATTACAAAAGCAAAATTTTACTAAAATATTCTTGGTGCCAAAACTAACAGTTTTGGAATTAAAATTAGGTGGCTAGACCGTCTATCCACCGCCCTTGAAAGGGTTAAGCCAAAAGAAGAAAAATATGATTTTTTTCCTCAAGATGATGAAAAATTCTTTGTGCTTTTAATGTTTAATTATTTCATGTGCACTTGCAATTTTACTATTTTTTTCTGAAGTGATCAGGTGTAAAGCAATGTTAGTAAATTGAATTTCAAAATTGTGGGAGGGACAACGCAGCCCCGCTCCTCGTCCTTGCTAGCTTCTATGGTTAAAAGAGAGGGGTAAACGAAAGAATAGTAATAACAAAAATGTTTTTCAAAATGTGAAAAATAAATTATACGGCTGGAACTATATTTCTAAAATTCCATTTGCATCACTTCACGGCAAAAAGTGAAAGCACTTTACCATAATAGTTGTACAACACACCGGAACGACAAATGATAGGGCGGACATAAAATGCTCTTCATAAAAAGGAACCTTACAAAAATGCTACGCTTAAAAAAGAAAGAAAAAGCAATGTAAAAACTCACAATTTGTGTTAGAAGTGCTCATTTTTATTTTTTAAGAGACAAAGTTTTCTTATTTAATATCTCTTGTGCTCGAATCATCGCCTTCTCTCATTCTATACCACGCTTACCAAAGAAATGAAAGTATATTAGAGAGAGTATTACGTCATATGTGTTAGTTTTCTTATCCTTTTCTCGTCATCTCCGATAACAGTTAGAGCTAAAAAAGAAAATTATGCCACTAATGGTTGGGCCACCCAATGTGTCTATTTCAGGGCGTTGAAAAGCTAGTCATCGCAATAACCATATGTTAGTGAAACCTGAATTTCTTTTAAATGGTAATTTAGGTTATCCTAAATTAATAACCGGAAAGGTAAAATTCTTCAAATCTTACTCTAAGTGAATGCCTCTTAATGAGTACGAAAAAGTCCAAACATAACATATATATGTATGTATATATGTATGTATGTATATATATATTTATTTATTTATTTGCATCAATTTTGGTCACATTTCATGTGTTTAAATGGTTTAATTGTACAGAAAGTTTATATATATATGGTTGGGTTTATATATATATGTTATAATATATATAGCCATAATATAATTACAAATCATCATCTATTCCTATTACAATAATTAATTTATTAATTTAGCAGCAAATTATAACTGTAACATTATACAAAATACAAATGGAACCCTATACATGTAATATTAATTAAGCAAAATCCACCAATAGCCAGCACATTGCATACGATTAATCCATATTTACATATCAAAAACAACCAAAATATTTTTGAAAAAAAAAATTATCAAAGACTTATGAAACAAGAAACCAGCAAAAAATTGTTGAACACTTTAAAGACATATTGTAAACAGAGAATAGATCAAGTGGAAGGAAGGATGGAGCCGGAAGCTTATATAGCATTTCACTTCATCAGGGGTACATAAAACGCCAATATAAGCAAAAGCATAGTCGATTTCTGTACAAGAATCCAGCATAAGCTAAAAATAGATTCCTGATGCACCCAATCGACCACACACCATAAAAAAAAGCTTAAAAATCCCATGACATGTAAATTTAATAATATAAAAAATTTAATCATAACAAGATCCTTAAAAATAAACAATTTTAATTTAAAGAAATAATTAAATTCGAAGACATACCAAGATATAGAATTTCAAAGACCACTTTAAACCATGAACAAGTAGCAAATTAATCACAGCAAATGTCCCGACGATTTATTTATATATATATATATATATATATATATATATACACTATATGGCCAAAGGTAACCGGTCACTTGTGATTTTAGACGTTTTGTTAAATATCTAAAAAAATACATGAGGAATTAACCTGAAACTGCAGGTGTGTAAACAGTATAGTATAGGTCATATATTTCCGCGAAGATTTTTTCCCGAAACCCCATAGGGGACCGCCAAAAAATTGAAAAAGAACGAATATCTTTTGGATAACCCTGTAGAAACTAATGTAGCAAAAGCGTTCAAACTCGAGATTATTAATAAGTGGCTTATTGTAATATATTGTGTTCATTTTTATGAGTATAGCATGCATACGCGTATAGAAATTAAGGTTTTTATAAAAAACAGTCCCAAATTTCGCCATGTTTTTTTGCTTATAATTTGCAGAGTTCTTAATATAAAAAAAAAAGATCTTTTCAGAAAATAAGACAAACAACATTGTACACAATACTCTGCAATCAGAATTAAAAAAATAATAAAAATTGGATGAAAAATGAGCAGGTTTACTAAAAAATGTTTCACTGTGCATGCGCGAATGCAATCAAAATATAATGCAAATAATGTATCAGCTAAGTATATAGAGTAACTTTTGTGAAAGTCTCAAAATCATAGCTTGAAAATTCTGAAAATTATCGTCGATAGAATAAGCTCGAAATCCGTTGTTCCCAAAAGGAAGCAAAAAGTTGAGGGGTTGTATACAAATATAGTAGTACGCGCAATATTGTATACGCTATCTTGACGCTAATTAACATATATTTGATACAACCCCTCATATTTTTGCTTTTTTGGGGGAACAAAGGATTAACGGCAGTGCACACCATTAAATTTAATTTTAAAATGATTAAAAGCTATTTTTTTATTCGAACTAAAAATATTCAAGAACTGCTGTTCAGGCAATTGTAACAGCTTATGCTTGTAATATCTGAAAAGGATATTTAATTACATGATTTAATTTTAGCTAAAAAATTAGAAATCCTTAAAATGACAAAAAAGTTCTTTTAATTAAATTCGCCGGACAATGAAATGTAGTTCGAGGGAAAAAATTAAAAATATCCATTTTTAGCCTTAATATGGCAAAAAAAAAAAAAATCTGTTAAATTGAATGTGTTAGATAATAAAATCTATTCCTGGGAAAAAATTTCAAACTCCAACGCCGAACTTCGAACCAGAAACCTTTTGAATGGCAGGTAAATGCACTACCACAGAACTGTCTTAGGCTACGTGAAAATGGCTGAAATTAAGGTTCTGTTTTGAAATCTAAATCGCAGAATTGGTCGTATGTCATTAAATTAATTCATTTAATTAACATAATGTAAAACTTTTTAGAAATTTTATGATTTGTCGTGTGATAGAGGAGATATTCAGCTATAAGTATGCGAGATTTCAAGTCACTAACTGATACAGTTTCCAAAAACGAACTCTGTGACAGACAGACTGACAGAGGAGTGAGCGAGAATTGAGACGAATAGTGTTTCGCCAGATGAACGAAACCTTAAAAATCATCATAAATCAGAGACTTCGTCACAAATCTGAAACATCTTCATACTCTCCTCCCCTACCCCCCCACCTCGTTGGAGCCCATGAGCAGTAGGATACCTTAAAATATTCTATCAAAAAAGTACCAGCTATGTGAGATCCAAACTTCACAAACCTGTAACCACAATAATCTAAAATAGCAGATGGATAAAAATCTTTTCTCCATTCGGAAGGCACGAGCTGACATTAATAGCAATGATTCGCCCACCGCGAAGTACGATTTCACGGTGAGTGACCCCTCGGGAGGAAAGAGTCCAATACAGTAATAACCGAAACCACGGAATGAAAGGAAGGTAAAAGAAATAATAAAATAAAATTATTAAATAAAATAACAATAACAAAAAATGGATACTGTTCACGAGAGATTATCACGTGTAAGCTACTCCAGGAGCGCAGGGTGAATCATGAAAATAACTCTGGTCACGAAGGATTTTTTTTTTCAAGCTACGTAAAAGAAACATACTGGATTATAGAAAAGAATAATGCGCTACAAACAATATCAGGTACTATATTGTTGGAAATTTGCACGCCAAAAAGACTTGGGATTTTCAATATAAGAAAAAACGTGTTTCACGAAGATGATTCTCGCTGAAATAGTTTCTTAATACCACGGATTTCACTTTAGGTAATGAAATCTATTTTAATGATAATAATGCAGTACGAAAAAGCGCGAAAAAAGGGAAAAGAGGAGAGTATGGGGGAAAACATACAATAACAACTACGAATTTAATTTCAAACATGAAAAATAAAAGTGAGTTTCAAAACTAGACACAGTTCCAGTCTATCACGTCTGACATTGCTGATAAGTAATGAAATACTACCTAGAAGAATGTATTTTATTTTATTTTTCGGGTCAAAAACCCGATTTTTCGTAATGATCAACGAAAGCTTGGTAACAGAAGCCATCAGCTTGACCCATTGGGTTTAAAGCAGGAAATATCCCTAAAGTTCGGTAGCAAGGATCTATCTACAGCTCATAGTCAAAATATTAGAATAATTACTATTTTTTTACAAATTGAAAATATCGCTTGGTAATTTAATGTCTTTTAAATGAAAACGATATTTTTATTAAGAACTTATTGTTGATTAAACTTATTTATTATCTTAAAATTAATATCATTTTTGAAAAGATTAATTGGAAAAAAAATATTTTGAAAAGTCAAAATATTAGAATATTTATTCAAGTGGTTCAAAATATTAGAATATTTCATATTAATTCTCCTTTAAATATCACCAATTCATAACTGGTGGCATCATTGATAAAATTCAGTTGATTTTATTTAAAATCAGTATTCTTTTTGCAGTTTGTTTGCTTTTTCGTCTTAAAATGGGTCGTGTGAGTGATATTCCTGAATCTATTAAACTTCGTATTGTTGATTTGTATCGGCACGGTAAAAATCAATGTTATATAGCGAATTATTTACATTGTTCGCAATGAAGCATTAGTAAAATACTAACATAATATTAAAAAAATGGAAATTTTCAAAATAATCGCCGAAATGGCGGCCGAAAACCAAAAACATCTGCTAGAGATGACCGGAAACTGCAGCGTATAGTTAAGAAAAACCGTTTTAAAAGTGTGCTATTCTTGCACCGAAAATGGAAAGAAGAAGGAGTTGAAGTTTCTACATCGACAACATTAAGTTATATAAATTTAAGCTTGAATCTCGTATACCGAAAACAAAATCTCTCATGACTGCAAAACAAAAGCGTATAAGATTGAATTGGTGTAAATCAAGACGTTTATGGAGCGAAGAAGATTGGAAAAATATATTACAGTCGAACCTCGTTAACATGAACCTCAAGGGGAATCAAAATTTTGTTCCCAAAATTTCATGTTAACAGTAATTCATGTTACCAGTATCAAATCTTTGTATTTGTTTTTATAGGGGACTGTGAAAACAACTCATGTTAAAAGTAATTCACGTTAAGCGTTTTCATGTTAACGAGGTTTGACTGTTTTAGTGATGAAAGTATGTTTTGTGTTTCCTATGCAGGGATGTAGTGGAGGGTATACGGGGGTATACGCCGTATACCTTCTGGATTTTTTTAAGGAATAGCGTATACCCTCTGTTTTCCAAGAAAGCTATAGTATATACACTCTAAGGTATACGCTCTACCTTGAGCGTATACCCTCTGTTTTTTTTACGACTACACCACTGTTCCTATGATAATCAAGGTATTCGAGTTTGAAGAATGAAGCAAGAAGCATTTGATAAAGAATGCCTTAAACTTTCCGTAAAATTTGCTGCTAGTGTCATGGTTTGGGGTTGCATGAGTGCAGAAGGACCTGGAAAGTTATGCATCGTCTACGAAAAGGTTAACTCTCACATATATAAAAAAAAAATTTGGAATATTACATGATTCCATCATCAGAAGATTTATTTGAAGATAATTTTACCTTTCAACAAGATTTAGCGCTACCGCATACCTCGATGACAACTAAGAATTGGTTCCGTCAACGCAACATTAAGGTACTTCCTTGGCCACCAAACTCACTAGACCTTAATCCCATCGAAAACTTATGGTGTAAAAAAAAAACTCCAAGAAAATCCTCCTTCAAGTAAAACTGAGTTAGTGGCACGTATAAAATCTATTTGGGCTAATATTGATAGAAATGTTTGTAAACACCTTGTATATAGTATGAAAGATCGATTGTACGCTGTTATGAAAGCCAAAGGGGATGCTACAAAATATTAACTACCATTTACTTCATATTATTCATAAGGTAATATTGTTGCGTAAAATGACAGTGTAATATTTTGAGCCAATCTAAATTTTATTCTAATATTTTGATGTGTTTCAGAAAGCTGTATACCTAATTTATTGTACTGTATTTTATATTTTGTAAATGTTAAAATCTTATCTAAATGTTCCCGATTTAATTTATAAGAAATTTAACAGCATTTACTTACAAGGGAACCACTTTTGGTGTTGCTCGCACCTAGCATTGAGACCTGGTGCGTTTTGTAGCCCTATACATAAAAGTTAGAGAACCGATAAAATTTCTCTGTTAAAATCATATTTTATATACTTTTTTATACTTTTAATTTTTTTATTATTACATTTTTATTTGTTTATTTCACGCCAAAAGGGAATTAAGTCGCCAAATATGGCGCTACAATTTTTCCGACCGCTTTATCCAAAGAGTAAATATACAGCACATATTACTAGTATACAGATTGCAATTTTTTTTTTTAAATAATTGATAGCATAAGAAACAAATATTAGGTTTTTATTTCTTTTTCTATGCAGACGATAAATATATAAGTAATAAATATAATTCTATAAAAGCTTCGAAGATCATTGAAAACTATTTTTTAGTGAAATAGAAAATAAGCAAACAATTTTCTTTTGAAATCGAATGGAATAAAGTTTTGAATGTTTAAAATGAAATGTCGCTGTATTAAATGGTCCTTTGGTAAAAGTAATCATAAAGTAAATTAATATTTTTACACAATTTAGAAAAATTACTGTTGCTAAATATATCGGACATTGCAATTTCTAGCCATTACAAATTCAGCTATGACACTTGGCTAGGGTTGTCGTAAAGCTCTACTTTTGAAAATAAACGCCAACTGTTTCCCCGCCAAAAATATGAATATAATGTTGTAATTTTTCAAAATCAAATTCGTGAGTTTTTGAAGGAATTTTCGAACTTTTTTAAATATTTTATACTTATTATTAACTAATTTTTATTTTTAAATGCTTTTCTTTAAAAAAAAAATCAGTGTTAATAGTCCGATAAGTGGTCTCGAAAATTGCATTTTCCGAAAGTTATGCTGTTGTAAAATCAAGAAATATTATTTTAACAGAAAAATTTTATCGATTCTCAAACTTCATAATATAGGGCTTTAAACTGCACCAGGTCTCAATGCTAGGTGCGAGCAACACCAAAAGTGGTTCCCTTGTTAGTATCAAAAATAAATAAATGAAAAATAATTTTTTCTTATTACTTTTTCTCAATTATTCTAATATTTTGAATATGAGCTGTATTCTCAGCTAACCCAATGAGGCACAAGCCAAGACAAAATCCCGATTTATTAAAGCTTTCAAGAAATTAGTTGGCATTGCTTTACAATGTCATTACAATTTGGGAGTTTACATATAGGAATTTCAATGTCATAATTTCAAATATATATATATTTTTTATTATTTACATTAACATTTTTAAATATACATGAAATAATAAAATCAGAGCTCATAAAGTTCCTTTAGCTTACGAATTTCAGTTTAAATTTTATATAAACAACAGAATCCAATTGCATCACTGCATAAATGAGAAATAATTCTTGAAGTTTTTAAAGATAGATGAGAACGTCCATTCGTTACTCTTGTGATAATTAGAGCAAATTTTAATATATAATTTCAATTATTTTATTACAAAATATAAGTAAGATAAAAATTGATATAACCAGCTAAATACCACTGTGTTCCACACACAAACATATATCTAATTTATAACAAAACAAAATTACTTATGTATATATTAAATGACTCTTGTGACACTCTGGTCACAAGAGTAACAAAATTTTGATTGATTATATAGACAAGGGAAATGCTTTTTGTTACCAATTAGATACATATTAAATGAGTGGAGCACAATAGTAATTTACTGGTTATATCACTTTTTATCTTAATTATATTTTATAGTAAAATAATTGCAAGTATTTGTAAAAAACCGCACGAATGGTCACAAGAGTAACAGTGGACGTTCCCAGATATCTTCTTTTCGGAGGAAAAGTACAGTCGACTCTTTAAAGAAGAGAATTCTTTAGCTTTTCTTATAATAATAGAGAAATTTTTATATCATAAGAAATGTTTTAATGAAATGGTTCTTAAATATGTTATGGTATATACATAATTGAGACTCGAATGCTATTAGACATTTGAATACTTTATAACTGACTTAGCAGCGATTATAGTATGATAAAGATGAAAAAATTATTTTAATATTCCGATGAATGTATTATTAAATTTTTATATGAATAAAATATGTGGAAAGAAATTAATTATTATGCTTGGGTTTGAAATCTTCAACAACAGACCTCGAACTGTTTCACTTTTAAGTGATTACCCAGTGGTTGTGCGTAGGACTTGTTAGTGTTGTATTGCGTATTGAATAGGTAAATATTGGTGAATGATTGTTTTTACCTTAAGGGATGCATTATCGGCGACGAAAAACTGACATATTTTGGATTTTTTTTAAGGAAGGGAGTAAAATTAATTGAAAAACTAATAATTCTACGTTGTTTTTTATTGCTTCAAGTATTAAAAAAATTTTTGTTGTTAAATTTTGTTACATATTACATCGGAAACCTGCAGCCCGTTGATCTGTATCGATACCAAAATATCCGGGCTCGATGAGCAACATTCTAACTTCCTGTAGAATCAAAAAATTATTAAAATCTCAGTTTCTTCTTGTAAAATAAGGTTGTAGCTATGGCCATCTGCTCAAATTTTTGAAAAAAAAAGAAAGAAAAAAAAAGAGCTATTTTGGAAAAAAAAAATTAATTTTTCCTCTAAAATTTTGACCTTTAAACTTATTGAAAAACTATAAAAAATTAAATTTTTCAAAAAATGGCTCGATGGCCCTTTAGACAATTTAATTATACGCAGATGAGCGCAAATTTTATTAAAAAGTGTTAAAAATTGTTAAAGTTATCATACTGCCCACGTGAAAAATGTAGTTTCCAAAAAATCGCATTTAAAGTTTTAGAAGAGAAAATATACTGATTTTTTTTTTTTTTTTCCAACTTACACTTAATTTTCTATTTCTGCGAATTTGGCTTGGGAACAGTTTATAAAAATTCGCACCAGAGTTTGATTTCACGTTGGTTTGGCCAGGACGGTCCAGCCATGCTCTCATATTTACGACGTTGTAATGGCAAAAGCCCTTTTCCTCCTTTAACTTGTAAATATTATAACTGTATTGAAGTGTAACATTAAACTAGATATATTAAACTCTTATTATTCAGTTATTGAGTTTTCCCCTTATTACATTTATTATTATTATTATTATATTTGTTACATATTTTTATTGTTATACTTTGATATAAGCTTGGTAACAAACAGCAAAACGCTCAGATTATGCAGGCACGAACATCGACTCCGAGGTTTACCAGATTTGCATGAACAGATGCAAAGTGCTCAGAGTAAGGTGTCCAATTTAAGCGAATTAACTATATTGCATCTATTCAGAATCAGAAATAGAATAGTTTTGGAGAAAATACTGGCTTAATAATAAATGCAATTGACTAATTAAAAAAGGCTTATAACTTACAGTTCAACAAAAATCCATTTTACTCATTAAAACTAATAAATCGCAAATAATAATTAAAACATTGCCATGACAATATAATACTCTTTTAATTCACAAAATTATAAAAAATAAATGCTACAGATATTGTTTTTCGATAGGAATGCATGAGCAATATAAAATAATACAAAATTTGAATTATACGTAATTCATAACAATAATGCTATTAGATTTCTTTCGCAGTTCATGTTACAGAAAATGAAAACCATTCAATCTTTTACTATTGCTTGGATATTAAAAACTGAATCGGAAATATATATTCTAACAACTTTCAAATTTGAATGAATTCAGAATTTAAAGCAGTGTTTGGTGGCGGGAGGGGGATTTGATAGATATTTTGCTTTTCATGCAGTTTTTTTTTTTTTTTTTTTTTTTTTTTTTTAAATATATAAGGTGACCATAATTAAACTGACAGTACTCAGAGTGTTCTGAAGCACGATCTAATTGAGAGAATGACGCCAAATTTTGTAAGAAGATTAAACAAGACGGGGGACGAAGGATTCCGCGAAAAAAAATTAGTTCCAAAAGTCCCCGCTAAGGGAATATGTGGCGCTGTGCAAGAAAAAATAGAGTTTTAACAGATGCAGAATCAATAGTAAAATCGTTAAATGTGCTAAATAAAAGGTAATTTTATTTCGGTATTGATTCTGCATTTTTTTAAACTCTACAACTTCTTTAAAACTCTATTTTTTAAAAATTCTATTTTTTAAAACTTGTTACACAGCGCCACATATTTCCCTAGCGGTGACTATTAGAACTAAATTTTTTTTCGCGGAATCCTTCGTCCCCCGTCTTGTTTAATCTTCTTACAAAATTTGGCGTCATTCTCTCAATTAGATCGCGCTACAGAACCCTCTGAGTACTGTCAGTTTAATTATGGCCACCATGTATATATAAATGTTGCAGAATTTTGTCGCGTCATTTAAAATTTTATGAAAATCTAATCAAAATTAAAAAAGATATTAATAAAAGTTTTCTTCATTCTATTAAATCCTATCATACGTAATTAATTCAATGATATCCCATGATAGGTAATGATTTTAAGTAGCCATGGTGATGACGTTCTATTTAAGATGGAGTCCTATTATTTCCGTATTACTGAATGTAATATATATGTCGAATCATAATAAATTTTGTATTCATGCATTTTTGCATAAGAGTGCAACAGCTATTGCACCAAGATCTTAATATTTATAAAACTAGTTATAGTACGAACGCACTTCATTTGCCACGTTTGACGTACAATTTCCGACTTATTTTAAATAAGGAGGTTTGATTTTTGGCAGTTTTGCATATATGCATAAGCACAATTTTCTCAACAATCATAAACGAATTTGAGTAAAATTTTTTCACTATAGTCTTAGTACACCAGAGAAGGTTTTACGTTAGGTTTGGTCCGAGGTTCTTAAAGTTTAGTCAGTTGTTCTGGACATTTAATGTGCTTGTCTATGAAACTGCTAAATGAATTGATTGACTTTCAAGGCTCAATTTCATTGGTCGGAAAAACTACTTTTATTTTGTAGCGAACTACAACAACATTATTGTAAATGTAGTTAACGCCAACTGCTTGTTTTAAAAAGTAGCTACTATAAATTACTTTTCAAAAGTACTCATTACTTCGCTACTTTTAGATTTTGTCAAATAATTCTATCGACACTCGAAATTCACTATATTCAGTGCACCCTCGTTATATCGCGTATGCCGATATACAATCAAATGCGATATAACCCAGGACATTAAAAAATTAAGAAAGATAACATACAAGATGTTTTGTGTTAGTCTCCAAACTAATCGTTTATGCACACATTGCAACTTTCTTAGCGAAATTAAGAGAGATATGTAACACAATAAATATTTATATATAGTTAAATAAAAAGATAACATATAGAATAAATTTAACAACAGCTTTTTTTTTTTTTTTTTTTTTTTTTTTTGAAATACGAAAACAGAGCTATGTGCGTATTACGTAATACAATAAATATTTATATATAGTTACATAAAAAGATAACATACTCAATAAATTAAACTAGAGCGCTTTTTTTTTTTCGGATATATGAGAACAAATCTATATACACTGGTCTCCAAAAATTAAGGTACAGGGACTGGATGCTTTCGATTGCAGGCGTTTTGTCGAATATCTACCAGCATTATTGGCGAATTGTTCTTGAACTTCTAGGATGTAAAGAACATGTTTGATTTTATATTTCTCGGTGAACATTTATCGGAGGGTACAATTAGGGGACTAATAATAAATATAATAATAAAATAATATTTGCGATCACCTATGTAACAGAAAAGGCTGGAAATGGTTTGTCACTGTGGTAAATGACTATTTGGGTCCTGCTGAACGTTTGTATGCATTTGTGTAAGCATAGCACTCATATTCGTGAAGATGTTAACGTTTTTGTGAAAAATTCAAAAGTTTTTTGTTTATAGCATACAGAGTTTTCAACCAAATTTAACACAACTTTCCAAAAACCTGACAAAGAACAATAGCAACAGTATACTGCAATTAAAACATGAATATATTGAATATATATTGAATAATTAATTTGGTAGTCAGCTATTTAGGGCAACTTATGTAAAAAGTCCAGTCAAATATCGCGAAAATTCACAAAGATAGGGTCGATATAGTGAGTTGCTTCCTAAAAATAGCTTTATTATAAGGGATTTTCCACACCTTTTCAATCAGCTCACTATATCTTTCTAAGTTTTCACAACATTTGACTGAATTTCTTATAGAAGTTGCCCCAAAATACTGACTACCAAATTATGAAATAAAAATTTTGAAATCTTCCGCGCATGCGCAGTTAAAAATTATTTCATAAAAATACCCATATCTCATCAAATATTCAATATATTCATGTTTTAATTGCAGTATACTGTTTCTACTATTCTTTGGCAAATTTTCGGAAAGTTGTGTTAAATTTGGTTGAAAACTCTGTATGCTATAAACAAAAAACTTTTGAATTTTTCACGAAAACGTTAACATCTTCACGAATATGAGTGCTATGCTTACACAAATGCATACAAACGTTGAACAGGGCCCAAATAGTCATTTACCACAGTGACAAACCATTTCCAGCCTTTTCTGTTACATAGGTGATCGCAATTATTTTATTATTAAATTTATTATTAGCCCCCTAATTGTACCCCCCCCCCCCCCGATAAATCTTCACCGAGAAATATAAAATCAAACATGTTCTTTACATCCTAGAAGTTCAATAACAATTCGCCAATAATGTTGGTAGATATTCGACAAAGCGTGTGCAATCGAAAGCATCCAGTCCCTGTACCTTAACTTTTCGAGACCCAGTGTACATCTGAACAAGCGATAAGAACGGGAGCTATTATTGTATATCACATACTTATGATTAACCATACACTCTATAAATATTATTTGCTATTCTTTTAATAATTTGTAGCTGACGCAAATTGTTCGCAAAGAACATTTCGCACATAAGAAGCTAGTTACAATCACATGGTTTGAAGAACAGAACACTTTCTCCCCTGAAGTAATGTGAAAAATAACATCTGTGTTCTCTACAAACTAATGATTTTTCGTATCGCGCTACTCGCTACATTGGAATTTTGAAAACGTAGCGTATTTCACTACAAACTACTAAAAAAGTAGCTGCTACTGTAGTTTCGACACTTGTAGCGCGCTACTAAAACTTATCAGCGAACTGCCACGAAATGTAAATAGATTGTAAAAGTACATAGTTCTAAGAACTAAAACATTCTTCTTAAAACACCATAAAAAATTTTTAATGGCGCTAGGCCTTTCGAAAAATCGTAGTCTTTCTTCGTCAGGCGCAAGGAAGACGTGCTTCTACTATGAAAGCAGCAGCAAGGCTGAAATGAAAGATAAGGAAAAGGAAACAAGCTGAAGAAATAGCCAATAGGAAAGTAGAAATCAACAGCAAATAGGAAAGCAGAAGACAACAGCCAATCATAGAAGAGTATAATCAAAACAAAAGAACACAGAGTAGAATGGGAATAACGAAGCAAACGAGATTTCTTTCAGTTTGACTAATATAAGATAAATCACAGCCATTACAAGTAATATCATGAATTTCGCATTTCCGAAAATGAGGAACAGGAGATTTAGCTCAAAATCCGCATAAAAGAACACTCTCTTATGTAAATAACCAAGAAATTTCTAAATCTTCTATTGCCAAGCATTCTTGGGATTCCGGCCATGATTTTAATTTTCAAAATGCTAAAATTATCTTTATTGCCAATAGTATCTCTGAATCGGACTGTCTTGAAAATTTAGCTATTTATCTTAATCGTGAAGTTATTGTTAATGATAAATCTGATTCCACAACGCTCTCTGCAGCTTAGAAAAACTTTTTAGTCCTACCATAAAATTTATTTCTTGTATTCATTTATATTAGTTTGATTTTTTTTTTTAAATTTTTCTTTCATATGTTCCTATATTTTCATATATGTGTGTGTTTTTCCTTTTATTATAATTTATTTTATTTTATTTTTATGTATTTATTTATTTTCTAATTTGCTTCCTTATTCCCCTTCTACTCTGTGTTCTTTTGTTTTGATTATACTCTTCTATGATTGGCTGTTGTCTTTTGCTTTCCTGTTGGCTATTTCTTCAGCTTGTTTCCTTTCCCTTAACTTTCGTTTCAGTCTTGCTGCTGCGTTCGTAGTAAAAGCACGTCTTTCTTGTGCCTGACGAAGAAAGACTAAGATCTTTCGAAAGGCCTAGCGCATGTAAAATTTTTGATGGAATCTTTTAGTTCTTAACGTGTCACACCAGTTTCATCTCATATTCTTTACATAGTTTTAGTTTACCTTTTGAAACAAAAACGCAACGACACGTCAAAAAATTCAATACATAACAGTCAACTTGCGAAGACAAGAATTAACGATGGTGATATTAGCATGACTTAACCCCTTCGTGACGAGCATCGGGCGCACGATTCTTAATCTTTTAGCACCAGTAATTCCTAATAAAAATCTTTGCCTAATTCAATCGCACAAGTTCTGCTATTAAATAAGGCAAAATTTACTATTAAAATATTCTGGTAGGAAAATCTGAGCACGAATCCTGTGCGTCCAGTACATACGACGCTCGTCTCGAAAGATTTAAAGTGGACGTGGATAACAATAACGAATTTTCACAAAAAACACTCTATTCTGCCAAACTATTATCGCTAAGATACAACCAAATTGCGTGTAATAAATAAATAAATGGGCAATGGATGTGTCCACAATTTTGGACATGGATGTTTTGCGCAACTGTAAGCAATTCGTGGGTTAAGAAAAGCGATTGCTTTTTCGATTCTATTTTTTGATTAAAAATAACATGTTTAAATTCATTGCATGATTTGTGTAATCAAATAAGTAGTTCTAAATTTATATTGTTTTTCAGGTACAAGAAAAGTTCTCATGCATGAATGAGTGGGATAACACAATCTCATAATGCACCAGGGACAATTATTACAAAACATAACTACTTACAAAAGGACTTTATTAATATGCAGCCTATGGTTATTATCATTGCAACTAGTCAGAAGCCAGTGCCCATGGTCTCGAGAACTTATAGACCTTCATACAGACTGTGTGTGTGCGTACAGCAATAGCCAGAGACTCTCCATACAATGTAGTCCAGTAAACTTTACGAAATTAGTGCAAACATTAAGATCATCAGTCAAAAACATACCAATAGATTTACTCTATGTCAGTAATAGTACAATTGAAATTCTTAGAAACAACAGTTTCGAGGATTTAAAAATTCAAAGTCTGCATCTTTCAAAAAGCAAGATCAGGGAAATAGAAGAAGATGCTTTTTATGGGCTTGAAGAGACAATCACCAGCCTCAACCTTCAAGATAATTTCATTCGGAAAGTGCCACTAACAATGCAGGAACTGACATCTCTACAACTACTGGATTTGTCTCATAATTTAATACAAGAAGTAAACGACGACGCTTTCAAAGGTAAGAGTATTTTTGCAAACATAAGTTGTAAAAGTAAATTAAAAAATTTTAAAGGTTAAAAAAATAAAATTTTATATGTTCTCAGGTAGCAATTTAGTTTTAAATGAATTTACTGTTAACTAAACACAGTTAATCCAAAGTTGAATTCTGTCGTATTTTTAAAATGTGTGAAATCAAAATATATGATTATGTCGTCAGTATTAAACCTACATATATACATGATTTTGATAATAGACATGTACGTGATTATATATATACATGAATTTGACGATATTCTTCAAAGCTAATATGCTAGCATATATTTTCAAGTAATTTAGTTGATGAGTTACAGAGGTTAAAACTAAATTTACACGATGGTTGCCCAGGATAAACTATAAACATAAAATGCACAATCTTTTGACTTTTGGGGGAAAAAATCTGGCGAAATTAAACTTGCTAAAATAACATTTTAATCTGATAGACGAATGCCTTAATGATTCAAAATAAAGAAAATTTGGTCAGCAGCGAAATTTTTTTTATTTAACTGAGGTTTATGTTTAACTTATGTTATGGAAAATTAAACTTTGCGAGTTTAATTTTCCTCACCATTTTACCACTAAAACTTTTTATTTTCTTCGAAATTTTTACTTATAATGAATTTGCATAGTACCCACAGGACATTCAAATAAGAAATAATAACAATGTAGTATTTTTAGTACAAAATTTTGGTATAACATTGTCTTAAAGGAGTATTAAAGAAGGGACGGTAAGGTAAAAAAAAAGGGGGACGGTATAGGAAAAAAGGGACGAAATGGGGGAAAAAAGGGACGATAAGGATGGAACGGTAAGGAAAATTACCACCTATTTTAGGCAAACCATGTTAAGACTAAGTGATAGACACAATGTTCATTGATTTTCAGAAACAGTCGTTAACATTGGATTAAATTACTGTTTTTTTCTAATTTACCTCGAAAAGTGCAGGAATAAACCTTGGGGACGGTAAGACTACCAATAAAGCCATGATCTTGAAATTGATATTTAAATGCTGATTTAAATTCTGCAGTAAATTTTCTGTCAAAGAATTTTAGACATTCTTTCTCTAGCGTACTTCTGCATGAGAAAAAACTTGAAAAAAATTCTGTGGCTGCATCTAAAGTGGTTTTCTGTATAAGTTTAGCAAGAGGGACGGTAAGGATGAAAAACCCGGGACAGAGTTCAAAAAATAATATCAACCGTAAAAATGTATGCAGGTTAATTTTTTGCTACATATTTATATAAAACAACTGTCCCAGTTTCGGAAAAAAATTACATCGAATTACTTTTATTGAAACAATTTTAATACAGACACCTCCAAACTTAAAAATCAGCATCAAGGACACGGGACGGTATAGGAGTTTTCCAGGTATTTGGACCCCCAACATCGTCCAAAACTTATTTATCTCGTTAATATTGTTATGCAATCATGCAATGAGATGTTCCCAAGTATATGAAATAAAAAAGTGTATTAAAATAAAAATTATTATTCAGGGACATGAAAGTCAAAATATTGTGAGAATGCCCCATATAAGATAAGACTTCAATAAAAATAGTAACAGTTGGCAAGATTCTTTTCCTTTATAAGATTTAGCAAGAATTTGAGAAGAACTGAAAGTTTTACATTAATATAAGTTTTCCAAACTCAAATAGCACATGAATGTCCAAATAACGTTTATGAGCTATTTGTGAAGGTAATAGTTGATCAAACAATTTCGTATGTCTCGGGTTTAATTTGGAATCTTGCTTGTGAGAACGTTAAACAAATCTAAGAATTCAAAAACCAAATTAACAGCAAATAATTTCATCCAAACATTCTCGAATAAGCAGCAATTTCGAAACTTGCAAGGGATCCTACTATTATATAAAAAACTACCTATGTTATCAATTACTACGTCAAGCATTACTGACACTAAGTGATTCATCTCATATTCTATGTTCAATACAGTAAATTATATAAGAATTAACTGATACTAACGAATTATACAAATTATAAACATTCAATATGAATTTGGTTCTGGATATTCTTCATGTTGATTTATTCCCATGCTATTTATAACTATATTAGTAATTATTTAAGGTTACGCAATTTTTTATGTTTTATGTTGCACGGTCAATCTCGCAATTTATTTATAGTGAAATTTTGTTTATTTGATTTTATTGGATGGCATGATTTCCCCTAAAATTTTCGAAGGTTGTCATTAAAAAACTACGACAAATACTACAAAAAGTTTCATATCATTATATGAGGGACTCACAGCCATAGTGGACCTTTTTTTTTTATGACATAGTCCGTTTAAGGGCATAAAATCTATTTTATTCACTCCCACAGTGAACTAAGTGTGTGGACAGATGCCACATAGTATATATATATGAGAAAGTATGTGAAAACAGGCTTGGTTCACTGTGGGAGTAGATAAAACAGATTTTATGCGCCTTCTAAATATACTATATCTTTCTTCGTAACATGTCATGATCAACGCTATCGCCTGTATGTGTAATCCTTTCTCTATAAATCATTCGACAACTATCTGGGGACAGCGGAATTAGTAAGCTATTCAGGGTTAAGGCAAAATGCATACAAATATAATATAACAAACATAACGGTACCGAATAGCAGTACCTTTATTTAGAGAAAAAATTTTCAATCCCCACGATACATTTTTGTACGATTTTATCTCTGAATAGGAGACAAATTCCGCGGCCGCGAGGCGCCCGTTATTCAGAGGTTTTACTGTAAATAGGTGTCAAATATTGAATAAGCGTTCGCTAAATGGAGGTGTTCGCTATTCGGGAGTGTGTGTTAGGGAGGTTTTTACTATACTCAACAAACTATTTACATTCATTTATCTTTTGGTGCAACATATGCCTAATAAATCTAAGGACTGTTGATACGGGTCCTGGTCCAAGCAAATTATTATATTCCTGTTATGTTACCAACTAATAATATTTTTAGCAATTGAACATTCCATATTTTTCCATTTATTTATAATATATTATTTACTTTTGTTTTCATTTCAGGTTTACCTCTGACAACGTTGAAGCTGTCGGACAATAAGTTAAACATATCAGATCTCGCATTCAGAGGACTGGAAGGAACACTGAAGAATTTGAATTTGCAAGCATGCGAGCTAAAAACAATACCAAAGGCGATACAACGATTGAAAGTGCTTGCATTTTTGGATCTAGCCCAAAACAAGATAGAATATCTAGAGCCCAAGTTCTTGTCAGAAATGCAATCTCTAACAGCGATAAGTTTAGAAAGGAACAAAATAAAAAACATAGACGAGAAAGCTTTTATGGGAGTAAATGCTACATTGAGTTCATTATCCTTACTTAATAACCAATTAGTTGAATATCCACTGCAAGCAATATCGATGTTGACGGAAATAAGAGTAAGTGAAATTTTCATATTAAAAATCCTACAGTCAGTTTGCAGAGCTGCAGCGACTCTACTAGGCAACTGGTGTGAAAAAAATATTGCAACTTTTTACAGATTACAGGTGTATTGGTAGCAACTGTCAGAGAAGATAAGCATCAATCAGCCTTGGTGTCTGGAATAGTTATTGCTCGCTACAATTCTGCCCCTTGTTTAAAAATTGACAACGACAACCATCACAGAATGTTTCTGAAGTTATACATGCATTTTAAAACACTTTTAATTTATTTTCTCGCATCCCAGAAGTATAAAAGATTTAGCGATATGCGAAAGCTATTTGAGCATTTAAAAACAATTGGAAATGAACGATGAGATAAACATGAAGGGGGAATGTTAGAAAGTAAAGCCTGCTATTATATGAAGTATAAATTTATTAAATTTTCTAAAAAATACTCACACACATTAATTAATCAATAAGTTTAATCGATGTTTCCAGATGCTATTTTAGATTTACAGGAATTTCGTCAAGACTTAAAAAAACGCCACCATGTACTAGGGACGCCATTTCAAAATTTTCTTGGGCGAGGGGGGAGAGCAGGGTTTTTCTTTGAGAGGGACAAAAATTTCTTTTGATCCTGTTGCGCATAAATAAGAAGTAATTGATATAGTTTTATTCTAATACAGCATAACTCCGAATTAACAATATCTCCAATTTAACAACAGATTTTAATGGTACGGATCCACCTAAATTAATTTTTATGTTGACGTATTCTCATTTTAAAGAAAATTTTCCTCTATTTAGCAATAATTTTGATGATTTTTATAATATATTTTAAACTCCTTTATTACAACTTTTCCATTTCTTACAAGAATTGACAGCTTTTTTCTCTGTGTAGTTTACTTATTGAACAATGTGTTATGATGAATCGTTCGATATAAAAGAATTGAAAACAACAGTTTGGTATGAGATTCTATTCAGAATTTTTCATTTATACATTAGGTGAATTGCGACTCGCAGGTTCTCGTTTGTGAATTATAGATTGTTCAAAAGCTCAGTGTGGGGAAAAAAAATCACCTGATTTAGACTCTGAATCTGACACATAGTATGATAAAATTTCGAAAATTACTTCAATTGAATCAAATGGTGGATTAGATACAGGAGGAAAAAGTAATTAATGGTGTTTAATATGAATTGACATTTATATAAAGATTTTGAGATTTTTGATTATATAAAGATTAAAGAAACACCCATCATATCCATGTTATTGGCTACCTTTAAGAAAAAAGTACAGCAATTATTAATTTGCTTTACTCTAAATTTTAAAAATGTATATACAGTGCGCCAAAAATAAAATTAAATTAAATACTTGTGACAGGTAAATTTTTGGAAATTTAATAATCGATTTTTATGGAGATTTAATTTATCTAATAAGCTCCCCGACTGAACGATAACCCGGATTTAGCGATAATTTTCAAGAGATCATTGGGTCTCACCAGGTGATTGTTGGTACAATCTGAAATATCAAATTCCGTGAAGGGAGGACAACTGCCCCTAGCCTCCCCTCCAAATGACGCCCCTAATTTGTACTCAGCAAATGAGCACGGAAAAAAAGATTATTTTCAATTCAATCATTGCTTTAACACAAAGCTTCGGTATGAGTGAATCTAATTCGGTAATTCTTGAAAAAACCATACAATCAGCAGAAAGGCCACGTTTACAGACGGTCAACTAAAAATTTTTGTGCATTCCTTACTCAAACATAAAATGAAAATAGACACCTGCTAAATTAAAACAATAAATTGACAAATATTGCTAAGAAAATCAGCAGAAGACTGAATAAGAAAATCTACGACTTAAATAGCTGCCAAACCTTCCGATTTTTATGTATCACAATTTCCAAATTTTCATCTTCATCTTATTTCATCGCAAATTTCTTAAATCATTAAATAAGACGAATGGAATATTTATATTCGGAAATAGTGATACTCAAAAATCGAAAAGTTCGGAAATAGTGATACTCAAAAATCGAAAAGTCCGGAAACAGTGATACTCAAAAATCGAAAAGTATGGATTTACTTCTGGGACTGGCATATTTCTGAAATATAAGTTACCCCTCGCATACAGGGTGCAAACTACAGTCAGGAAACTCACAAATAACACCTGAAGGGATAAAGTCAGAACTGTGGAATATGAGAATAACTGCAGCGCCCCTAATGGTAAAATTTGGAAGTTATGACACTATCCCAAAAACGAGAAGTAGCAAAAAAAGGTCAATTACAAAAGTGCGGAGCTTCTTCGATTAAGTATGAAATGACCTTCTTCGATTAAGTATGAAATGACATCTTACATATAAAAATAACTTTATTATATGTTAATTTTTCAATAACCAGCCTAAATATTATAAAAAGGGGCTAAAACTATTGATTAAAATACGCTACTAATTATTTGAAAAGCGCGACATTATAAGGTAGGTGCATAAAATTAACGCGTGTAAACAAGATATAAGTTATTTTAATACGAAAATCAAGTTAAATGTGCTCAATGTGCCCACACCATCGGTAGCATTACACTCGTGTACATTTACATGCATTGCAGTCTATGGTGCATTAAGCCAAATTAACTTCAATTTCTTAGTAACATAATTTATATCTTGCTTACACGTGTTAGATTTATTAATAAATTTGCATCTAACCAAAAATGGCACTCTTCTTCAAACAATTAGTGACGTATTTAAGTTGTTGATTAGTTATCGAAAAATTTACGTTTTAGTGTTTCTAATAAAATTATTTCTACATGTAAGACATCATTTCATGCTAATTCGAGGCGTAATACTGTTACGGGGATAGTGATCGAAGACGCTCTACCTACACGGTAGTAGCTGACTTTGTTTCGCTATCTTTCAAAATTTTCTATATAGGGTCGATAACATCCAAATTTCGCCACTAAGAGAGTTGCAATCACTCTCATGTGATAGCGCATCGTCGTTTTACTATAGGTAGACACTTTTTCCTCAATTCTAGCTGTTGTGTTTACTTAGAACCACTGCCATATATTTATTTAATTTCATTTAGAAAATATTTTTATTAATCTTGTATTCATTTAATTTTAATATCCGCATTCTAAAATTATTTTAATTCTCTTTTTTCAATCTTCCCCTGTAAGTTTTTCTTTTTGGCATAGCATTTTATTCATTTTAAAATCATAAACGTCGTTTTGAAATCTGAACTTCCGGTAAAAGAATTATCTGAAAAGTTCCATATCTTTCTATTTGTGAAATCATTTCCTTTTGTAGCTTCGCCCCTTAGCCAATAATATTTAAATCAGTTTAATTCGTAATTTCAAAATTCGTAACTCTTTAGTACTGTTTGGCATCTTATCTCAGTGAAATCTATCAAATTTCCTTTTTTTAAAGCAGTTTTTTATATACTTTAGCATTGCATTTTATGTCAATGCAGGGCGCCTGTATGTTCGTTCCGCCAAAGTTGGCGTGTTTCAAGGATTATAGCAACCCCCTTTACTCCTCTTTTCGGAGAGCTCGTGCGCATTCAGTTCAGTTGAGTTGGGATTTCAATACAGAATGGCTGCCTTTTGCCGTTCTGCGAAGAATTATGTTCGCGCCTGCATGAGTGTTCTATCAACGAGCGCAGAGAAAGGGCGGATGCCTCTTCCCCTTGAACAAAAAAAATAATAAACGGATTTCGTATCTACAGTAAGAAATATTAAAAGTGCAAGAATATTTCTTTATGATTGTGTAATCGGCTGCATAGTTTCGTCTTTTCTTTTTGTGGCAAGATTCTTTGATCTGTTACTTCTGATTCTTCAGTAAGATGTGGATAAAATTCTGTTGACGGCATTATCATTATTTTTATTCAAATGGTGCTTTTATTTCGAGTCGCAGAAATTTTGATGCTAAAAAAATCATCTAAATGCCTGTGCCTCCACACTCCCCAAGGGAAAAAATTATTTTATTTTATTTAGTAAGAACGTAGAATGAACGTAGATTGTATGTGTCTATCATAAAAAAAAGTACATCTAAAAGAATAAGATGTGTACTCTATGATAATGCGCTATGTTCTGCAAGAAAAATTGCTTCATAAATAAAAAATTTTCAATGAAGATTTGTCTTCTGTTTATTTCCTTTCTGCAAATGTCTCCATCATTTTCTGTTCTTTCCAATGCAGGTAATGCTTTTACCTTTTATTTTTTTTTATTCTCAATTTCCAAATGTATAAGTAAATTCAGATTTTTTTAAATTAATGACTGTTATGTCAAAGTGGTCTTTTGTGGCCGCAACAAAATGTTATAACACTATACGATCGATCCTACAAAAAAATGATTTCTAGATTTTTAATTGGAATTTCAATATCCAAAATAACTTTACAATGATATTCTTTCACTTCCTATCTCCAAACACAACAGCATTCTTTCCTGGTACCGTGAACCTTTAGAAACCTTTATGACATGACAGTTATTAAGTTATATTTTGATATGAAAATTTGTTTTAGTGTATTATTATTGAAATATTTGATATTTAGAAAAAGTGGCTTCCTTAAATTTTTATACAATCTTTCTAAAAAAAAAAAAGAGAAAGAATTCATGTAATATTTACAGTTTATTATTAAGGAAAAATGATTGCTTATGATATTATTTACAAAAAAAGACGAGTTAAGAATAATTTTCTTACTTATAAGTAAATGATTGATTTATTGATGCCATTTTGTTTTGATAATATTTCGAGAACAATTATTACATTATTCTGTTGAATTGACATTATTTTTAAAAGGTGACTTCATATGAGATTTTTTTTTTTTTTTTTTACTTCACCACATTATTTTAAAATTTATTCGGATTTGTTTTGAAATTTGTTCAACATTGTTTTGAAATTTATCACCATGCCTCCAAAAGCAAATTTAAACCCTTGTATTCAACCATTTGATGGAAATCCTCAGACGGTCGAATTTTTCTTCGACCAGTTATCAGATTTGAAGGAATTATATAATTACTCTGAAAAAAGAACTTTTTGCTCTTTTCAAGTCAAAATTACAGGGTACTGCATTACATTTCTTTCTCGAAACACAATTTCAATTCAAAAATTCTAACCTTCAAACCATTCGCAAAGAATTTATTAACTATTTTCTGCCAAGTAAAAAATCTGACACTCTGAAGTCTCTTCAAAATTTAAAATTGGATTCTAATGAGTCAGTTAAAAATTTTTCATATCGTTTGGCTAAACAGCTTCGACTTGCGTATCCTAAATTAGATCCAGCTGCTCTAGATTCTTTGAAATTTACTCATTTTATTCAAGCTTTACCCAAGCAGATTAAAAGGAAAATTCTAGAATAAAACATTTCCACTTTTCAGTTAGCTCTTGAACGAGCACAATTTTTACAAGATATCTATGATTCACTACCTACTCAAAAATCTAATCAACATTATGACCAAGTTTATTCTCTGAATAATGAAAATAATGGTGAAAGTTCAAAATTTTCTGATAGTTTTGTTGAACAAGCTCCTATCAGACATAAAAAGGACAGAGTCTATAGAAATTCGCAAATAGCATTCTCGCCATCCGAATCTCATAATGAACATTCTCCTAGACATAGAACTGTTGTTAAAAAAAAGCGTGTAACTTACTCCCCCTCACCAGTTAGACATAACGTGGCTTCTAGAAATAAAACAAACTTTATTCAGCATAAGCCAGATCAGAAACGACCTTTCTTTCGGCCAAAGTTTGACAAGTTTTCTCACAAGAAAAACTCTTCAGAGTATTTTCGCAACAAAATGTTATAACACTATACGATCGATCCTAAAAAAATGATTTCTAGATTTTTTAATTGGAATTTCAATATCCAAAATATCTTTACAATATTATTCCTTCACCTCCTATCTCCAAACACAACACTAGCTTTATCCGTTCAGATGTTATTTGAGTGTCTCCTGCCTTAAGATGGAAACCTGTAGATGATTAACAATTTACCAGAAATTAATATCGGAATCTACAGTGAACTCCCGTTAGTGCGGGCTTCTAAGGGAAGACATTTTTCGTTCACACTAATCGAAATATGCATTAAGCGATATCCTTAACATTAATTAGAATATTATGGGGGGAAACGAAATTGTCCGACTTATCCGGAGACACGTCTTAAGAGGAGACATATTAACGAGAGCCCACTGTATTTCACTTTTCTTCAAAAAATTTTCATTTCGGAAAAAAAGGACAAGATGGAAAATAAAATTAATATCGCCAAAATACACTAATAAATCCATCTTAAATGGTGATAGATAACATGTCCATTGAAACTTAAATCTACGGGAACCGCTTCCAACTGTTGACAAAAATTACCAGTCTTTGAATTTTAATTTAATTATTAAAGATAATAATTGCAATTTAAAGCGAATGTTTTGAACCTATGATTTGAAAATATATACTGAAAATATTGGTAGGAAAAACATTTCTAGAAAAAAAAGAAATACTATATTTCATTTAATGTGTTATTTCAATTTTTTCATTTAAATAAATAGCAAATAAAAACACTTGCGAATTGGCAGCCTTTTTAATGCCCTAGCTACAATCAACGCCAGCCAACTCTAGACAACTGTTGCTTTGTCATAAAGAAAAAGTTTTAAAAGTTACTTTGATTGGTATTTGTTTATTAAAATTGGTACAAACAGAATCCGATCATTTCAACAAATATTTATTAATTTCCTGTTTTTCAAACAGATTTTCTTTAAACCAGATTTTTTTTACCAGATTTTCTTGGAAAAACAAATATTTATTTTATATAAAATCGCCTAATCAGAGAATAAAATACAAAATTGAATACCCGTGGCGTACACTGGCAACCCTTATATTTATTTCGAGTCATCTTAAATAAAATATAATATAATAAATGAAGTATAATTAAAAAAACTTCACCATCTTAAATAAATTTTAAGTGAATAAAAAACTAACCTATTTTAAATTAAAATTTCGAGAAATTATTAAACTCATATTTGTCGCGAAAATCTTTATTTGTATTACAATTTAGAAGAAAATATACTTTTTTTATAAACAAGCTAATTTTTTTTAATTATTTTCATAAGGTTTTGGACTTGGGATTCAACGGCATTATTTCCTTACCAAATGATGCATTTAAAAAGAACAAATATCTCACGCTGCTAGCTTTGGATGGCAATCCACTGCCCACCATTCCACTGGAAGCATTTCTACATTTAAACGGGACATTAAGAGGACTTAGTATGGGAGGTAAGTTACTTGATCTATGTGAAACTATTTTTGTATATAAAATATTATTCTAAGAGCAACAAATATTTCGTTTCGTTGGAAATTTGGAATTCCCCTCATAATCCAAAGATAGATAACAACAGTATTCCTATAACAAATGATAAAACAGCATTTCAAATTTAAGATTTTTTACTACTTTGTATGATATTTTACAACAAAAAGGCATTTTAATTAAGATTGCGCATCATCATTCAAAATAAAAATACAGCAACTTGTTTCATGAAAATAAACAAATAAATAAATAAAATAAAAATTGAGGGATTTGAATATTACAGAGAAGTCAAACTATATAAATAATTTAAAAATATTTAAGAAACTTTACAAAATTAATTGTTGTCGTTACGAGAAAAATTTATATATATTAAATAAACATTACCGACCATCAACAAAAACTGTGAAAATATGAATAAAATGACATTAACAAATACAGTTCCCCCCAACACACTTAACCTAGATTCCAAAAACATAGTAATAAAAAAGAAAAGTGCCCTGCTAAACTGATGGCATTGAGCTCACAGGCTATTCACACTAATTGTATATCATACTCATATATTAAAGAATAATGCCCCTCAAAAAAATAAGTGAAGGGGAATTAGTCCCCGTTTCCTCTTTATACTTAACCAGTGAACCTCCAAATCTAATCAGGGAAGCTCCTTATCATAATAAACCGGTATACCAAATTTGGAGCAAATCGAATAATCCTGCAAAAAAACCTTTTATCTAAATTAAGGGGGTGGACTAGCCCCCCCCCCCCCCTTAACCTTAACCAATGAATCCCCAAAACGAATCAGGGAAGCTCCTTAACATAATATACCGGTATACCAAATTTGGAGCAAAGCGAATAATTCTGCATGAAAAACCCGTTTATATAAATTAAGGGGGGTGGACTAGCCCCCCTTCCCCCTTTATCCTTAACCAATGAACCCCCAAAACTAATCAGGGAAGTTCCTTAACATAATAAACCGGTATACCAAATTTGGAGCAAATCGAATGACTCTACATGAAAAACCCATTTATCTGAATTAAGGGGGTGGAATAACCACCCTTTCCCCCCCCCTTTACCCGTAACCAATGAACCCCCAAAACTAATCAGGGAAGTTCCCTAACATAATAAACCGGTATACCAAATACGGAGCAAATCGAATGATTCTGCATGAAAAACCCATTTATCTGAATTAAGGGGGGTGGACTAACCCCGTTTTTCCCCCTTTTTCCTTAACCAATGAACTCCAAAAACTAATCAGGGAAGTTCCTTAACATAATAAACCGGTATACCAAATTCGGGGCAAATCGAATGATTCTGCATGAAAAACCCATTTATCTAATTTAAGAGGGGCGGGCTAACTTTCCTTTTCCCCCTTTATCCTTAACCAATGAACCCCCAAAACTAATCAGGGAAGTTCCTTAACATAATAAACCGGTATACCAAATTCGAAGCAAATCGAATCATTCTGCATGAAAAACCCATTTATCTTATTTAAGAGGGGCGGGCTAACCTGACTTTTCCCCCTTTATCCTTAACCAATGAACCCCCAAAACTTATCAGGGAAGTTCCTTAACATAATAAACCGGTATACCAAATTCGGAGCAAATCGAATCATTCTGCATGAAAAACCCATTTATCTGAATTAAAAGGGGTGGACTAACCCCCCTTTTCCCCCTTTATCCTTAACCAATGAACCCTCAAAACTAATGAGGTAAGTTCCTTAACATAATAAACCGGTATATCAAATTCGGAGCAAATCGAATGATTCTGCATGAAAAACCCATTTATCTGAATTAAGGAGGGTGGACGAAACCCGTTTTTCCCCCTTTTTCCTTAACCAATGAACTCCCAAAACTAATCAGGGAAGTTCCTTAACATAATAAACCGGTATACCAAATTCGGGGCAAATCGAATGATTCTGCATGAAAAACTCATTTATCTGAATTAAGGGGGTGGACTAACCCCCCTTTTCCCCCTTTATCCTTAACCAATGAACCTCCAAAACTAATCAGGGAAGTTCCTTAACATAATAAACCGGTATACCAAATTCGGAGCAAATCGAATGATTCTGCATGAAAACCCATTTATCTGAATTAAGGGGGTGGACTAACCACCCTTTTCCCCCTTTATCCTTAACCAATGAACCCCCAAAACTAATCAGCGAAGTTCCTTAACATAATAAACCGGTATACCAAATACGGAGCAAATCGAATGATTCTGCATGAAAAACCCATTTATCTGAATTAAGGGGGGTGGACTAACCCCTTCCCCCCCCCCCCTTTTTCCTTAACCAATGAACTCCCAAAACTAATCTGGGAAGTTTCTTAACATAATAAACCGGTGTACCAAATTCGGGGCAAATCGAATGATTCTGCATGAAAAACCTATTTATCTGAATAAAGGGGGTGGACTAACCCCCCTTTTCCCCCTTTATCCTTAACCAATGAACCTCCAAAACTAATCAGGGAAGTTCCTTAACATAATAAACCGGTATACCAAATTCGGAGCAAATCGAATGATTCTGCATAATAAACCCATTTATCTGAATTAAGGGGGTTGGACTAACCCCGTTTTTCACCCTCTATCCTTAACCAATGAACCCCCAAAACTAATCAGGGAAGTTCCTTAACACAATATACCGGTATATCAAATTCGGAGCAAATCGAATAATTCTGCATGAAAAACCCATTTATCTGAATTAAGGGGTTGGACTAACACCGTTTTTCCCCCTTTATCCTTAACCAATGAACTCCCAAAACTAATCAGGGAAGCGCCTTATCACAATGAACCTAGAAAAAATTTTTGAAGCAAATCGGATGTTTCTATCAAGAGTTATCGCGTTACGTACATACATACATACAACGTACGTACGTACATACATACATACAGAACGGGCGGGCACATTAGCTCTCAGGCTTTGATAGCCTGTGAACTAAAAACAGCAGAAATTGAATAACAGAAATGGAATGGTGGAAATTTGTAGAACTTAGAGAGAATCATCAGGTCTCAAAATGCCTTAAGTTCCACAAATAAAATGTGTGGTTTCATCTTCTCTTCATATTAGCCATAAATTAGCTAAACAATATGAATTTGGGACTACCACACACATAAAACCGAGAAATAAACCACTGAACACCAATTAAGTTCAAAATAAAATAAGATTTAAAAGGATAGAGGAAAATAAAAAAAATATTACCAAATTAAAATCCATACTGTCATAGCATTAGGTATAACAAATACACTCATTATGCATTATATTCTCATTTAAGATAGTATACTATTAGAAATTAAAATGACATTGTCCTGAATATTCTAAAATTTAAATACAAGTTAATCGTTAACTTTATTAAATATTAAAGAATATGAATAAATTTAATATGAATTGATAAATATATAAATATAACTACACCATTATACATATAAAAGTATAGAATCAACATCCATTATAAAATGTGTATTAGCAACACAGTTATAAATCAAATGCCCCATTTTTTTAAATGAATTAACCATTGTGTATTTTCCAGACAACCCCACCCTCTTCCGTACTCTAACATCTACCCACCCAACCGTCCTATAATATTTTTTTATTATTATTTTACATTTTTTAATTTTTTATAATTTTTTTCTTATTTTATATATTTTTTGTAATTTTTTTCGCATGTGTTAATTTGTTTTTTAAGATCATTTAAGTACTATCTATATT
The DNA here is from genome assembly GCA_963932465.1 of Maratus speciosus. Taxonomy (NCBI): domain Eukaryota; kingdom Metazoa; phylum Arthropoda; class Arachnida; order Araneae; family Salticidae; genus Maratus; species Maratus speciosus. The sequence continues at coordinate 111,577,976 of OZ010786.1, read as the reverse complement.
ATAAAGGACAAACATATCTGTGCGTAACGCATACGTCATTTTGCGAATGGCAACACTTTGAAATTTGAAATAAAATTTTGGTTTCGCAATTTTCTCTACTGCAAATTTTTATACTTCTAAACATCGCACATTTTAAATTTTTACCCCGCCGTATAACGAAAAAAATGCTCTTTTAAATGCAATATGTTTGAAAGCTGTATCTCATTTTAATTTTAAGATATTAATTTTTTTGTAGTTTTTATTACTTATTTTGTAATCGTGGCAACTTAAGTACTCCATTTCTGATGAAACTAAAGGGAAAAAAATGAAAATAGTAGATTGCTGTATCTTTTTGATGCCATTTTCTCATAAAAACCGAAAAAAATTTGAAATTAAAATACGTGCTATATCAAGAATATCGTCTGTTATAAAACCCAGTGAGTTTTGGCTTTATTTCGTTGTTATTTATCAATTAAATGATTTTACCGTGCCGGCTCCATTGCGAAATATTAATAAACAATTTGCAGATAAAAAAAAGTTCAGAATTTCTCTCCCGCTAATTTTCTACAACGAAATTAAAGCTTCATCAATAAATAAATGAAAGAATAATATATAAAAAAGCACGAATTTAACATATATGTAGTCGAACAATTTAAATTTTTAGAGCCGAATTGGGAAAAATATGTGCTTTTAAATGTAATTTGTATGAAATAGAGTTGCTAGGCAACTGTTAAAGTAAAAGAGAAAAAATAATCTATATATTGAAAACACAAGACATCTTTTTTAGACATCTTCCTTGAACTTTTGACTGACCAATTTTGCTAATAATTCTTTTTTTAAATGAACGCTGTTCATTTGTAGATGTCCTCGCACTAGCTATTTTTCTAAATATTTTCACTTTTAAATTTTTAATTTAATTTGAAAAGATTTTTTGAAATTTCATCAAAATGGTAGCAATCGTATTATTTCCACTGTTGCAGAAAAAAAGAAATAGTGGGGTTTATTTATCCTTATTGATACCATTTACTCATTACAATTAAAAATAAATTTATTTTAAGTCTGAACAGAAAATGACGTCACTATTTAAAAAACATTTTCGCTCATAAAGCTAATGTTACAATGTATTTTCATTCGGCTGATACCGAATTTGAGACACTTGGCGTAATGCTAAAGTAAGTGTCATATTCAAAAGAAAACAATCCTTTTCTTTGATAAAACTATATATTTTTACACGAATACATGTAAAAGACATCAGTTTCTGGAATTTGTACTTCGCGGTACTGAAATTAGATCCTCAAGCCAAAAGAATACATTTTCACATGCAAAGTTTTAGCTGACAAGCGGAAATTCACGTTTGAAAATCTATCTATATTATAAAGGAAAAATATGTCCGTGCGTACGGCTGACATCATTTTGAGAATGGCAACGCTTGACGATTAAATGTCGGATTTGCAATCTTTGCTACTGCAATTTTTTGAATTTCTAAACATCGCGCATCTTCAATTTTTACACCCGTTATATAGGGGAAAAAATCTAATTTCAAATGCAATTTTCTTGAAAACTTTATCTTAATTGATTTATTTATCATGTCTTTTTAAATAATTTTCAAGAATAATGTTTTTTAATCTATATCCACTGCGTACAGGCTCCATTACGGAATAAGCCATTTGCACTTAAAATAATATAAATAATTCAGCATTTGTCCCTGACTATTTTTTTACAGCGAAATTAAAACTTCATCAATCTATTATATTAAAAAGTGACTGTCCATTTGTATTTCACAGCTGTTCCTCCTAGAATATGGAATGTTGGGTGATCAAATTAACGCCAGTTATCCGCATGGGTCCGAGGATGTTAAACGTGGTCGCAGAATTTTAAAATTTGTTTAGTTTTCGAGATATAGATTTTTACGTTATTTTTTATGACATTTATGTAATGATGGAAATTAAAATTGCTCCATTTTTGTGGATAAAAGAGAGAAAAGGGAAAATGACAAGGATTATTAGGTCAGTGTTTGAAATCATTTTAAAATTGAAATTAACGTATATTTCAATAAATAGTGAAAAAATGATCGTAGTTTTCAAGAAAATTTCACGAAATACGAACTCACACATATTCAAGCTTTAGGAATCCGTTTATTTTAGAAACACAAATTCGACTTTCGACTGGAACATTGAGATAAATTCTGTTGACGTAAAAAGAAAAAAAAAACATCGTACGTTATTTTCACTTAATTTAAAGTCGTAAAGTAGATTTTCAACCATTGCCTTAAGATGGCTAATAAAACATTTCAGAAGCGGACATTAAAAATGCGAAAAAGAGAGAAAAAAAGAGAAAAGTTTTAGCGAGAAAAAAAAAAAATAAGCCTTTAAATATTTATTTTAATTCATAAATATAAAATGCTTCTAAATAAATTCGTCCAAACAAATTCCTTTTTGTATAAGTTGACCCAAATGACATCATTTCTACGAACTCCGAAATTCGAAGCAAAATCTTGGAAGAGCGAAAAGCTCTAGGCAAATAAATTTATAGAATATGTGCATTTTTATTGGGAAAGTTTGATTTAAATTGTAAATATAACTTATTATTTGAAATATTGTATTTAATAAAATTAATATTGCAATGGCTTTTTAAATTTACAATAAAGTTAAGATTTCATTTTTCGCAAAAAGATCGATTGTCTCATGCAATTCAAAAGCAACACAACGGGTTGCTACGCAACTAGTATATATTAAAGAATATATGAATTTTTTTTTAGAAAACCATGATTTAATGCATCATAAATTAGTTTTTTAATATTATTGTTAATTAGATGAGAAGAACATAAACACTTTATTCTACATAAATTATTAAGGATTACATTACGATATACAGAATTATGAAGACAAGATTTAAAATTAGTAAATGTAATAACTTTGAATTTAAATTATTTACGTTTATCATATAGATCAGTTAATGTTTTGTTTTCTTTTATTGTAATTTTAAGATCTAAAAAGTTAATTGTATTGTTAGACAAGAGGTTTTCCTTTAATTCAAAATTGGTAGGATAATCTACTGGAAATTGAGAAATATTAGTTTGATCAGTAGCAATTAAAATTATGTCATCAATATAACGATATAAATGTAGATTACTATTAGTAAAAAAACGTTAGTGATATAAGTCAGATAATAAACTGGATGTACAGTCGTGGAAAAAAAAAAGTAATCATCTCCTGCTAACTCCTCAACAAATTATCGTACATGAAAGTTATTGGTACCGAATGATTGGAAATAAAGTCTACTTTTAAATGACGTATATAAAATTTGCTTAGGGGGGCATCTACATATTAAAACGAATCCAAACTTCATTTTTTTCAATGGCAATACCCAATTTTAGCGAGATATTTAAAATCTTTGGTTCAAACTATGCCTAGACACCAAATTTTAAGTCATTTCAATGATAAGTTTTTGAATTATAAAAATTCAAAATTTAGTGCTTCTAATGTTAAATTACATTTTGATATTTGTATTTATATGTCCTGAAATTATGTTCCTAATGTGCTAATTTTTTTGTGTAGTAATAATACTAATATACCCAAACATAAATACGCTGAATTTGTAATTTTTATAATTTTATGATATAAATGATGAATTATGAAATTAATATTCGAAAAAAATTATGAATTGCAACCTACAATTTTTTTTGATGTATTTAGATCTATTAAGTCCGGCTTTATGGAAATCTAAAATTTCACATTTTTCTTCCAAGTAGTTTTAAAATTATGTTTAAAAAACGGCAAAATGATGGTTTAAGGGACCGTCTATGATAGAAGTGACTAAATATTTTGAAATTTCTTATGCTATCCTGTAATCTAGCAGGCTTCATTGACTGTGTGAGTGGCGCTGAAGGTGCCTTGATCAAGAAGAGGGCTCTCGCGGTTAGCAATCGAGTACTGAACTTCAATTTGGATACAGCCCTTAAAATACGCTCGTTTCAAAATAATTATTTTCTCGGAAAGTTATAGTACGAATTGCATAAAAATTTGTTTTTAGGCTAATTGAAGGGTGTAGAGTTCATTTATGCTGTCAGAATTGTATATTGCTATTGAAAAAAGGAAAAGTTATGGTTCGTTTTAATATGTAGATAACCCCCTAAGCAAATTTTATATACATCATGTAAAAGTAGACTGAATTTCCAATCGTTCGGTACCAGTAACTTTCTTCTGCTATAATTTGTCGAGGAGTTAGTAGGGGTTGTTTACTTTTTTTTTCCGCGACTGTACATCCACCTTGGGGTATACCGATGTTCTGTAAATATAATGTGTTACCTTGCAAAATATAATTATTATAGATAAGAAAGTATCACAGTTTTGTTAATAATGATTGAAAAATAATAAGCAACACAATTAGAGTTTTAACTTTTTATGTTTCAAATTTTTTGAATGAATAAAAATTTCCCTTCCAAAAAGCACTTTTTCATCATTTTTGAAAATACATAAGAAGATTTTTACAACAGTTCCACAAATTTTAGAAAGATATCCTTAATTAAAACTAACGAATTTAATTGGTCCTTGTCAATACTTTGTTAAATATTTAAAATAGCACTTTTTTTTCTCTTTTTAAATGCTATTTCTAAAACCTTATCGAATAAGAAAAACATATATGCAGTGCTTTTATATATAAGTTTTCTGAGATTCTTCAGAATTAAAACTTTCAATAGCAAGAACTCTACACAGTAGAGATGAACGTTATTTGACTAACAGAATAAATATTAGTAATATTGGCTTAATCGTTAATCATTAAAATCTTATTATTCAATAATAAACTTTTGGCCTCATATGCAAAGCATTAAAAAAAGTAAAGCTGAAAAATATTTTAGGAATGCATATTCACATAGCAATGAAAATTAAATTATCGAAAATTGTTTTCTAACTTACTAGCAAAACCTGCGACTTTGCCCGCGCAGTTATTAAAATATGTCAATTGGCATTTGTGTGCCTATTTTTGTTAAACGAAATCATACTGCTACGGATAATTCAAAAATTACTAATTAAGCTACATTTTGAGCAAATTTCATTCTTATACTGCATTAAGCGAACACGAGACTTAAATTAATGTGAAAAATCTAAAATTAATTCTACATAAATCGTAATTTAGAATGTATTTTCAAGATTTTTCGCTCAAATCGTAATTTAGAATGTATTTTCAAGGTTTTTCGCTCACTGTTTCTTTCATTCGAAATTTCGAATTTTTTAGAAACTGTTCTTTGCGATAATTTACATCTTAAAAGTAACCATCTTGCCAAATTCCAATCTTCCAATCAAAGCTTTCATATCAATTATATTACAGAAATCGCAATTTTAGAACTTTATTGCCCCTGCGCAAATTTAAATTTCGAAATTTTTAGAAACTGTTCTGTGGGTGCATTTTACGTCTTTAAAGTAACAACCATGTCAAATGTCAAGTTTCTATTCCTAATAATTTCAAATAAGTCATAGTTTAGAATATTTTTAGAACATTTGACGCTCATTTCACCCTTTTAAATTTTGAATGTTTTAGAAACCGTTTTTAGCGAGTCATCCTTAGGCATGACCCCTTGTTAAGTTAGAATATTTGTGTTTACTGTACATTACCACATTGTAGCATAATAATAATTTCTAAAAATGTATAAGTTGCTACTATCCTTACCTCTTAAAACCTTATTGTAACTGCTTAGGGCCTTATACTATGAAATTTCAATATAGTATTCATTCTTGTCATAATTCCTGTCAAAATGTACAGTCGTGGAAAAAAAAAAAGTAAACACCCCCTACTAACTCTTCAACAAATTATCGTAGACGAAAGTTACTGGTATAGGACGATTGGAAATAAAGTCTACTTTTAAATGGTGTGTATAAAATTTGCTTAAGGGGCCATATACATATTAAAACGAATCCAAACTTCATTTTTTTCAATAGCAGTACCCAAATTTAACAAGATATTTCAAATCTTCGGTTCAAAATATGCCTAGAAACCAAATTTCAAGTCATTCGAATGATAAGTTTTTGAATTATAGACATTCAAAATTTAGTACTTCTAATGTTAAATTACATTTTCATATTTTTATTCATATCTCCTGAAATTATGCTCCTAATGAGCTAATCTTTTGTGTAGCAATAATACTAATATACCCAAACATAAATACGTTGAATTTGCAATTTTTATAATTTTATGATATGAATTATGAATTATGAAATTAATGTTCGAAAAAATTATGAATTGCAACATACAATTTTTTTGATGGATTTATATTTATTAAGTCCTGCTTTATGGAAATCCAAAATTTCACATTTTTCTTCCAAGTCGTTTTCAAATTATGCTTAAAAAACGGCAAAATGATGGTTTAAGGGGCCGTCTATGATAGAAGTGAGTAAATTTTTGAAATTTATTCTGCTATTTTGTAATCAAACAGGTTTCATTAACACTTAAACGTGTCTTGATCAAGAAGGCGGCTCTCTCGGTTAACAATCGAGTTCGGAACTTCAATTTGGATACAGCCCTTAAAATACGCTCGTTTTAAAATAATTAATTTCTCGGAAACTTATGGCACGAATTGCATAAAAATTTGTTTTTAGACTAATTGAAGGGTGTAGAGTTCATTTATGCTGTCAGAATTGTGTACTGCAATTGAAAAAAAACAAAGTTATGGTTCGTTTTAATATGTAGATGGCCCCCTAAGCAAATTTTATATACATCATTTAAAAGTAGACTTTATTTCCAATCGTTCGGTACCAGTAAATTTCTTCTACGATAATTTGTTGAGAAGTTAGTAGGGGGTGTTTACTTTTTTTTTTTTTTTCCACGACTGTACCTTCTCCAGAAATGTATCGGGATATACTATATCCCAACAAAAAGTTTTCGGTAAAAAAAAAAAAAGCGCCAAGTTCTCCTTAATGTTTCGGCCAGAAAAAGTAGTGATATCTGATGTTCGCACAAGTTAAAAGCCAAACATCCCAAATCTTTCATTGAAAATGGCTTCCTGCGACTTGGCCGTTAATGCCTTCTACAGCATTTCAAAATTAATGATTGGAAATTACGCATTTATGAATTATTTAAATATTAAAAGTAATATTAGAATGCAAAGAGGCAAATTCACATAAAGACAGTATGAGTAAAAGATTTTTGATAACTGCCTTTCAGTTTCAACAAACATTAGACTTGATTACAGATCATTTAGTCCATTTGCGGTTTAATTGCCATTTTGTACGGTCAAAAGCTAAAGTCATTAACGTAAAACCCAAGAAATAAAACAAAATTTACTTACTTTATATCTCACAATATGCTACATTATATTTTATTGTATAATATTGAAATCTTGTGTATTGACGAAAGAGATTTTTTTCGTTTGAACATTTATTATAGTTGGTTTGCAAACATTAAGAGGTATTCGATTTATAAACTGTTAAAAGTTGATATTAATCATGTTTTAGCAATTAGGGATATTATCTCCTGAATACAAGTATTTTGTTATTTTTAACTTCTAAGCATTTAAATCAATTGAAGTTGTTTAAATGCTTTTTTCAAATGTGTATTTTATTTCTGTATTCTGTGTCACAAAATGCCTAAAATAATCAAAAAATGTAGTTGGCATGTAGCTCATTTGTACATATTTTAAAATTTGAAAAACTCTCACGGAGGCATTAACGGCCAAGTCGCAGGATCCATTTTCAATGAAAGATTTGGGATGTTTGGCTTTTAATTTGTGCGAACATCAGATATCACTGCTTTTTCTGGCCGAAACATTAAGAAGAACTTGGCGCTTTTTTTTTTTTTTTTTTTTTTTACCGAAAACTTTTTGTTGGGATATCACTACTTTTTGTATGTTTTTTCAAGTTTGTTATTCTAAACTATATTAATATGAAAAAACTTAAATTTCGGTACTTTTATGTTAGCCGGGAGCAAATCTCCTCATTAGCCTTTTGTTTTTTCGCCAATAGCAGTTTTCATTTTTCACATGTGTAAATTAGAAACAATGCTTTGATTTTCAAATAAAATATTTTGGTTTATGTTATTATTTCTTATTTATTTATTTATTTATTTATTTCTATGTTAAATATTCTATTAAATAAAATGAGGGAAATGCATCTATGTTAAATGAGATAACTGAAAAGTTTATATTTTTAAATGAGATGAAGGCAATATGAACAATGGATTTGGGTACAGTATTTGGCGATTTGCCACTTGCGCCCGGCTAACATAAACATACCGAAATTTATTTTATTGAGCTTTACAAATTTATACTTTATTTCTTTTTATATTAAAGTACTAGCCGCCTCTAGCAAGCAGTATTTACCGTATTACTTCCATGTTAAACGTTGCATCATGTTACTGTGATTCATAATTTAATTTACTTGCACATTCTTTTGCCAATTCGGAAGCTTTTTATAGAGAAATCAAGAACTCTTTACGATCATGGAAGCACATCATATATTTTGTGTTGTTATGCATTTCATCTTTCGTGACAAATATCTCTTAACTCACTTATGCATGCTTCCTTAGCAGTTACGATTCGTTCTCTAATGCGGAAATTTTTAATCCTATTAAGTAATCTTTTCTAATTGGGCTCACTGCCAATTGTTGTATTTTAACTGATACGACTGGGTACAAGTGAAATGGTTCTTATGAAATCCTTTGACAATATCTGTATTTGCATTAAACCATATTGATGCTAATATCTTTTTGTTTCACGTTAACCTTTTCAATAGACTCGATTACGGAAGAATAGAAGGTCTACCGGCTCACTGCCATGATCCATTATAAAATCTATCATTCTTCTCATCTGATTGTGTTGAAGAATTGGTCAATGTGCCATGGTTTTAAGATTTTAGCTAATTTTACTCGAAACCCGAAAACTAAAATGCGAGGAACCGGATTATAGAAGATTCATTCTAACGTACATATTGATTAACAGGTTACATATTATAGAATTATAATAATCATAAGGAGAACTGGCAGTTTCAATGCTTTAATAGTTTCCGTAAATTCTCTTTATATAATACAGAAGTTTTAGCGGTGTAATGGTTAACAACATAGTCACAGTAAGTATAATAACAGTACAATATAATAACAATAGCAGAGGTTTTGGGCAGTGACGAAACTATTAGCACTTTGGAAATATTAGTACGTTATATCATTTAACTATTCAGATGATATGCGGAAAAATAAAAATAGATGGCTCGCATTAATAATTAACTCATTCAAAAATAGCCACTAGTGTCAAATATTCGCCAAGCTTGGCGACATTTAGCAAAGTTTCGCCAAATTTGGTAATATATCATGTCAATTCTCAAATTTGGCGACAAAAAAATGTTTTGTTTATTCTGACGTCATAATGATGCATATGTATTATATATTATACACATGCCTATAATATGTATGATGCAAATGTATTACGTATTATATGCATATGTATAATATGTATGATGCATATGCATAAGTTCATTAACATCACTAAAACGCACTTAAAGGAATAGTGTTTCATAAATAGTAGGGATAATTGCCAGATTGACCAGAGTGCTATTGAGATTAGAATACCGGCATTTATAATAGACGTCTGTACACACCATCACTTCATCGAGTTTACAGCTGACATTTTAGGATTAGTTAAAACTAGATTAGCATATTTAAATGCAACTGGTCTGTTAAGTCATATCTTGTTAGAAACCACCTGAAGACCTAATTTTAGTGGTTAACTGATAGGTTTACTATTGTATTTTCATGCATCCAAAAGTTTGGAAACATGGAGGAATGGGTGCAGGAAAACACAATGGGTTGGGTTGATTTTTGACGGCCAATTATCTACACGAGGGATATAGGCCCGGGAGGAGTGCCCTCAGTGGGGGTCTTTCTAAGGGAACCTAATCCGTATTAACGCATGGAAGATCCACGGCTCGAAGAAAACCACGAAAACTCCGAACGATTAGGCCGACGGGCGCGATTGGGATCGAACCCAACACTTCCCGTCTACCAGCTTCGACAGCAGAACCTCTCGGCCACTGGTGGGGCGGAAAACACAATGGAAAATCCACCAATTAACCCGTAAAATCGGGTCTGTAGGTGGTTTCCACAAATATATGACTTGGCAGACCAGTTACATTTCAATACGATAATCGATATTTAACTAATCCTAAAATTTCAGCCGTCAACTCGATGAGGTGATGATCTGTGGCTGTGCAGATGCCTCCCGGTCTTTAATAAAATTTGTTTTAAGGAAGTAAAAGATAGAAAGATGGACAGATAAACTGAAAGATTTGCCTTATTAAGATTTTTGTAAAAGCATATAAAAATTCATTCAGCTTGAAATCATGTAACACCTTTATAACTCAGGCTAATTTTCTGTAATCGGGAATTGGCGACCAACATATCTTATCTATAACTATAACCTTTCTTTTACAGATTTAAAATTAACAATAAATTAACAGTAAGTAGGCTAATAATATAATATAATAACAATAGCAGCGGGCTTCGGACGCCGCATCTGTCGCACACATCGTTAAAGATAGTTTATTAGTTACACATTTCATTTAATTAAAAGGAGATTTTTAAACTCTCATATGGAATTAGGATATTTTTCCACTATAGGGACCTTGGCATTTTTAAAAAATCTTGGCGCAATTCGGACTGCAGAAACTGAGATATGTTGCCAAATGATATAAACAACTACGAAAACAAACCTGATGAACTTTTATGTTATTTATATGTATTTATATACATATAAACATTTTATTTATACATGTATAAAATATTATTTTTTATATACAGATTATTTATGTTGGTATATAAAAATAAATAAACGGGTTCCTTACATTAAATAAATTGTATACATATGGAAAAAATTGCTTGTGTATATGACACAGTAAATAGATTGCCAGAAAATACGTTATTATCAAATTTCTTTTCAAGTCAAGGCTATTTTCTGTATTTCGCCAAGGCTACTATATAGGAAACGTACCGAATTGCGGTTATATTTTGTTAAATGTTTTATTGTTTTAATATCGTAAATATATCATAACCTATACTGATTAAAATTTTTAGGTATATTCATTTTTTCTATTTAACAAACATCTGGAAAAGCATATATATAAAATGTTATTCGGCTTGAAATCACGTGACCGCCTTCAAAGCTCTGTAATCGAGTTTTGGCGACCAACATTGGCACAATTGAATGCGTAGAAACTGTTTACGGCCAAATGAACACCCCCATTTGAAGGGTTTAGAGGCGGAAATTCTGTGTTTTCAGATTTTTCTGGTTAATTGTGCTACAAAAACCCGACTTACTCGTGAAATTTCATGATTCTACGACTTTTAGAAGTACCTTAGTTATTTGATGATGCGAAGTGAGTCAGTGACAAAAAAGCGCTTTTTCGGAATTTAATATTTCGAAAACTACTAAATATAGAAACATGAAATCGTGGAACCTTAGTTCAGTTTGACCATACGAACATGTGTATAAAAGAAAATTTTCTATATCTCTCCCTAAAACGACGTTATGAGGGGGTGAAAAGTATGCCGAAATGGTTCAGGAAAAGGTAGCTTACGGCTTGTGCGAACTTGGCGGACGCACTGCCGTGCTCCCAGATATATTCAGTATATTTCTAATAATTAAGGACTTTACATTGTAATATCGAATACTAAACAAAATAGATGTTGCTGTCCAACATATACCTTATTCATAAATTTAAAGATGACGTAAAATAAAAACACACGAATAAAATAAATCTCAACGCTTCGGTTTAATCTTTAAAACCACCATCAGGAGCCACCAATCTATATGCTTCATCTTCAAAAATTAGATTCAAATTGAAAGACGCAACGGAAACATCAAAAATCATCGAGTTATTTTTAAAGGATCAACATCCTACTTTTTCGTTTTTATCAATAAGTATGTCTGTTATGCACAATAAACTGATTTACAATATATAAATCTGTTATTCTTAGGATCTGCACTACAATGTGACTGTCGTATTCGGTGGGTAGCTGAATGGGTGCAAGATCGAGACCTTCAAGTAACGAGCAGAGAACGAAATCCACAATTCTGTGGCAGTCCAGAACATCTACGAAGGCGAAATTTCTTCGAAATTTTGCCGACAGACCTCCTATGTGATGGTGAAACTGCAACTTATAAAACGCCCACAAAACGACCAAAGAGACTGAATTCAGAGTTCGAGGACAGGCCTAATGATGTAAGAGGGGCCGGTGATAAGGTTGTACAGATTGTGACACTGGATACTCAAGTGGACATTACAGGAACAACAAGAGGTAAATATTTTATTAATAAACTTCAAGATGTTTTATAAACAATGAAACTCCGGTAATTACATTTTGTGCTTATTTCTTATCATTAATTAGCCCCCGGTACAGTATGCTATTTTTTTCTCCCAGCTTATTTTGTGACGTCTCCAAAAAATAACGTTACCTTACAGAAGCCAGCCGTAAAACAAAGCAGTACGATTAAATACTCTATAGCAATTTTTTTTACTTCTAAACATCGCACATTTTCGATTTTTATGCAGTCGTATTGGGAAAAAAAAAGTTCTTTTAAATGCATTTTGTTTGAAAACTGCGTATCTCCATTTATTTTTGAAATATTAATTTTTTTGTAGTTTTTAGAGCCATTTGCTTAATATTGGCAACGGAAGTATTCCATTTCTGTAGAAAGTAAAGGAAAAATAGTTCTAAAATAGTAATTATATACAGTGGAACCCGGTTAAGACGCGTTTCAAGGGAGTGGTCAAAAGTCGCGTATTAAGCGGGATCGCGTATTAAACGTGATTTGTATAATGTTCCAGGAAATGGGCTTATTTACACAGATAATCGTCTAAATGAACTTGAGAGCTTTCATTTATACGTTTACGGTCGAAAATTGTGTCTTTTACATATCTTCCGATTGAAATTTAATTGTATTCCACTTTAACTCATTGTTTCTTTTTATAGGACAAACTGGAATAATAACGGAAAATAAATATGGATTCCAATATGACTTTATTGCCGATTAATACGTTGCAACCAAAAATAATTTTCCTACTACACTCATTTTTTTAACAGAAAGAAAAAAATATTAAATCTTTGAAGCACAAACCAGTTTTTAAATTCCTATTTAGTACTTGTAATAATGAGTACCATTATAATATGTTCTTCATTATTAATATAATAAGAAAAACTATCCGTATAAAATATTGTTATAGAAAAAAGTTAAGTATACATAAAAGAATTATCCAATCGGAGTCGTATTTAATCTTTACGAGATTCCTTTTTTGCTGTCTATAATATGCATTATAAAAGTAGCGATATAAAGTACATTTAAAATCTCTCTAACAATAGGTATGAACATCTCTAATCGCAATAATTTTTATGATGCATCTGAGTGACCTGAATTCGTCTATTTCTCTCTACTATAGAAAAGACATACACGAAGCGAGAGACGAAGAATGCTAGGAGGTGGGATCGAAGAAGAATTGCAGTTTTGCTAATTTAGAGGGATTTTTTTAATTCAAATGTCTACCACTATTTCCGTTTAGTAATTTTCGCCTTAAGTAATCTGTTGTTAAATACATTAAATACTATTCGAAAACAGTGTTCTTTTTAATCTGAATAATAAAAATCCGCTACATTGGTAACACTCGAGAAGAAACAAGGAATTCGCATCTTGATCAATGAATTCGCGTCTTAAGCGTGATTTTTTCCCCTCGAAGAAGCGAAAATTTATCGCGTATTAAGCGGGATCGCGTCATAACCGTTCGCGTATTAAACGTGATCTTTTTACATTGTCCTTATGGGCGATGTTCAAGGGATCGGACAAAATGCGCGTATTAAGCGGGATCGCGTATTAACCGTGAGCGTCTTAACCGGGTTCGACTGTAGTTTTGTTGCCATTTTCTCATAACAACCGAAAGAAAATGTAATTAAAATACGTGCTATTTTGAAAAGAATATAAACGAATGATTTCTGTTAAAACAATGAAGCTATTATAAACTATATTTAATTTTAAGTATCTACACTGAAAAAAAAGGACATTTTTATAGTACAAAATAATGTTCATCTCGCGCTCAAACTCGATTACAGTCGAATGTGCTGTAGCTTTCTTTGGTTTCTTGACTATATAAACATGAAAAATACAGTAGTTGCGCAAAATTAACAGCACAATGTGCTGGCAATTCGGACGCCAGCAGTTTGTGCTGGCAAATCTACAATGGGTTTTTTACAGTGTATGAATCATTAGTGTTGTGGTTACTTACAACCACTGCCATATTTTTATTTAAAATGATTTAGAAAATATTTGTTTAATCTATTTATTCATTTAATTTTAATATTCTTATTCTTAAATTATTTTAATTCCTTCCTTTTTTCAAATTTCCCCTGTAAGCTTTTCTTTCTTTCGTAGCATTTCGTTTCATTTAAAAATGATAAACGTAGTTTTTAAATCTGTACTTCCGGTAAAAGATTTATCTGGAACATTCCATAACCCTCTATTTTTGATATCATTTCCTTTTGTAGCTCCGCCCCTTAGCCAATAAAATTTAAATCAATTTAATACGTAATTTTAAAAACTGTAGCACTTTACTACTATTTGGCATCTTATCTTAATGAAATTTCTAAAATTTCCTCTAATTTGAAGCAGTTTTTATATTCTTTACCATTGCGAATTGTGCCAACGCAAGGCTCTGGTATCTTTGTTCCTGCCAAATTGGTATGTTTCAAGTATTATAGCAACCCCTTTCCTTTACTTCTACGCAGAGCTTACGCGCTATTATTAGAGTTCTGACAACAAGCGCAGAAATGGGTGGCGGCCCCTCGCCCTTCTGCAAAAATAAACGGATCTTGTGCGTACAGCAAAAATGGTAAAAGTGAAAGAATATTTTTTTAAGATTGTGTGATTGGCTGCCTAGTTTCTTGTGTTTTGTGGCGAGATCTTTTATCAGTTCCTGTAATATTGATTCTTCAGTAATATGTGGATAAAAATCCTGCTGATGGTTGTATCATTATTTTTTTTTATTCAAATTGTGCTTTCGTTAGGAGTCGTAGAATTCGATAGGTGGAAAATCATATTAAAAGCCTTGTCTTTTTAGACATGTCCTTCCATACTCCCCAAGAGAAAATTTATTATATTTTTCTCAAAAATAAGATCTCATAAAAACGATTTGTTTATATTCATCATAAAAAAAAGTGCATCTAATAATCAAGAGATGTACTATTATATAAAATATATCTTTGCTTCAAGAATAAAGATTTTCGAGGATGATTATCATCTGTGTATTTCCTGTCTCTAATGCGTCCATCATTTCTGTTTTTCAGGTCAGTACAGGTAATGCTTTTGCTTTTATTTTTTGTTCTTGATTATCAAATATATGAGAAATACATAGAGAATTATTTTAATGACTGTTATGTCAGAGTGGTCTTTTGTGGCCACAGCACAATGTAACAAAAACGAACACTATACCTTACATATTGATCACGAAAACTGATTTTTGGATTATTAAATTATTAAAAGAATTTCTGTATTTAAAAATAACTATACGATATTATTCTTTCACCTCCTATACCACACAACCATCCCAATTAGATAGCCGTTTTTTTTTTTTTTTTTTTTTTTTTTTTTTTTTTTTTTTTTTTTTGTCGATTTTCTTGAATGACGGCATCTTTTTGCTGCATTTGTGCATATTTCGCGATAGTAATGTGCTATGCATGCTTCACTGTAGATGTTTAAGAGTAGATCGTAAATATGGAATTCTTAAGCGGATGCGAATGACGTCATTTTACATAAAATAAAACGTATGCTTTGAGTCTTAAAATTGAAATGTGTTTTGTACTGCAGTAGAGTCCTGCTTAACCGAGTTATTTTCTTCTGATGGACTGGTGGCTTCTATTATTATGAAACAGCCATTATAAATTAAGCGTTAGGTGAAGATGAAAGAGCAGTCGTAAAAAGTTAGAACTCTGATTTTATGGACAGAATGAGAAAAAAAATGGCCTTTTTTATTTTTTTGCAATTTTTTTTCCCCCATTTTGACCAGAAAATCAGAGTTCTAACTTTTTACGGCTGCTCTTTCATCTTCACCTAACGCTTCATTTATAATGGCGGTTTCATAATAATAGAAGCCATCAGTCCATCAGAAGAAAATGAAGTAATGGAAATGCCGGGGGCGACAATAAATTCTGAAAAAAGCAGAAATCCTGTTCTCTAGTTTTCTTTTTTTTTTTTTTTTTTTTTTTTTTTTAACTTGTCAAATGAGAAGTCATAATCAGAATAAAGAGGCATAACAAACTGTGGCGAAATTTTAGGCTTAAAACTTAACTGCGTTTTTAGTGTTCAATGATTCAATTGTTATTTGTCGCAAAAATACGACGTATACCAGCATAATATAAAACAACTGTACAATGTCGAGTTTTAACAACCGAGAGACGCGATATCACACCCTTATTCAGATTACATGGAATCACACAACGTTATTCGTTTTCCTATAAAAGTAAAGCACCTTTCAGAAAACATTGTCATAGTTCTGATTTTGCAGCAGTATTTCGACATGGCAGTCGAAAATAAGTTATCATCACATATTAACCGACAATTAAATAAAAAAATATATATAATATTTATGAGAAAATAATAAAAAACTTTTGATTATTTAGCATCTGACGAAAATACATGATATCTGTATGCATACATGAATTAAAATGAGCTTCTAAACAGGCATGAAAGTGGGAAATGGGAAAAAAGTTGGAGATTTTTTATCCATCTATACAATAAGGCCAAACTCGTATGATTTAGACACATTTTAACAGTTATTCATACAATAAAATGAATTATAACTGTACATATGATTGTTATTTTCTTTTTGTAACTTCGAAAGATTAAAAGATAAAAAATAAAAATAAAAATGTGTAAATTCGTTAAATCAAAAAAGAAAATTGGAAACAGTTTCAAAATAAATGTATTATTTTGAATGATTTGACTGTTTAAGAATTTACTTAAAAAAAAAAAAAAAAAAAAAAAAAAAACTATGCTAAATATATGCATGCTAAACTGATCTTTACTCCACATTCATGCATCTCAGTGATGCATTTCCAAAAATGCATCACTGAAATTACCCAGAAGTGTTTTATAAATATAGAATAAAATATTCTATTCCAAAAAGAACCTTATGGAAACTTCCTTTCCCTAGTTAAAGAACTTAATTTGCATGACTTTCAGATGCTTATAATAAAAGCCCGCCTTTGCAGCAATTCAGTAACAATAGTTCAGTGTCAACAATAGTTCATAGTGCAGCAATTCAGAAACAAACTCCAAGGATTTGAATAGACAAAATTTCTAATTATTAAGTTTTCTAGACCCCCCCCCCCCCCCAATATGCTTCAAATGTTTTCTTTGCATTTTTGTATCAATCCAGAGAATGTCGAAATTTGCTTCTAAAAAAGTGGAATTCCTCCTTTAGGAGGAACTCTTTCATGCCTGTCTAAATGTCCCAAATATACATACGTTGGTTAAGCAGGGGGAGAGGGAGAATAAGGCACCTTATTTATCATCTTTTAGCTTATATATCGCCCTATAATTATGCCAAGTTTAGGTTTAAATGCCCAATAGATAGTGATTAAATGTTATCGTAACCTTTTTATTTTACCAATGTATTTGTGTCGAGTCTTACTTAACAGTTTTACGAACCAACCACTAATTAATTGTTTTACAGTCTGGCTTTTCTTATACATCCAAAGGGGGAAAAAACCGCGCTAAAGACATGTGTTTATTAAGGTCCAAAACGCAGAATTATATTTTTCTTATTCATAAATATGGTTACAATTTTTTTTTATTATTATTTACTGAAATATTTGTTTATGTATGCATCCTTTTTCACACATAAACCCTTTAAAATAAATTAATAATTATCTGTAATAATAAAGACAGATGTTTGTGTGCGTGCTGTTTTCTGAAGAGACCTATGCGTAGAAAACAACACGATTTGGAAGGAAGGACTTTCATTTCTAAAGTTATGCACCCCAAAGCCAGTTTTTTGCTTTTCTTATTAGATTTTTTTGATTCAATTTTTTTAATGTGATTTTAACGTTTTTACGCGTTTCGTGGCGAATTTTTCACATGGAAAGAATCCGGTTTAATCCAATATTGTAAATTTTGTCATCTTCTCAATAAAATTTATGCGAAATTCGTACAGCTATTATTGAAATTTTTGAGAATTTTTTATGAAATTTTTAGCATTTTTTGTGTTACGCGGCGCTTTTTTAACATTCGTAAAAGGAATTCGATTTCAATCTGTAAATCCAATCTAGTAAATTTTGCTATTTTGAATTTTTGCAATTTTTTTATGCGATTCTTGTGTTTTTTTGCGCATTCCGTGACGATTTTTTGACATTCGTAAAACGAACTCGTTTTCAATCTTTTAGCTCAATAAAGTAAATATTGTCTTTTGCGATTTTTGACTTTTTAGCGATTTTTTATACGATTTTTAGTGTTTTTTTTAATTTTGCGGCGATTTTTTGACATTCGTGAAAGGAATCTGGTCTCAATCTCTCAGCCCAATAGAATAATCTTTGTTCTTTACGATTTTCGAATGTTTTCCTAAATTTTTATACAATTTTTAACTTTTATTCGCGTTTCGCAACGATTTTTTTCTGAAACCGAAAGAACTCGCTGATAAATTTTGCCGCTACAATGATTAAATTCAAGTTGAAAGTATGTCAAATCAATTCTTACAGCAACGTTAATAACGATGTTGCAAATTCGAATTTAATCTGAACCGGAATTTAAAAAAATAACATTAATTCAAGGTTCGTATGATTTAAAACTGGAGCAGGTGTAGCCCACACGGGTGTACGCTGTCGAAGGCATTGGGCGCTAATTCCCATTTCTTTTGGAGGAAAAAACCGACCAACAAAACGGACGAAGCTCCACTATTAAAGAATAAAAAATAAATAAATCTTAGCCATGTTTAAAATTTAATAGACATTTTGATGTAAACTTTTTTTGGATACTTTTTCATTTTTAAGTACAAAAAAGAATAGATATTAATTTGTTTACTGAATTTATAAAAATGTTTATTTTAATAGTTTTTTCATTGCCTTTTTTTAAGAGTATTTTTTTACTACGAAAATCATACTTCTACCACAAAATAAAATTATAAAGACAATTTAAAGAATGTGTAAAGGAAAAAACTATACAAGGTTTCGCAACTTCAAGTGCATAGAAATTTAGCTATATCAATTTAATTATGACAAATCTTGAAAAAACAAACAAAAAAATCTTGGAGGATTATGCGGCAACTACAGAGAGTAAACATAAAAAGCGTTATATATTTTAATTCAGTAATCGTATTTATATTCGGTTTAAGTCGTTTTAGCCACAGAAAGGTAAAAATGTTATTTTTTCCTCTTAATTTTTTGTTTCCTGGACCATATTAAGTACCAAAAATATTGCAGCTTTAAAAAGGATAGCTTCTAATTTAATCAGAATTTAACGTCCTTTTACCACATTATCATTCATAATTTTGACGTATTTGACCATTCTAATGATAAAATATTGAGTACTACAGTAAACTAAATTAATTCAAATTTAAAAATTTATATTAATAAATATTTCTTAGCTTACTTTTTTAAAAGAAAGTAAAGTTGCCGAAGTAATTCAATAATATATATATTTTTAATTTATTTATTGCTTAAATTTACTTTATTTATTTATTTTATTTTAGCAGATTCAAGAGGTGGGACTACTCCAGGAGATGAACCGATCAGAGAAGGTTCCTCGAGTGTTCGCAAGAAAGATGACACTTATCAGACAATACGAATCAAACATGCTTTCAAGCGAGATTCAACATTAGTCCTGGAATGGGAACCTACAAGAGAAACTTTTCTAGGATATCAGGTAACAAAACAAAAGACAACTTTTATACTTATAAAATAGACTGCTAACGATATTTACATGTTACTAGACTAATGGAATTGACTGTTTATAACGATATAAATTTTTAAACATATGCTTATTTCTTTTTTTAACCATTTGGAAAAATGGTTATTGTCCTCGGTCAGGGTAGGAAATCAAAAACATAACTGAAGCGTTTTATTAGTTGAATCCCGCATTTTATTCGTTTTCTGATTGGTGTATACAGTAATCTGTATTTTCCCTTTACTTTCAACAGAGATGGATACTTCTGTTGCCACTGTGACAAAAAAAATTAATAACTCAGAAACAAATTGAGATACAGCTTTCAAACAAATTGCAATTAAAAATGCATTTTTTTTCTCTATACGATGATATAACAAGTAATATTGTGGGATTTTAGAAGTTTAAAAATGAAATTTCATTTAAAATGGGTCCAGGAATATTAATGTTTAATCCATGGCGTACGTAATGTATGACCAGCTCCGTAGAAGTTTAAAAATTTACAGTACCGAAAATTGTAAAACTGAAATTTCTTTTAAAATTTGTTCATGATGGGTCCAGGAATGTTAATGTTTAATCCATGGCGTACGACGTAATGTATGATCAACTCCGTGCGATTTTTGATGTCTTAAATTTTAGTCTTTGAAAAAATCATTTTCCAAATAGTCGTTGTAATTTGTTAAAATGCTTTTTTTTTTTTTTTTTTTTTTTTTATTTATTTATTTTTTAAGGGGAAGTGGGAGGACTTATTTTCATGATGAGCCCTTTTAAATAACTTTATTAACCCCTCACCCGTATCACTAAGTTTCTCCACGCACAATGCAATTGACTGTTTATAACGATATAATTTTTTAAACATATACTCATTTCTCTTTTTTTTTTTTTTTTTTGAAGGGGAGGTGGGAGGGCCTATTTTCGTGATGGGTCCTTTTAAATAACTTTATTAATCCCTTACCTGCGTCACTAAGTTTCTCTCCTCACACGTATAATCAGAATAATTTAAAAAATAGAGAATTTCATATTTAAACGTGTATCCGAAAAGAAAACGAACTGAATTCGGTTTTCATGTAAAATAATTAAATATTAAAGAAATCCATGGCATAGCATGTTAACAACTACATGTAAATAATCGCAAATGGGGCAAATTTGAGTTGCTCGAAATGGGTTCAGGCGACACAGGTAAAAAGCGTCAAAGGTAAGATCCGAAAATAATATGCTTATCTGTTTACATTTTTTGTAAGATAAAAAATAAAAATAGGCTTATTGCAATGAAATACGGATATAATTGTGTCTTAGATATTTAGACACAAAAATATTTTTTATGGAAATTCTAGATGCTATATCAAACTAAGTTATTTAGTGCTTTTGTTTTTAAATCATTAGAATATTATACTTTTGTTAGTTAACTTTCTACATAACATTACGGCAAAACTGTTATATTACAGAGGAAAAAAAGAAAAAGTCTAAAATTTTCAAATTGCATATTTTCTCAAAACAGCTGCAGGGCGAAATGGCTACTCTGGTTTTGAATGTGCCTCATATATTAATGACGCCTGTTTTTATAATTACTTTTTAATTATGTTTTGTTTACTTATATTCAAATAATATTGTTTTAAGCCAATACTTCCCAACCTTTTTGAATTAGTAATATACCTTGAAATTTTAAATTTCAAAGACACATTCCACTTTTTGAAAATAAACTTATAGCTAAAATTTTCCAAAGTATAAAACTTATAGAATACCTCATAAAAACCTAAAATAAAACTTAAAGCTAACTATAGCCAATTTATATATATATATTTTATAAATACTAAATTTATATACGGTTTTGTTTACTTTAAAAGAAATAATAGCAAAAATGTTAGACTATAAAGCATACACAACTTAAATTTAAATAACTCGAACCTCGAATCTCGAAAAAATAAATATTCCTTGTAAACTTTGTAGCTCTAAAACCCTTATTTTAAATGAAAAATATATGAAATGAAAATTTTGATTTAATATAATAAAAAATGTGCTAAAATATACATAAAAAAGGACTTTATAACATAAAAGCCGCCAAAAGATGTTAAGAACACCAAGCGCTTTCAACTGCAATACAACAGCCGTCATCAGGAGAATTTTTCCCCTGATGACGGCTAGCACCTTTTTAGGTAAATTAAATCAGAATTTCCATTTCGTACATTTTTCATTCAGTAATCAAGGTGAACATGTCGTTCGATAATTATAGTTTAAGCTATTTTTATAAAACTTATTTTAAATAAATCTTTTAAATCGAGGCTCGACTACATGTCATATAATTTAATAGTAAAAAATATGAATTCTACTCAATTTGAATTAAACTTCTTATATAACTAGAAAACTTCTGGAACATGTCGCTCAAACACCAGATCAGTTGAGGTCTCAGGTTTTTGTCGTTTAGCAGGATAATTACACCTTGAAATTTTTAGAAATCGAGACCCCTGTTTTTTAGCCTAACAATAAATGCAGTTGAACTTTTATTTAACGAATCTCATGGTTCCTCCAAAACAATAGGTAATGTAGAAATTTCGTTCAAAAGAAATTCAACAGATATATTTCACATCCTTCTTAGCTTCGTTTTAAGAACTACGTTTTAAAATGAGAATTTTTGCTGGCTTCTATATTTTTTACATACACTAATTCAGTTGTTTCGTGGAATAAAAAAAGATGCTTACCATTCAAAACCATATATATTTTTTTAAGTTTAGAGTGATGGGCATTAAAGTAAATCCGCAATTTGGCTTTAAACACTATTTTGGAAAAATGATTTATTCACATTTTTTTAAGTGCTTAAAACACATTTCGTCAATACATTTTTAGAATTTCAAAGCCATCAAACTGTTCTAAAAGTTTTAATTATTTCTCTTTAAAATAAACTTTTAGAAGCTATTTCCTCTATCATTTGAGATTTCTTTGATTGTTTGATTACACTTAGAATGTGAATTACATCCATGAATGCATAAAAATAGAGAGCGGTGTTGAAGGTGTATTATAATGATTGATAAAGAAAATGAAAAAAAGTAAAAAAAATAGCTGTTTCGGTAGGTTGAAAACGTTTAAAACTTTGAAATTTCGATCTGAAAAAGATCGTTAAACAGCGATTCCTGTTTAACGGAATCGCTGGCCGTTAAACAGGATAAAGAACGGTCGAAATAAATCTGTTTTTATTTAGAGATTTCTTTCTTCCTGTGATACTTTTGTTCAAGATCAAGGAAATATCGTTAAATAGATAAATTCGCTAAACAGAAGTTCAACTGTAGTCAACCCAACGTTGGTCATAAGCATTTCTTTCACGCTAGGCTTAAAATGCGTATATTTAATTTAGAAATGACCTACAAATTCCCTTGTTTTTCGTTAAATAAATAAATATTTTATGACTATTTTCATTACGCGCATTGCTAATACAATAGGGGAGGATAGTATGAGAGAAACGCTCACATGTGAACAACGGCGTCGATCAAAAAGACGCGATCAATGAAGTTTGAATTATGTCACACTGAAAATGTGTTTCACTGCAATACAACGGAAAAAGAATTACGTGCATTTCTGAAGGTTTGATATGTATTTATTTATTTAACTTAAAAATATCCCTAAATAAGCTTATTTTTGTCTTCGGCCAGTGGTAAAAAGATTAAAGGTAAAGGAAATTTTAACCCAATCTTAAAATTCTGAAACAAATTTGAATTTTCGCGACACAGGTGAAATAACACTATATTGCCATTAATGACCGGCAATTTTCAATTTTAAACATTTTGTCGAATATTTAGAAATATACTTGTCAGATTCTTCTGGAATTTCAGGATTAAAAAGAACAGGTATGAACTCATATTTAGCAATGTCGATTTGATAAGGGGCACAATTAGGGGGCGAAAAAAATAATACTTGGGATCACCCTGTAAAATAAAATGCACGAAATGATCTATCGCTACCGAATATAAATAAACAGATACTGTGCAATATGTGTATTCTTTTGTGTAAGAATAGCACGTATATTAATAGAGATATAGCGATTTATTTAAAAAAGTTAAAAAATTCTTGCATGTTTTTTGCTTATAACATGGAGGCATTTCAACCAAATTTAACGCCGATTTCAGAAAAATTGAAAAAATATAGTAGAAACAATATAGTGCAATTTGAATATAAATATATTAAATATTTTAGGAAATATGAGCAGTTGTATGAAATAATTTTTATCTGCGCATGCGCGAAAGATAACAAGGATCATTTTACATAATTTAATAGTCAACTCTATGGAGCAACTTATGAAAAAAAATCTAGTCAAATATCGTAAAAATTAGAAAGATATCGGCGTTAGAGTGAGCAAATTTTTAGTTGTTCTCTAAAAGCACCTGAATGATAAGGGATTTTACACAAATTGTTATTTTTTATTAACTGACTTTCAGAAAAAAGTTAGTATTTAGTGACTATCAACGAGTACATTTGGAAAAAATGCTTCGATTTTGATACTTCTTTTGATCATGGTATAGGCTCGTTCTGGTGGTTATCAGAGAAGAGCTAAAGCATCAATAAAAAATGAAAATTAAAAAAAAAATTAATTAAAAATGACAATGTGTAAAATCCCTTATCATTCAGCTGCTTTTACAGAACTATTAAAAATTTGCTCACTCTAACGCCGATATCTTTCTAAATTTTTACGATATTTGACTAGATTTTTATTAATAAGTTGCTCCATATAGTTGACTATTAAATTATGTAAAATGATCCTTGTTATCGTTCGCGCATGCGCAGATAAAAATTATTTCATACAACTGCTCATATTTCCTAAAATATTTAATATATTTATATTCCAATTGCACTGTATTGTTTCTACTATGTTTTGTCAATTTTTTTGAAATCGGCGTTAAATTTGGTTGAAAACCCTGTATGTTATAAGCAAAAAACAGGCAAGAATTTTTTAATTCTTTTAAATAAATCGCTATATCCCTATTAATATACGTGCTATTATTGCACAAAAGAATACACATACTGCACAATGTCTGTTTATTTATATTCGGTAGTGATAGATTATTTCGTGCATTTTATTTTACAGGGTGATCCCAAGTGTTATTTTTTTTCTTTGATTTTTTGTTGCCCCCCTAATTGTCCCCCTTATCAAATCGACATTGCTAAATATGAGGTCATACCTGTTCTTTTTAATCCTGAAATTCCAGAAGAAGCTGACAAGTATATTTCTAAATATTCGACAAAATGTCTAAAATTGAAAATTGCCGGTCATTAACGGCAATATCGTGTACTTTTAAATCAAAAGATTTGTCCTGCTTTAAGATATTCTGGAGGAAAAAAGTATCTTTGAAAATATACAGTTATTATCTAAATAACTTTGGTTTGAATTAAAGATGAAATTTTGAAAAACCGTGTTTATAAATCAATAATTTTGTTAAATTTTATTATAATTTTAAATATTCTTTTACATGCAATATTTAATTACAGGCTGAACTAACGAAGAAAAAATCAAAATCCATTCCCATTGCCTATGGATTAATATTTTTTGAAAGTTAATATATAACATAGGATGTCTTTAAAAGGTTGAAATATGCTTTAATATATATTTGTGATTTCAAATTTATTATATATATATATGTATGTATATATATGTATATATATATATATATATATATATATATATATATATATATGTGTGTGTGTGTGTGTGTGTATATATATATGTATGTATATATATATATATATATATATGTGTGTGTATGTATATTTATTTAAGAAGGCTATGCAAATTGCAAAAAGGTTCGAAATAAGGTACAAATTAAGATTATATTAATGCAAAATAGTCTGCCATTATTTTTCAAAAAGTAGCACTTTTCAAATTTTTGCACAACCCCTGCAAACGAAATTTGTCTATTGCAATTGTTTTCCTTCTGCTGCAACAAGAAAAAATGCATACTTGTATCTTTAAAAAACATAAAAGCAATTTTTTATTGCAAAAAAAAAAAAAAAAAAAAAAAAAAATCATACCTGTATTTTTTTAAATTAAATGAGTTATGCTTAATTCAAAATTGAACATTGTGAATATCAACTATACATGAAATTAGAAATGTAATTATGCAAGGAACATATTGTAAAAAGGAATATAAACTGACAGTAATACAAATACACTTGACTTTACACAAAAGGTAATAGATGCTCAAAACAAAATTAGTGGCGAAACATTTACAGATGCATTATTAGAAGAGCTCAGTTATGTATTGGAGTTAAAAGAAAACACTTTGAGATTTTTTTGTGAATTGAAAATTTTTTAATTGGTTTCTCAGATTTAAAACTAGTTTGTCTTTTTGCATGATTCCTGCCTGTGTAATGTTTTATTTAGATGTATTTGTGATGCACCATTTTCACAGTTGTTAGCAAACTTTTGGTCTAAAGAATGCCATAAACAGTTTGTACATGGTTCTTGTTTTCCCTGATGAAATATTACGCAATAGTTGTATAAGTCCGCTTCCCCCCCCCCCCTTCATTATACTTAGGTTAATTTTAAAATACAGCTTATCGTTTTTACTTTCTTCTATCTTTACAAGAAGAAAGTATTGGATTCATGAAAATTTTCGAATTCCGGTTTTCGACGGATTTACACGTTTTAGGGGTCAGAGATTCCAAAAAACATATTTTTACAAAATGTCTGTCTGTGACTCTGTGAGTCTGTCTGTCTGTCTGTGTGTATGTGACACAAATTTTGTGGGCGCTCTATCTCAAGAACTAATGCACGGAATTTAATAAAAATTTATATTCTGTTAGTCCCTAATACAATTTGATGCTGATTAGTTTTTGGTGTAAATCCCTCAACAGGTGGCGCTGCTATGCTGCATTTTTCACGATTTTCGCAATACCTCTATCTCACGAACTAATGCACGGATTTTGATCAAACTTCAGATTTAGTTAGTCCTTGATATGAATTGATGCTGATTACGTTTTGGTGTAAATCGCCCAACAGGTGGCGCTGTTATGATGAATTTTGCAGGATTTACACGATTTCTCCAATAGCTCTATCTTAAGAACTAACGCACGGATTTTCATGAAACTTCAGATTCAGTTACTCCTTGATATGACCTGCTACTGATTATGTGTTGGTGTAAATCGCCCAACAGGTGGCGCTTCTGTGCTGCCTTTTTCACGATTGCCTCAATAGCTCTATCTATAGAACTAATGGACGAATTTTCACCTAACTTCAGATTTAGTTGTATGTTGACACAAGTTGCTGTTAATTCGGTTTTGGTGTTAATCACCCAATAGGGGGCGCTGCTATGCAGTAATTTTCACGATTTCGCTATAGCTCTATCTCAAAAACTAATGCACGGATTTTCTCCAAACTTCAGATTCAGTCAGACGTTGACATAAATTGTTGCTGATTAGGATTTGGTATAAATCACCCAATAGGTGGCGCTGCTAGACAGCATTTTGCTCGATTTAGACGATTTCAGCGATAGTCATATCTCAAGAACTAATGCACGGAATTTCATATCTTTAGAATCCTCATGAGATGCATAGATTGCCATTTAATTTTGGCAGTGTGATAGCGAATTTTGAATTATTAGCATGTATGAGATAGAAGAAAGTTTTGGGATTGGTACATCCGACTAGTTTTACATTGATCTTGTTGCAGCAAAAGGGAAAAAAATTTAATAGACCAATTTCGTCTACAGGGTATATATATATATATATATATATATTTTTATAAAACTTTTCTGAACATTTTTGCAAGTTACACTGATTACTTATCTTCAACAGGAACAGGTGAAAAATAAAAGTGTGTTTCAACCTCTTTCAGATATCTTGTATATATACAGTAAAACCTGTTAAGATTGAATAGCAAGGGACCGGGGAAAAATCATTTTACACAAGTTTCCGGTTTAGCAGCTACTCAGTCTATTGAAATTATGTTGTATTATTTTCATAGAGTCCACAAATTTTTTCCACATAGTAATTCCATTTCACATAGGTTCCCTTTTACAGGTTTTATGATATCATTTTCTGGTTTTATAACACTTGACTACTTTTTTTTTTTTTTTGCTCAATAATTTTCATACGAAAATAAAAACTTTGACTTCCTCGTGAAAAGTACTTTTAAATATCTTGAAGCAAACTAAAAAAACCAATATCTTATATTTTTAGAATGAACGCAATAATATATTATTTTTGGCTTTGGTTTTCAATCTAAATGTGTGGTTTAAATAATAATAACAAGATTTTCCTAAATAATTTCTTTATAGTAATTTTTCCAAAGTTATATTTTTATGTTAGGTTGAAAACACAAAACAAAATGTTATAACTTTGATTATCCTTTTGTGTTTTAAATGCAAATTTTTACTCTCCAATTATCAAAAAACCAATATCTTATATTTTTAGAATGAACGCAATAATATATTATTTTTGGCTTTGGTTTTCAATCTAAATGTGTGGTTTAAATAATAATAACAAGATTTGCCTAAATAATTTATTTGGCTAGTTCCATGAGTGCTTGTAGTGTAAGTCACAGGCTACGATTTTTGCCTACCAGTATTTTAGAATGGTAAAATCTGACTTATTTTATCAGAGATATCTCATTAATTGAATAAGGCGAAGCAAACATTTTGAAAATAACGGTGGCAAACAAGCATAACAGTTACTAGCTGTGTGACTTACACTACAAAAACCCATGGAATTAGCCCTTTATAGTAATTTTTCCAAAGTTATATTTTTATGTTAGGTTGAAAACACAAAACAAAATGTTATAACTTTGATTATCCTTTTGTTTTTTAAATGCAAATTTTTACTGTTCCCAGTTCTGCACTCTAAAATACATCATAATGACATGCCAAGCACAACATTTAACGCATCTTATTTTTCACTCCTAGGTACTGATTCGAATGTTTGGAAGTAGGGATTTCAAGAAAATTATGCCAGTTCCATATGATAAAAAAACAGTGCAGATTGATAACTTGCCTCTCAGTCAATGTATTGTGGTATGTGTTATAGAGTATGAAGATCCAAATAACATCAAGGTGGAAAGCGTACCATCAAGACAATGCAGAGAACTTAAAGGTAAGTTTGCTCTAGTGAATTGCATTTACTCCAGATAACAGACTATAAGACTATTCACTTCCAAAAAAATTGTTATGTTCATCAACTCAAAGAACCTATGCTAGTAATTTGCAAGCTTAAACCAAGTTAAACCAAGGGTACCGTTCTTTTCAAATTTCTCATTTGCATTTAAATATTTTTTATTTTATGTTATTTATTCATTTATTTTATTTTATTTTTTATTTATTTATTTATTTGTTATTTATTTATTTATTTTTTGTTTGGGAGGGGGGGGGGGGCATAGGATACCTGTGATTGATGTCCAACCAAGGAACTCTGTGCTTTTTTTTTTTTGGTTGCAGTTCCCCCCCCCCCCCCCCCAAGAACATTTTCATTTTTGGAACATTTTGGATTTAACATTAGCTTGAATATCTTTCTGTTACTAGCGTGGACTATTAAGAAAACTTTTAAACTGTAATAATAGGGGGGAAAATGAATATTAATTAGATTTTAAAATGAAATAATTTATAGGTTGTTGTTGTGACTAAAGATATCAGGAGTGTCATAAGATTGCCATTCTTGACCTAAGTATAGTCGTGGTGGGGGGGGAGTAAACACCCCTTCTAACTCTGGAACAAATTATCGTGGAAGAAAGTTACTGGTACCAAACGATTGGAAATAAAGTCTACTTTTAAATATGTATATAAAATTTGCTTAGGGGACATCTACATATCAAAACGAACCCAAACTTTTTTTTTTTTTTTTTTTCAATAGCAATGCCCAAGTTTGACTCCATAAATAAATTCTACAGCCTCAAAACAAATTTTCATGAAATTCGTACGATTAGTTTAAGAGAAATTAATTATTTTAAAATGAGCATGTTTTAGGGGCTGTATCAAAATTGAAGTTCGGTACTCAATTGTTGGAATGCTACAGAATGACTAAGTCACTTCTGTTAATGTATTATTTCTTGACATTATGACAACCTCACTCACTTAATATGTTTCGACTATTTCAAGCCCAAATATTTTAATAAAATGAGTAAGTTATTATTATTTTTTTTAATTATGCTTTTCTGCACATCATAAACGGGTCTGAACCATAATTTTGACGTTTTTTAAGCATAATTTGAAAACTACTTGGAAGAAAAATTTGAAATTTTGAATTCACATAAAGCAGGACATAATAAATATAAATCTATCAAAAAAAATTGTAAGTTGCAATTCATACTTTTTTCGAATATTAATTTCATAATTTATATTATAAAAATTTTTAAATTACGAACTCAATGTATTTATGTTTGGATATTTTAATATTATAACCGTACAAAAAATTATCACATTAGGATTATAATTCCAGGAGATATTAATAAAAATATGAAAATGTAATTTAAAACAAGCGGGTAAGTGTGATCACAGATCGCACAGAGGGTTTCGTTTAATATTCCTTTCAACACACTTTATTATTTTGCAAAATCTATTAGTTCCACATTTCGCAACCAGGGGACGCACTCTATTCTAAACAAACCTGTATCCGAACGAAACTCCGTTTTACAACCTACCCGTAGATATATTAGTCGAGGTTGTCAGGCACATAGCACCCGAGATAGGTAGGCGTCCCCTGACGGTAAAACGTGGAACTAAAATATGTAAGTCTATGGTGCATAATATGAAAGAGCGGTCAAAGGGGTGTCGGCAAGAGTTAGAAAAGTGCCCCCCGGGTGAAAAGGGGGAGGAGATAAAAAATTGCTTAAAATACACAAATCAGAGCACGGAGGGTAATTAACTTAAGGGTAAGACTTTATGAAAATTTTATGATTTTTCATGTGATCGCAAGTGTTCTGCTATAGGTGTACAAAATTTCAAGTCTCCAACTTAATTAGGGGCTGAGTTAGAAAAATTGCTTAAAATACACAAGTTAGAGCCTGGAGAGGTAAATAATGTAAGACTTTTTGAAAATTTTATGATTTTTCGTGTGATCGAAAGTATTCTGCTATGAGTATGCAAAATTTCATGTCTCCACCTTAATTAGGGCCTGAGTTAGAAAAATTGCTTAAAATACACAAGTTAGAGGCCAGAGAGGTAAATATACGACTTTTTGAAATTTTCATGATTTTTCATGTGATCGCAAGTGTTCAGCTATAAGTATGCAAAATTTCAAACCTCCAACTTAATTAGGGAACTGAGTTAGAAAATTGCTTAAAATACACAAGTTAGAGACCGGAGGGGGTAAATATAAGACTTTTTGAAATTTTTACGATTTGTCGTGTGATCGCAAGTATTTAGCTATAATTATGTAAAATTTCAAGTCTTCAACTTAATTAGGGGCTGAGTTAGAAAAAAAAGCTTAAAATACACAAGTTAGATCTCAAAGGGTTAAATATGAGATTTTTTGAAAATTTTATGATTTGTTGTTTGATGTGAGGTGTTCAGCTATAATTATGCAAAATTTCAAGTCTCCAACATATATAGTTTCTGAGAACGGGCACTGTGACGGACGACAGAGGAGCGAGACGAATAGGGTTTCGTCAGATGAACGAAACCCTAATTACACGCTCTAAATTTTGAATGTTTATAATTCAAAAACTTATCATCCAAATGACTTGAAATTTTGTTTTAGGGCATAATTTGAACCGAAGATTTCAAATATATTGTCAAAATTGGGTGGCCTTTGAAAAAAAAAACAAAGTTTGGTCTGGTTTTGACTTGTAGATGGCCCCCTAAGCAAAATTTTTACAGATCATTTAAAGGTAGACTTCATTTCCAATCATTTGGCACCAGTAACTTTCTTCTATTACAATTAGCTGCAAAGTTAGTAGGATGTGTTTACTTTTTTTTTTCATGACTGTACATCTAAGACTTATGCTATTAAATTTTGTTCTATCTAAAGGTTTCGTTAGCCTATACAACTTTAAAACGCTAAAAAACATGATGTTTTAACGTAATAAATCATCATGCTGGTGTGTCGCAAGTAAATTTGAATTTTCTTTTGCCTTTTGCTAAAAATTTAAACACCTGTTGACTGTATGCTTATTCATTTTATAAAGAAAAAACATTTGTGCATTCAGCTCTATAAATTATTACACATGAGTCAGAGATATTTTTTGTCAGCAAATGATTTTTTAAGCAATATGCTATTTTTAAAAAAAAAATTCAATTTTGTAGTTAGAAAGTTGATAATCTTTGATTTGAAAATTTTTATTTCAATAAACCAGTTTTACAGCAATTTTACTTCAATTGAAATAATCTAGCTTATTTTACTTCATATCTTATATTCTTAAACATGTATAAATCGTAGGTAAGACTAAATATAAATTTCTGTTACAAATTTGATCTAATTTTAATTGCATCTTACATTTTACATACTGAATTTAGGTAATTTATATAACTTAAATCACAAACCATACTGCAATTTATTCATAATTAATCAAAGAGTACAAAGACTTTAAGAAACTTTTCTAATACTAAGCTAATAAAATGTTATTAAGAATTAATCAAACTTTCTTTCCAGGTGATGATGGTCAAATCCTATCCTTGGACAAAATTGTCATTGCTGCATCAGCAGTGATCTGTGTTATAGTCATCATCGGTGCTCTTATTATTATTTTATTTTATTTCCGAAAAAAAGAACTTCTCCCAACTCCATCTTCATCTTTGCATCATCACAGTACACCAACAGGAGTTTTACCTTCCATGATCAAACAACAACCTCCCCCAGAAACGGATTGGGAGACACTATCTTGGAACAGTGGAAGAAGTACTCCAAAGACTAACATACACAATTGTTTAGTTGGAAAATCTGGAAGTGCCAGTCATAGTTTTGTATTAAGTGATGCACAATTACAAAGCCCACATAAAGGACCAAGATCAGTTGTCAATGGATTTTCCAAATCATATTCTACCCATGATAACGAATCAAGATTATCATATTCTCATGTTTCAAAGGTATGTGCTTTTCATTGTAATTTTAATTATGATGAGAATATAATTTTATGAGTAGAAATTTATGAATCATCAATGTTAGGAGATTCTTACTGTTTGAAAAGTTGTACAAACAAGCTGAAAATGAAGTTATGTATGCTATCTATTACCAGGGCCCTCGCTAGGGAAGGGGGGGGGGAGCCTCCCCCCCCAAAAAAAAACTTTTGCGAATGCTGTTACACTTGACAAATTTACAAACTTAGTAGGCATATTTGTTTAAAACTTTAATAAAAATATAGTACACTTTCTATTTCTGATAACTTGGCAAAAGTTACAAATCTAATTGAGAATATTATTAAACGTCTTACAAATAAGAACTATGTTACATTTTCTAATTGTGGTAACTTGGGAAAATTATAAAACTAGTTGGCAAATACTAAAATTTGACTTGGGAATTTAAGGTCCTCCCCCCCACCCCCCCCCCCCCCCGAATAAAAAGTCTTAGCGATGGCCCTATCTATTACTATCATCCTTAGTAATTAATTATAGTGATTTATTTACAAATATAATTAATATTTTTTTCAATATATTTCCCAACTATAATTATCCAATTTGTGAATATACAGATACAAAAATAGGGTTAATGGAAATAAAAAATATCTTTACTTGCATGAATCTCTAATAAAAGTTTATGAATGGGTGATTCAAAATTAAATAAAAATTAAGTAAAAAAATCAGAAAATAATTATAAATGAATATTATTATGATAAAGTTAACTCTTTCAAGATGGCATCATTTAATGACATTTTAATTTTTAATACCATTTTAATACCATTTTTAATACCATATAGTATTTTTGCCTTATTTTATGTGAGAATTCTATGATTAGACAAGGCAAAGATCACAACTAAAACACTCTGGTACTAAGAGATAAAAACCATATGCATCCTTTATGGAATGTATGTAACACACCAGTCCCAAAGGGCTTAAAGCATGTTCAAGCTGGATCGAATCAAAATAACATAATAGATACACGGATAAACAATTTAAATATTTAAAATACTATGATTCATTTTTACAGGCAAACCATGCGGTGAGCATTTTCTTAACAAAATATTATAAAAGTTCAATTTAAAATATTTACAAAGCTGGATAAAGATAAAAGAACGATTTTCTTTATCACTCATTTTTAATTTTACATGCTAAATGAACCCAAAGTCTTTTAAAAGAGAATAGGAAGTTTGAAACAAAATATTTTCAGATAGAGAAATTTTACAACGCTTTTGCAAGCAGTTATTTTTTATAACCTCAAACTTTCTTGCGTTGTCTATTGCATAAGAAAAAGTAAACAAAGGAGCAGTTATGAGCAAGTAAGTAATAGTTCTAAAATAGTTCATGTAAACTCACTCAGATAATGTAACAAAAGGAGAAAATTTAAAGAAAAAAAATTCCAATTTTTATCAATGATTAGCTTAAAAGTAACAAAAATAACAAAAAATATTGCATAGCAAGAAAAATCATCAGAACGTTCTAATGAATTTCATAGCAACTTTTGAAGAAACATCTTTTTTCCGATATTAAAAGACAATAAACTTTTTAGAATGCACATTTTTTAACTTTAAAATTAACAATTAAATATTCTTTATACATTTAAATGAACGAAAACTACACAATCATAAATGCGCATAAAGCTATAGATAGGAACTGTATCAACAGGAATAAGAACATTTCTCTCAATCCTATGAAAATTTACATAACATGATTGTAGATTTCAGAAGCAATTAATTAGTGGCTTGCTTCAGCAGGTGAAGCAAAATGTACAAAACTAAGAAGGTTGAAAACAAGCTGTGTATTATGTTTTGAGCCCTGTAAATATTAGCACGTTGTACTCTACTTGATAAATTGAATCACTAATAAAAATGCATTTTGATGATAATCAAATTATTATTTTAAATAACTTTAAATCATGTTCATTTTAGAGCCATATCTAAGTTTTTCATATACATGTAATTCATAATGAAGTATTTCTATTTTTGTAATACAGTAGCCTCCCACATAACTGGCCTAAACGGGACCGAGGGTTAACCGGTTAAATCAGAGAAGTAAAAAAAATTTAATAAGTAACTGCTTATTTAACTAATTAAATGCATAGGATGCATTTAGTTTTTTAATTTGTGTAGTTTTAAAACAGTACATATTTTCTATATTTTGTGAAATGAGTACTAGTTGTAATTACCTGAATTTAAAGAAAAAACATCACTAACAACAATTAATGAAAAATATTTAATACAAATGAAATCGTTGAATATCGTGTCACATATCTTTATAAGAAGTTGAAATTATTCTACATTACGTAAATTTGAGTTAATCAACCATAAAGAAATCAGATACCTTCTTCTGTTGAAGTCAAGATACCCGACATTTTGCCTCATAATCTCTCCATATCTTCTTCTTGTTGAACACCATCAGTTACAGTCCCAATTATATCCTCGTCAAATAGTGTTTCATGCTTGAGATATTTTTCAGACTCAAACCACTTTTCTACATATTCTACGTTGATCTGTTAGTACCCCTCAAGCTTTTTAAATGTTTGTAGAAAACAGTTTTTGTCCCATTTTCTGATGCAGAATCAACGCTTTCTTCTTCAGTATTGGTCTACTGATTGTCTTTCCATTCAATCTTTCTTAATTAAACCATATCAGTAATGCATCATCTAATATCTCTTGTTTTGTCTTTTTCAAAGTGGATCGGTATTTCAGCGCAGCTTTCGTAAGACTTAAGCAAAATGTCTCAATATCTTTTCTTTTCTTTTTCCAATCGACGAAAGTACTTTCTCCAACACCAAATTTCAACGCAATTGATTATAAACGTTCATCTTTATCCATCCTATGTAAGGTATCTAATCATTTCTGCATCTACACAACAACAAGTTTCCTTTTTTTCCTGCAACTATCCATCTCAAACAGAAATTGAAACACCGGGAGTGAGGAAAAATTACTTTTCACGATGAGACGGAAAGAAAATGTGAACCAGAACCGGTTACATTCTACTCCCAGAAAGGGGTGAAGACCCTACTACTCTATTCGTCTGCTTAAGGCCAGCTACATGTAGAGGTATTCAGCCAAACTCACCCTCGCCATCGAATGAGATAATCCTGTTATTCCAGTTTCCTCTGCTGTAAAAGTTAACACATATCAATTTAGAACCAAAATTCCCCTTTCTGAATTTTACCTGATGTTGGGGAAAATTTCGGCTGGTTAAGAAGGAGGCTACTGTATATTCCTTTAATAAATATGAGTCAAAACCCGGCGAATTCGACATGAAAAATCAACAAAAATTGCACCACTATGGCACAATCATAATATTTTTTTTTTCAAGGCAATCTAAAAATTACTTCATTTTTACCGTTCAAAATTTACTTGCATACTTTTCACATTCATATTCACTATTTTAAAAATATTTTAATACATTGTAGATTATTAATAAATAAATATTCCCAAATTTGATAGCACGTTTCGAAGTTACAATTTTGCATGTGAACATTCACAATTTGCACTCTTGAGTTGAAGTTCTAATCTGAGTGCCGGCGAAATCCATAAATTTACTCTTTTAGATGCATTCATAGTAAAATATTTAGTTTTATCAAAGAAAATACTCATTTCATTTTCACTGACTGAGGCCATCTGAGATTAGCGTCTGTCTCAATTTCAGTATAAGCAGAATTAAAAACAAATATTGAAATTTAACAGCTTTATGAGTAAAAATGTATTTTTTTCAATCGTGATGGCATTTCTGTTCAAATATTTAAAAAAAAAAGTTATTTTTAATTGTACTGCGAAAATGGCATCTGTAATGATATAGTAATTCCCACTGTTTCCCCTTCCCTTTTCAACAATGGAACTAACTCAATTGCCACTAATGTGAAGAAATTTCATAAAAGACATTTAAAATTAAAATTAAAATATAAAAATGGGATTATTTAAAAAAAAAAAATTGCGAATGCAGACACATCTGCAAATAAAGTGCTTTCATTAAAAAAAATAATTATCAAAATCAGTTCAGTAGAAATCTCAGGCCAGATAACTAAAAAAACTGCATTGTCTTTTAAATATATAGATTATGAACTTTTAATAAAAATTTTAAGATGAATAATCATTTTATCATGTGAATATTTCAGGTCTCCCAAAACAACTTGGACATCCAAAGATCAAAATCTCTAACAAGGCCTAATGGTTATCATCCATATACTGGAGGCTACATCAAGAAAAAAAAGCACAGACCAAATGGCCGATTAGCTTCAGCAAGTTCTTCAACAGAATGTGAATCTGATTGGAATGGAAGATCAATATGGAAAGACAATGATGTAGATATTTATGTAAGTCATAATCATATGGTGCCAGGAAGTCGAAAATACAGGAAAGATTATAGCATTAGATGAACACTTCACATCAAAATGCACCAAATAAAATCTATTACCTCAATGTGCAAAACAAAGATGATATTAGAAAACTTTGCGATGAAATGGTATAAGTACAACAGTTTAAAAAATATATTTTTCATGAATTCATTGAAAAAAAAATTGCACTGTATCATATTTCATTTTATTTTGTTATTGTTTTGAGAGTTTCAGAATGGAGCATGAATATATGAATTCTGCAGGCAGAAGTTTAAAACTTTAAGTGAGTTTCATGCAACACATTTGGAGTGAACAAGAAAAACTTTATTTCTCAAACTCATGACAGAGTGCTGCTTTATTTAAAAGTGGCCAATCATTCTTCTGACAATCTGCATGTTATCCAAAAAACATTTGAATCATGCACTGAACACATTTGCCAAATGTACATGGAATAATGAATTGCAGAGCTAAATAATGTTCTGTAAAATATGCAAATGAAAACGACACACATCGACTATATTATATCTGGCTAAATTATTAGTCAGAAGATTTTAAAATAAAAAATCTGTACAAATTATTTTTTAAATATTTTTTAACACTAAATAAAGTTTTTTGGTAATAAAAGTTATCATTTCTGTCTTTTTACTTACACAGTAAAATAAAATTGCAAGTTTTTATGAGCATCTAAACATATCCTAAAAACTTGCAGTTAATTCTCTAAGGATGCTGTCAAACAAAAAAAAAATTTCTTAAATTGCGATTGCCATTAATCAATTACAAAGTTAAAAATGTTACAAATTGGTTTTAAAGTATCATAATGAAGAGATGGAAATTTTTTCAACTGGATAAATCCTATTCAAGGCTGGAGTAGCACAGTTGAGGTTTTATTCCAACAGAGCGAAAAATGTCCAGACCAGGGATTGAAAATAGGCAGGTTTGATCCGTGGTCTGGACATTTTTCACTCTGTTGAAATAAAACCTCAACTGTGCTATTTCAGCCTTGAATATGAATATGGTTTAAAAGTACTTATTGAAAGATATTTTAAAAATAACAGTATCAGTAACTTTTTAAACAAAATTTATAATCTCAGTACAGACTTTAAGGCTAGATAGCAGGATATACACCAAAGATTTTGAAATTCCATTCAAGATAATTTTTCTTGTGGAAAGCTTCCTGCCCAAGAAATTTCCCTATTTTTTGGAAAAACAATTAAGTGGGATAAACAATGCAATGACTACTATGAAATTAAAACCACAAAAAATGAATGAAATCTAATAATTATGAGCACATGCCATTTGGTTATAATTTTCTGGATTGTTGATGTAATAATACTTTGCCTTATGTTAAGTTAAATAACATGTTAAAATAAATGCAGGTTTAAACATAATTCGCTTTCCCTTCTTAACAGTTCAGTTCCCTACCGGTTACAAATGCAGTAAGGGACTAAGTAAGACTCTTTTCCTAGAAATAAGAAATATTTCATCTCTCATTTTTCTCTGAACTTAGTAGTTTAATAACACTTGTCTTAAGCTGCTAAATATACTTGTGGAATTAAAAATTTGACCTTCTTTTTTTTATTGAGGGAAGTGGGGAACCAAGGGGAGAATTTTTATTTCTTACCTAGTTACAGTACTTTGAATTTTATAAATTTTCATTGCTTTCGAGCACTAAAAACAGAAATATGCATTTTTAGTGTGAGAGAATGCTAAAAATTTATAAAATTCAAAGCATCATAACTCAGTAAATTTTGGTTTGAAATTTTTTTTTTTTTTTTTTTACTTGTTAAAGTATAAAGCTTTTCTCAACATAAATTATAGGACCCAAGGGTCATATAAAAATTTAATTTTTGTAACAAATAATAAATAATTATTTTGATGTAAATGGTTTTTGATATGTTGGCGTTGTTTATGATGGCTGATTATCTACACTAGGGATATAGGCCTGAGGTGGGATGCCCTACATGGGGGTCTTTCTAAGGGATCCTAACCCTTCAAAAAAAACCACGGAAAACTCCAAACGATTAGGCCAACAAACCAACACTTTTCGTCTACCAGCTTCGAGAGGACAACCTCTCAGCCACTGGTAGGGGGTTTTGATATAATGAAGAACAACACATGAAACATCTTTGGAATTGGAACTATAGCTCTAAATGAACAATTACGGAGCAGTTTTAAACCATACAATATCTTGGAAATTTTTTGGTAATGAATGAGACAACTCAAAAAAAGTTCTTTAAACATTGTACTTACCATGGAAGAGTATAGTTGTTTTCCCATCGATGTCTCATTTCTAACAAGAAATCTTGCCACAGTTGTGCAACAGCAGGTAAACCTCCATAACTATGATTTACTTGACACATTGCTAAAGCTAAACGCCACGTCAGACTATCTACTGGAGCACTTTTAAAGCCACGAATGTGTTCCTGTAAATATAATAATTTTCAATAAAAGAAATAAACTGTCACACTATGAAACATAAAAAAATAGTCATGTGTTTTGCATTACAAGATCATGTTAAAGTTATATGACAGAACCTTCTTAAATCACAAGAACTGACAACATTTGGAGCACAAGATTTACAAAGCTTTTAGACTGGTTTTCAGTACCATTATTGGTGTGTTTTTTACGATGACAATACATTTAATGCTACAAAATCTGATCTACAAATTCAGTAGATCTTATACTGTAAACATGTTTTTATTTATTACTATAGATTCAGTATCATGTTTATCTCATTTCACTTAAATTATTTTTGTGGATAGAATTAAGATTATATCCGTTTTTATAGGAATATTTGTTTATCATACTTTAAGTGTTGTATTCTTTAATAAGATATTATTTAAAAAAAAGAATACACACATCACTTGAGCTTATATGTTATTAAAAGAACAATAATGCATTTTTAAATTAAAACTTTCTAATGATTTATTTATACAAATTAAATGAAGTAAAATTCATTTTATTAGAATTACACTCACAAAAATGTTAGAAAACTTTAACTTGTAATAAATAATTTTGTTATAAACATATACAAGCATTAAAGCATCAATATCACTTCATTATCACATTATTTATCAGATATAAATATATATATATATATATATATATATTTGTAGGAAGATTATATGTAAAATGTTAATTTATAGATAACTTGAATAACTAGACATTGGAATAACAACACATACACTTTAATACAATTCTATAAAGATAATGTTACACCACTTCGTTGATACCTTCTTTAAATACAGTACATTTCTCACTTAAAACCTATAATATACTTCTTTGGAACAATTTGATTAGGCCTAACAGTGCCTTCCTTGGCATGTCATAAGCCGATGCTTCGTGAACAATATAACTTTATAAACTGACTCTTTTCTAATTTTGAATATGTCCAAACCTTAATCTCATGATTGTGAATTTTCATAATTCGTGCTTTCAAATCATGGATAATAAAAATACCAGAGTGTCGGTTAATTTGCTGATCATGCACGTCATAAAGAAAATAAAGTATGTATAAATTCAAATCCTACAAATCGGTCATCCTGACATGATGGCGTCCCGACATCATCATCTTGGCTTACTATTTTTTTATGCTTAAACAGCTAATCTTTTGAGACTTTTATATGTTTTTTTTTCACATAAAATTTTGATTACAGGTTCAATACACATACACTTAATCTATCCGACTCATCCAGGAGTTTAACCATAGACCACGGCTTCATGTATTCAGCCCCGGTTGATGTCTTTCCTGGATCTTCATGATCTTCTACTTTCTTTACTGCATACTGATCATGATTCTTGGCTGCAGTTATCTCATATGGCCCCAAATATTTTTCTTTAAGTTTGATAGTATTGCCAAATCGTGTCCTTTTTATGGTGATGATATCTCCTATTTTGTATTTTCGTGGCTGTTTTCTTTTCTTATCAAACTGCATCTTGTTTTCTTCTTGTATTTTGAGTATATTTTTCTTTGCCTCTTCTCTCATGGCTTTGCGTTCTTCCATCATACATTCGGTAAATTCTTCTAAAATTTTCTTGATATTTTGCATGTCACTGTCCTTCATTTTAACTCCTGTAATTAATTCAAAGGGACTGTACTTGGTGCTTCGTGTTACTGTGCTATTGATAATTCTTTGTAATTTTGGTACATACTTATACCACTTGGATTCGTCATCACTACATAATTTTGACAAAACGGATATCATCACTCTGTGTATTCTTTCCACCTGTCCATTTCCTCTTGACATCCCAGTTGTTATCTTTAGAGGCTCAATTCCTTCTTTTGTACAATATTCCTTGAACTCGCTTTCAGTAAAAGCTTTTCCTTTATTGCTTATAATTCTAGTTGGGTTCCCAAAAGTTGTTTGTTGTAGTTCCAATTTGCCTATTACTTCCTTGGCCAACTTTGATTTCACTGGATAAAACCATGTGAACTTCATAAATGCATCTACTATTGTGAAAATATATTGATATTTTTTATTTGTGAGAGGTAATGGACCAATGTGATCAATGTGATAGGTTTCCAATGGTTTGTCTCCTTTTGGTATAGGGTTTAAAAAACCTTCAGCTTTTCCCTGCTTCCTATTATTATAAGATACAGTCAACACAGTTCACGATTATTGTTTATACTTTCTTCCTTAATCCAGCTATGTAAAATTCTTGCTTCACTAGATCTTCCGTCTTTGATACAGCAAAGTGTCCTTTTTCATGAATTTTTCGTATAATTTCTTGTTGCATCTCTTCCGGCACCACCAACATTTCTTTTCAATTCTCGAATCTGTATAGTACATCATCTTTTACTAATTATCGGATGATCCATTTTTAACAAGCGACTTGATGCATTCTATAGATTCATCAAGCTTTTGTGCTATTGCGATTCTTTTCATTATTTCTTCTTGCGATCTAGTTATCACTAATACTGATTGTGTTATTGGCATGTTTCGGCTTAATGCATCTACATGTTTCATTTTTGTTGCTGCTCTATTTTCTATCTCATAATCGTATTCCTCGATGAGTAATGCCCATCTTGCTAATTTAGGTGCCAAATCTTTTTCATTTAATGTTTTCTCGAAGGCAGTGCAGTCCATTATAATCTTGAATTTGTTTCCCATTAGGTAATTTCTGAATTTTTTTAGAACTTCTATTATGGCTAATACTTCAAGTTCATAACTTGAATATTTCTCCTGTTGTGGTGAAGTTTTCTTGCTCATGTATTGTAATGGAGGAAATTTTCCATCATCTCCATTCTGTAATAAAACTGCACCAAATCCTTGGCTGCTTGTGTCAGTATGGAGTTCCAGTGTAGACCCTTGCTTATATAATTGAAGAACTGGTTTTGTTGATAATATTCTCTTTAACTCATTAAAAGCTTTGAGCTGCTCTCTTTCAAATTTGAAACCATTTACTTTCCTTAATAAATCACTTAGAGGCTTGGCGATTTTGGCGTAATTCAGGATAAACTTTCTGAAGTATCCTGTCAAACCTAAAAAGGATTGTAATTGTTTTGTTGTAGTTGGTTTAGGGAAATTTTGCACAGCCTTTGTTTTCGCTTCAGACGGTTTAATGGTCCCATTTTGAATTATATAACACAAGAACTCTATTTTCTTTTTAAAGAATTGGCATTTTTTGAAGTTAGTTTCTAAACCATACGCTGATGCTACTTCTAATACTCGTTTCA
This sequence comes from Maratus speciosus, assembly GCA_963932465.1. Taxonomy (NCBI): domain Eukaryota; kingdom Metazoa; phylum Arthropoda; class Arachnida; order Araneae; family Salticidae; genus Maratus; species Maratus speciosus. Next base: position 111,535,059 of record OZ010786.1, on the reverse strand, counting down.
GCTTCTTTATCCCATCTTCTTCATCATCTGAGGGAATCACAAAATCATCCATATATACAACGATAGTGCCTTCTCGCAGTAAATCTTGGAATACTGTGTTTACATATCTTTGAAATTGATTACCTGATATGCACAATCTGAACGGACAATGTAAAAATTCATATTCCCCTTCATGCGTCACAAAAGCTGTATATTTACGACTGTCTTCATCAATTTCGACGTGGAAAAAGCCGTTTTTGAGATCTAATGTTGTAAATATTTTTGTCTTCTGTAATTTATCAGTCACATCCTCAATTAACGATAGTGGATAACGACCTTTTAATATTTTTCGATTTATTTTCCGATAATCTATACATAACTGGTGTGACCCATCTTTTTTCTTACTCAGGATTACTGGGACCACAAAATCTGAGTAACTTCGTCTAATGATCCCATCTTCCAATCACTGTTATATTTGCTTACTGATCATTTCCTGCTCAACTAGAGGTAACCTCTTTGGTCGTTCACAGATAGGTTTTTCATCCGCCAATAGTATTTTCATCTTTAACCCAGTATCTTTTGTTTTATTTGGTTTGTATGATCCTATTAATTCTTGTATTTTTTCTCTGTTAGTTAAATTTGTAATATGATTCAAATCCACCTCGGCATTTATGTAGTTGATATTAACCATATCTTCCCAACCTCAATTATTGTTATCTATATTTGATGTGGCTACTTCATCAGTTTTGGATGGGATCATTAACTTTAATGTATCCTACTCGAACTGAAATGTCGTTTATTATTTTAACAACATCTTCCACTGCTTTTAACATCAAGCCTTCGACTGCTTTTCTACCTATTATTAAATCATAGTCAGTTTCTTGTACCACGTAAAATTTATCCTGTATTTTTATACTATCTACATAAACTTTATGCAAGAAAAAACTCGTTGGCTTAATTTCTTTTCCACCTATGCCCGATATAGATATATTGTCGCTGGTTAACTTTGGTGCATTTATTGCAGTATGATATCTTGAATTGGCGATTGAAATATCACTGCATGTATCGATTATTATGTTTGTTTTTATTCCTTGAATATCCAGGATTCTTCCTTTCTTACCATTTAACGTGCCCGTATTAACTACTTTTCTTTGCATGTTTTGGCTCCAATCTTCGTATTTCATTTCTTGCAAATTTTGAGTACGTTGTGGGTTGTAATTTGAATAGCCTTGTTGTGTTTTACCTCCCCATGGTACACTTCCCACTCACGTGATCAAGTCTCTCACAACGAAAACATATTATATGCGCCTCGTTTCTGCCGTGATTCACATTGTGCCTATTGTCAACTTGGTGCCTTTTCGAATTGGCATAGTCAGCCACTCTCGATCTTTTTTATTCTCAAAACTCCTGCTTGTATTCCTTACTGATTGTTTACTGCAAACCCTTCAAGCCGTTTCGTAAATATCTAATTTGTTAACTAATTTGTCTATCTTTTTTATTACTAACAATTCCTCTGCAAAATGTGTCTTTTTTTTTCGCAGGTAAATAATTATGCCTAATTTGATTAACTACAATTAATTCCAATAATTTCTCAAAGTTATCTATTTGAAGACCGTCAATCCATTGTTTGAAGTACACCTTGATCTCATAAGCGAAATCGCGCCAATTAGCCGATGGCTCTTTTTTGAGTGAGAAAAATTTCAGCCTAAACTCTTCTGGCGATAGCTTGTAGCGTTTCAAAAGAATACTTTTTATGTAATCATAATCATGCATTTCAGGTTCACTCTCCCTAGTTATTATATTAATCACATCTAATAGCATTAGGTTAATTAAATAGTTGGCCCACTCTTTTTTATGAATGCCCGTTTGCACCATTTGCTTTCCATACATAGCCAAGTATAAACTAATATCATTCGTACTATCATATTTTGTTAATAATCTAAGCAATTCATATTGCTTACCTGGATGTATCCTTGTGTTCACATTGAGATGTTGTCTTGAATTTTCTTGTACTTGTAATTTCTTAATCTCAAATTCTCTTTTGCGATCCTTTTCTTCCAATTCTATTCTCCATTTTCCCTCTTCCATTTCCATTTCCAGTTTCTTTTCTTCAATCTCTGCTCGTAATTTCTTCTCTTCGATCTCTGCTTGTGCTTTTTGTTTCTTCTCTTCTCTTTCCTCTTCTGCTTTCTCTTTTCTAGCTGCCATAATTACTTTTAGGCGATCCTTTATAAAATCTTCATTGTAATCCTCCCAACTTTTAATCAGCTTTATTAGGACAGGGATTGTCGATTTTTCTGGTGGTTCAATCCCGTTATCCTCGCAGAGATTTATTAGATCAATTCTTTTAGCTTTATTCAAGATGCCATGTTTTTCAAAGTTGTACTTGGATAAATATTATTACGGTTTTTACACTTGCCTTGTTCATTCACAATCCATCTTTTGACACTGGCGATTGACAACAATTTCTCTTCGATTAATATTTGACTATCTATTCCACTATTAGTTGTTTTTCCTTTTAAGATTCCGTTGCATAATACTGATTATTTATTCCACTGTTAGTTGCTTAATATTCCGGCATCGAGCTCCCATATTTGTAGAAAGATTATATGTAAAATGTTAATTTATAGATGACTTGAATAACTAGACGTTGGAATAACAACACATACACTTTAATACAATTCTATAAAGATATTGTTATACCACTTCGTTGATACCTTCTTTAAATACAGTACATTTCTCACTTAAAACCTATAATATACTTCTTTGGAACAATTTGATTAGGCCTAACAGTGCCTTCCTTGGCACGTCATAAGCCAATGCTTCGTGAACAATATAATTTTATAGACTGACTCTTTTCTAATTTTGAATATGTCCAAACCTTGATCTCATGATTGTGAATTTTCATAATTCGTGCTCTCAAATCATGGATAATAAAAATACCAGAGTGTCAGTTAATTTTCTGATCATGCACGTCATAAAGAAAATAAAGTATATATAAATTAAAATCCTACATATATATACAGGGCGTCCTAGAACTTTGTGTACAAACTTGGAGGGGAGGTAGAGAACAGCGTTATGAACCATAATTACATAGGAAAGCATGGGCGGAAACATCACCCTCACGTGATAAAGAGACACAAAAAACAGTAAGGTCAGAATGCAGAAAGCAGTGTAAAACAGTTTATTACACAGAAAAGAGTACAATGTATTACAAGCATCACAGGCGCTGTTCGAAATTGCGCTCAATGGCATGGATGCATGCATGACACCTATACAACATGGATTGACAAACATTTTCAGATTCCAGTTGTTATGTTAATGGTAGCTGCAGCGATGGAGATTCGTGCCTCCAGGTCCATTTCAGAATTTACAGGCGTGTTGCGCACAATGCTCTTCATGGCACCACAGAGAAAATAATCAAGAGAAGATAAATCAGGTGATTTGGGGGGTGGGGGGGCATGCAATAGGACATAATCCAATTGTTTCAAAATGTCCGGTCCAATGGTCACTTACTGCATAATGAGATGGCACCCCATCATGTGAAACCACATTCCGCATCAAACGCGTGCATTAGTGATAGGCGATTCTCGAGAATTCGACAATCGAGAAAAATCGTCATCGTAAAAAATCACAATCGATACAGCCATCGATTAATTCATAGAATCTACAATCGAGATGTTTTACAATCGATTATAACGAGAAAAGCTAAAAACAGTTATTGGAAAACTTAGCTATTATTCTGGCCGACAATTTCATAGTAGTGATAGGGCTTAGTGATGGGCGATTCTCGAAAATTTACCAATCGAAAAAAATCGTTATCGTAAAATACACAATCGATACAGTCATCGATTACTTTCGAGAATCTACAAAGGAGATGTTCTAGAATCGATTATTGAAATCATTGTTTTTACATATATATAAGGCAGATTTTATTAAATATAGGGTAACTGAAAACTGATGGAATAAAAAAACAACAAACGAAAGGGAAACTATAAAGGAGCCATAAGACTGGAAAAGTCTTGTAAGGGTGCCCCCTGGTTGAAAAAAGCTGAAAAAACGCGAGTAGCTATGAAGCGGTAAGGGGAGTTTAAGTATCAAAAATTAGAATTTTTCGGCAATTAGTACCAAAATGGCCAAAGAAATAAGAATCAAAAGCACCCCCTAGTGGCAAAAATATGAACTAAAGGATGATAAAAGGGATCAAAATTTTTTATTGATTTTTCTACGTCATTTGAGATTGGATCTTTAATTTCCCCATTTTTATAAAGTCTTCGACTGGAATACATTAAACGAACTCCCGCAGGGAGCAAAGTAGGAGGGAGGGGCAAGGAAAGTGCATAATATAAATAAGTGGTCACAGGACTTTCCAACGATATGGCACATGAGGGGTGTCGGCTAAATTTAGTAAAGTGCCCCCGCTCGGGGGCAAAGTAAGGGGAGGGGCACGGGCGATATATAAAATGAAATAGTAGTCACAGAGCTTTCCAATGATATATCACATGAGGGGTGTCAGCAAAAGATAGAAAAGAGTCCCAACTCCCAGGATTCCAATTATCGTGCCCCCCCCCCCCCCCCCGAAATATACCCTGCCCATCCTTCTCTTTGAAATTTTCATATATTAAAAATTATTTATCGGAGGGCTCCGTAAAAAAATCCAATCTAAAATGTTTAAAAACGCTACGATTTCAAAAAAGTTCGAAAAGTGCCTCTCTCGGGGCGCCAAACTAAGGAAGGAAGAAGAAAGGTTCATAATATGAAAGAGTAACTATCGATGATAACCGAAAACTTTCCGATGATAGATCAAATGACTGATCCAAAAAAAGTTTGAAATCTACCCCTACCACGTGGGTTCCCTCTTTTATCCTAGAATATACCCGGAAATCACGCAGCCCCACTTTTAAAATTTTATATTTAATAAATAATATTTATCGGAGAGCTCCATTAAAAAACCTCATTTAATGATATTTATTGTAGAAATCTCTACAATTAAATAAAAAAAAAGTCACCCCCCCCCCCCCGAACCCCTTCCGGAATTCAACTCTGGGAGGAGAAAGGTTCATAATATGAAAGAGTGGTGAAAGGACTTTCCGATGATATGTCAAGGAGAGGTTTGGTAAAAGTTTAAAAATTACCCCCCCCCTCCCTTTGTGCACTCTTGCGCACCCCAGAATTCACTCACCTTTCTCTTTGAACTTTTTATATTTAATAAATAGTATTTATCTGAGTCTCCAGGTATGGGGCAGCTTGGCAGAGCTAAAATAAGAGAAACATTGAAAATTCGTGGCAAAATGACACTAAATTTAACAGTAAAGTTTGAAACTAGGACTATATAGAACTGAATATATAAACCACTATGCTTCATAACCCACATCGGTTAATAGCAATAAAATAATAAGTGCCAGTTAAACTGATGGCATTGAGCTCACAGGTTATTAACACTAACTGTATATTATACTCTTACTTCAAAGAATAATGTCCCTTAAAAAATAAATTAAGGGAAATATCCCCATTTGCCCCTTTTATACTTAACCAATGAACCTCCAAATCTAATCAGGGAAACTCCTTAACTATAATAAATCAGTATATCAAATTTGAAGCAAATCAGATAATTCTGCATGAAAAAAAGAAACATATCGCTAAATTAAGGGTGGTCTAACCCCTTTAACCTTTTATACTTAACTAATGAACCTCCAAATCTAATCAGGAAAGCTCCTTATCAGAACAAACATAGAAAAAAAAATTAAAGTAAATTGAATAATTCTCCATGAAAATCCATTTATCTAAATTAAGGGGACTTGCCCCCTTTTCGCCCTTGTATACTTAACCAATGAACCTCCAAATCTAATGAAGGAAGCGCCATATCGGAATAAATCGGTATATTAAATTTGAAGCAAATCCAATAATTCTGCATGAAAAACCCTTTTATCTAAAGTAAGGGGAGACTAGACCCTCCCCTTTATACTTAACCCATAAACCTCCAAATCTAATCAAGGCAGCTTCTTAACATAATAAACCGGTATCCCAAATTTGGAGCAAATCAAATAATTCTGCATGAAAAACCCATTTATCTAAATTAAGGAGGGGGTCTACCCCCCTTTCCCCCCTTTATACTTAACTAATGAACCTCCAAGTTTAATCAGGGAAGCTCCTTAACATAATAAACCGGTATACCAAATTTGGAACAAATCGAGTAATTCTGCATGAAAAACCCATATATCTAAATTAAGTGGGGGACCAGCCCCCCTTCTCCCCTTTTATCCTTAACCAATGAACTTCCAAGTTTAATCAGGGAAGCTCCTTAACATAATAAACCGGTATACCAAATTTGGAGCAAATCAAATAATTCTGCATGAAAAGCCCATTTATCTAAATTAAGGGGGGACCAGCCCCCTTCTCCCCCTTTATACTTAACCCGTAAACCTCCAAATCTAATCAAGGCAGCTCCTTAACATAAGAAACCGGTATACCAAATTTGGAACAAATCGAATAATTCTGCATGAAAAACCCATTTATCTAAATTAAGGGGGGGGGCGGACCAGCCCCCCCCTTCTCCCCCTTTATCCTTAACCAATGAACTTCCAAGTTTAATCAGGGAAGCTCCTTAACATAATAAACCGGTATACCAAATTATGAGCAAATCAAATAATTCTGGATGAAAAGTCCATTTATCTAAATTAAGGGTGGGGGGTCTAGCCCCCTTCTCCCCCTTTATACTTAACCCGTAAACCTCCAAATCTAATCAAGGCAACTTCTTAACATAATGAACCGGTATACCAAATTTGGAGCAAATCGAAGAATTCTGCATGAAAAACCTATTTATCTAAAAAATGGAGGAGGGGGGGGGACCAGCCCCCCTTCTCTCCCTTTATCCTTAACCAATGAACCGTCAAAACTAAACAGCGGAACACCTTATCAGAATGAACATTAAAAAAATTGAAGCAAATCGTACATTTTAATCAAGAGTTATCGCGTTACGTACATACATACGTACGTACGTACGTACAGTACATTCATACACACAGAACCGACAGGGAACATTAGCTCTCAGGCTTAGATAGCCTGTGAGCTAAAAAGAGATTGGATAAGCAGATGGACTCCTTTGAGAATTTATGACTTAAACCAGAAATGCGGTAAGTTTGACTCTGAAAGCTTCATTTCCATCTCGCATTTCGGCAAATCTCATCTCGATGATTTTTTCAGCATTTCGACGCTTCCAGATGGCAAGCTGCTCGATGGTTGGTTCTCTCGCGGTTTTAAACCTTTCGGGATGGGAAGTCTCTCGAGAGTTTCCTCTCGCCCTTTTCAACCTTTCCCGATGGGAAGCCTCTCGCTTGTTACTCTCGTCCTTTTCGAAATCTCCCAATGAAAAGCCTTTCGAGGATTTCTCTCGTGCTTTTCAACATTTCGCTATGAGAAGCTTTTCGAGGATTTCTCTCATCCTCGGCAGAGAAGAAAAGTAAGAAAATTTATCGAGAGTACCAAGGGACGAGATAGAGAAAAAGGCATGACAATGAGCTGTGAAATGAAGCTTTAATTTTCAAAGTTTCTCTTATTTTAGCCGTACCAAGATGTCACATACCTGGAACCCTCCGATAAAAATTATTTATTAAATATAAAATTTTCAAAGAGGAAGGTGGGTCGGGTGATTTCGAGGGAGGAGGACGTGAGAGTGGACTCATGGGGTGCAATTTTAAAAATTTTACCGAACCCTTCATGTGGCATATAATCGAAAAGCCCTTTGACCACTCTTTCATACTATGAACCTTTCTTCGCTCAAAGGGGGGTGGGGAAGGGGCGAACAAATTTTTAAAACCGTAGCCGATTTCTATAATATATTTAAATATCACTTTAAATATGGGTTTTTTATGCAGTCTTCCGGTAAATATTATTTATTGAACATAAAAATTTTAAAGTGGCGGCTTTGTGAATTCCGGGGTGAAAGAGTGGGCCCACGGGGGAGAGAGGGGGAGCAATTTTCAAACTTTTTTTGGACCAGTCATGTGATATGTCATCGGTAAGCTCTCGGATGACTCTTTCATATAATGAGACTTTCTTAATCCCCTCCCCAATTTGGCCCCCACTGCGAGGGTAGTTTTTTCTGCTTTTATCATTTTAGATCGGATTTTTTTATGGAGCCCTCCGCTAAATATTATTTATAACATGAAATTTCAAGACACTTTTCCAAATTTAGCCAAGACCCCTCATGTGACATATCGTTAGAAAGGTTTGTGACTACTTATTAGTGCTATGCACTTCCGGTGGCCGCCCCCCTCCACTTTGCCCCCCCAGAGGACACTTTTCTAAATTTAGTCAGTACCCCTCTTATGAGATATCGTTGAAAAGGTCTGTGACTACTTATTGATGTTATGCACTTCCGGTGACAGTCCCCCCCCCACTCTTTGCCCCCCCTGGGGACACTTTTTCAAATTTAGTCAAGACCCCTCGTGTGAGATATCGTTGGAAAGGTCTGTGACTACTTATTGATGTTATGTACCTACGGTGTCCCCACCACCACTTTGCCCCCCTCCCCCCCCCGGGGCACTTTTCCAAATTTAGCCAACACCCCTCATGTGAGATATCGTTGGAAAGGTCTGTGACTATTTATTGATGTTATGCACCTCCGGTGACAGTCTCCTCCAATTTGCCCCTCCCGGGGGGCACTTTTTCAAATTTAGCCAAGACCCCTCATGTGAGATATCGTTGGAAAGGTCTGTGACTACTTATTGATGTTATGCTCCTCCGGTGTCCATTCCCCCATTTTGAACCCCCCCCCCCCCCGGTGGGACACTTTTCCAAATTTAGCCAAGACCCCACATGTGAGATATCGTTGGAAAGGTCTGTGACTACTTATTGATGTAATGCACCTCTGGTGACCGCCCCCCCCCCCCTTTTCCCCCACAGGGGTGTTTTTCTAAATTTAGCCGAGACCTCTCATGTGACATATTGTTGGAAAGGCTTATGACCACTTACTCATGTTATCCACCTCCCGCACCCCTCCCCCCCTTTCCCCCACGGGGAGGGCATTTTTATAAATTCAGATCCAGACTTCTCATGTGACATATGGTTGGAAAGGCCTAAAGACCTGTGACGACTTAATCATATTATGCAGCTGCTGTGCCCCTCCGCTCGCTTTGACCCCTCCCCCAAGAGATCTGGTCCGACGTTCATTCGTTTCGATATTATATTTTTTACAAGATTTTGTAGTGCGTGCACACCACACCCGCCTGCTATCATATATCAGTGCCGTATATAGCGGGTAACCTGTTCGTGATTTCATATTACAAGATTATGTATAAATTAGGGGCCCCGATTAAAGGAGGGGCCCGCTAGCGGTCGAAGTCACCTAGTCTTTATTAACATCGACTCATTCCAGTTCACCCGCAGACGATTCTTGATAAATGTATGACGTATATAATACATAATACATGATTTATAAAAGAAATTTGCAAACTGTAGTCATCGAGAAAAAATTTATACAATCGAAAAATATCGAGATGTCCATACAATCGAGAAAATCGAGAAAAACATCTCGTTATCGCCCATCACTAGCGTGCATTTCCAGAAGGACCTCCTCAATAAAAACGAGATATTTGCAAGCGTCCAGTCGAGGTAGTAAGATGTATGACCCCACTAAACTGCCCGCCTCGATACACATCCACACATTAACAGTAAAGTGTTGTTGTGCGGCTCGTGGTCAGGTTACGTGTGGATTGTTATCCATGTGATTCATGTTGGTTGCATGCAGTTGGTGTCTTCAATGAAGAAGATATGCGTGTGAAACTTGAGAGCTCGCATACAGTGCCACCTATCGATTTCCACTCATGCTTTCCTATGTAATTATGATTTCTAATGACGTTCTTTACCTACCCTCCAAGTTCGTACACAACGTTCTGGGACACCCTGTATATAGAAGTATAAGAAATAAGAGAAATGAACAGAAAAAAGTAAATACTATTTACTTGAATTTTAGGTAGTGTTGCATTGTGTTTCAATTCACTCAATGAATTTACAGTATCTTTCCATTCATCAATATCCTAAATAAAAGAATTACCATTATTATTAAATTAAAGAACACAGTTTTAGATTACAATAAAAATTATAACACTTGAAGAGAACTCTATACTCTATCAATCTAATATTTTGAAAGAAAAATAATATAGTAAGGAGCAGTTTAATACTTTAAATAATCTTGCTCACAATGGCTCAAACGAAGAAGAAGAATGCTTGGCAGCCTTTACATAATTAAAGCAAATCATTAGAATGTCAGCATAGACTTTTTTCTACCTTGATAAATTTCAAAAAGATTAGATTTAAATGATCTGTAGATTACTGCAAATCACACTACAAGGAATAGACATGAATACATAATGACCCATGGAAATTTAATTTAGTAAAGTTGTTTGTTTGTAGTTCAAAATAAAAAAACTGAGAATTTTTATGCAGCTATACTAAATATCCTGTTCTCATTTAACAGAGACAGTTAAAAAAATTAAATGTTAAATTCACAATCTTTATACAGATTTAACCATGGTGTTTTAAGGTGTGGGCATAATATTTTGAATTGCCACGGGCATTCAAAAACACTGTCTGCCATTGTAACAAATATGATTTTGAGAGAAATATTTAGTAGCACAATAAATTTTTGAAAATAATTAATTACCTGTTCAACAGGAGTAGGAGCAGAATCTGGAAATATATACTGTAAAATTTTGATCAGCACTTCTTCACTTATTAGCTGATCTTGATAAGCAGATTGTGACCTTGATCGTGACCTCGACCTGGACTGGGGAATTATGGAAGACAAACTGGGTAAAGGGGCAGCAGGCTGTGCTAATCTGTCTAAGGCTGAAGAAATGTTTTGGTCATCTAAATAAAAAATATAAAGTCATAAAAATCACATTTATGAATCATGAGAATGAATACAGATAATAAGTGTTGAATTCAAGGGGTGGCCCAGGGTTGACATTGTCCCCTTCCCTTGGGAGCAATGAGATGTTCCCTGGAAGTTTTGAGATTTTGTGTTTACAATGGTCAAAAAATGCAATTCCTCCCCGAAGACCTCACAAAAACAGAAAATTGTGCAGTCAGTCATAAACAATTCTAATCTTTCAGAGCAAAAACTTCATTTAGAGCCAAATCTAGCCCCAAATGAATGTCTAAATCTGAATTATAAATCAACCCCAACACCTTTTCTAGATAGCCAGCTCCCTAACATCTAGCACAGTGGTTCTTAATCTTTTGGTTGCCACAAATCCCTTTTCACATTTTCTTTGCCTTTATGAACCACCAGGATTTTAGGCTTGTTACCAGTCAGGATGCAAATTCCCCTCTCTAATACTAAACCTATGGGCTTGGAATGCATCAAATTTCTCCTAGAAAAATTAAAATTTTTACCAGCTGTTTTCTGTATGATCTTCTTGAAAAATGTTTCTTACTTTTTTATTTGCCAAAATGTCTCTAAAATATATATTTAATTTTATATTTCAAAAGTTAAAATCTAAGTGAAACAGACAAGTTGTAACTGTAAATAAAACAAACATATTTAAAAAATATTTTGTCCAATAGAAAAGAAGAAAACATTCTTCAAGAAGAGCAAAGAGAAAATAGAAGAAATTTTTTTTTAATTTACTGAGGAAAAATTTGAAGAATACGGATGCATTCCAAGCTCATAGATTTAGAAATAGAGAAAGGAATTTCCATTACAGCCTGACTGATGAGGAGCCTTAAGACTGAAATTACTCATATTTTTTTAAAATGTTGTATATGAGGCATTCTCACAAAATTTTAACTTTCAGGAATAAAAATCTGGTGAAATTAAACTTAATAAAATAACATTTTAAACTTATACACGAATGCTTTAATGATTCAAAATAAAGAAAAAATGGTCAGCAGCGACGATTTTTTTTATTTAACTGAGGTTTAAGTTAAACTTGTGAGTTTAATTTTCCTTACCATTTTACCTCTCTAACTTTTTATATATTTTTTAAATTTTACTTATAATTAATTTGCATAGTACCCAGAGAACATTCAAATAAGAAATAATAACAATGTACAGTCAAACTCGCTTATAGCGAGCATGAAGGGACTGCGATATTTTCGCGTTATAACCAGGCCCTTGTAAAAAACTTGTTCATAAAAAATTATAAAAATTCATTAATACTTACTTTATTATACATATTTTATTTATTTTTTATTTCTGAACAGTACAAAAGAAATTGGTTAATTTGCTTTGAACTGCCTTATTGCCTCTTTCTTGTGTTATTGTTTTTCGGAGAAGAGTCATAGCCTGAAAAACATCGTCATTTGCACCCCTGACTTCAAAAAAAGTTTGAAATTTTTCTACACATTCAAAAGCCGTTGAGTATGTTTAGGGCGGTGCAGCTTGAAAAATTTCACATTCATTGTTATCATCGTCACTTTCATCATTTTTTTCATCTTCTTTAGCTTGAATTTCAGCTACAATATACTCGGGAGTAGGTATCTCGGAAGTGATAACAATGGCATCAACGGATACAAAATTTTCAAATTCTTCTCTACTCACTTCCTAATTTTACAAGTTGTCTACTTCTTCTTCTTCCTCAGATATTTGTCCTTCTTGAGAAATGTCCAATACAGCCTTACGAAGGCAACTGGTAATGCATGTTGATGCAATGTTTTCTCATGAATCGTTCATTTAACGCATCGCTTCTAGTATGTTTACATTAGCATTTGAGGTTGTTCCTATTTTTTCTCTTCTTTTGAGAAGCATCAAAATCAAGTGCTTGTGAAAGTTTGATTTAAAACTTCTGATGACCCCTTGGTCCATAGGCTGGATAACACTTGTAGAATTCGGTGGTAAAAATTCAATCCTGATTTTTGTATGTCCAGTGATTTCGGGATGCGTGGAATAATTATCAATTAAAAGGAGAATTTTGCACTTTTCTTTCCTTAGTTGGAGCTCCCATTTTGAAACAAATTTTGTAAAAATGTCTGCAGTCATCCAGGCATTTTTGCTGTGGTCATAATCAAAGGGAAGCTTTCTAACATGCTTAAAACACCTAGGGTTTTTGGACTTGCCAATAATCAACAGTTTCTTCTTTTCAGTGCCAGACATATTAGAGCACACTAAAGCTGTCAATTGATTTTTGGAGAGCTTGCCTCCGACGCATTTTTCACCCTTGAACTTAAAAGTCTGCTGTGGGGTGACATTGTAGAAAATGCCTGTTTCATCGACATTATAAAAGTCATCTTTTGTGTATCTTTCTCTGATGACTGGCCACTTTTCACTCATCCAAGTCGCGATATCTGCCGTGTTTCCAGACTTTGCTTCACCACAAATTTATCCCACATCTATTTTTGAATCAATCAAGCCATCCATTCGAACATACAAATATAGAATAGCCAAATTGTTCAGTAATTTTTTCTGCTTGAACTTTTAAAAGTGGACACTTACAGGTAAATCTGCAATACGTTGCACCTTCATCCATTTCAAAAGAGCTTTGTCCAAATCCTCTTTAGCACATTTCTTCAAACGCTTACAGTCATTCTTATTTTGATCGTATGCAGCCATTAATTTTTCCCTGTTCTTTAACAAAGTTGAAACAGTAAAAGATAAAGTACGCTTTTTGCAGATTTCAGAATTTTTTAAGCCATTCTCTAATTCTTGTAAAAGCCTTACTTTTTCGTCAGCTGATAAAATTTTACATTACTAAATTCGATGAGCGTACTCTCTGAATGCAGGTCAAAGAATGACTTCTACACAAGTCCCCTACCCTGCCACCTCTATGCAAAGTAAACTTCCATCCAAAACTTTCATCCATCTATCATCCAATCCATTCCATCCCTCTGTCCTCTCCGTCGTCTCCTCAAGGTCATCGTGGGAGGTCCTCGCACATGCACTCCACATGATGAAAAATGCCATCATCACTTGTTCTCAGGATTTATGACTCATCACTAACTTTCAGTTGACTTTGGAATGTTAAAGGAATTTTTCCAAGAAACCATTAGCTGAGCTGGAGAGGTGGAAGTCAATAGAAATTTTATAAATCACAAAAATATTGCTTGCTATAACCGGGGTTTGCTCGTTAAAACCGAGTTATGCTCCCATAGACTTTGCATTGTCTTATTAAATGTTACATATAAAGTGTTGGCAAAGATAATTGCAAAGCGATTAGAACCGCATGCTGAAGTGGTGATAGGTGATTATCAGTGTGGTTTTAGGAAAGGAAGATCAACAGTGGATCAAATCTTTAGTATCAGGATCATCCTTGAAAAATTCTATGAACAAAATATTAATTTGCACCAATTGTTTGTTGATTTTAAACAGGCCTATGACAGTATAAGCAGAAATAAGTTATTTGAAATATTAAAGGAATTTAAAATACCCGATAAAATAGTTAGGCTTATAAAATTAACACTGGAAAATACAAAAACTAAAGTTAAGGTACAGGGAAGACTTTCAAGAGAATTTGCAGTGAATTCAGGTCTAAAGCAAGGTGATGTTCTCTCGACAATTCTTTTTAATTTATGCCTGGAGAAAATAATTAGAAGCATTTACAACAACAGAGGCGGTACTATTATGAATCGCTCCCTCCAAATCCTTGCATTTGCAGATGAGGTTGATATAATTGCTAGGAATAAGAAAGTCTTGATTGAAACATACAATAAATTAGACACTGAAGGAAGAAAACTAGGCCTCGTGGTTAATAAAGAAAAAACAAAATACATGAAAATGGACCGAATGAAATCACAGGCAACAACAGCTTTAACAATAAATAATGAATTACAATTTAATGAAGTAACAGAATTTAAATATTTAGGATCTACGATCACCTGTGATAATATGGTAGAAGCAGAGATTAAAACCAGACTTGCAGCGGGAAATAGATGCTATTTTTCTCTTCGAAACATTCTAAAATCATCTCTAATATCTCGAACATCCAAACTTAAAATTTATAAAACCGATAGTAATTTATGGTAGTGAGACCTGGACCACTACACAAAAAGATGAAAAGCTACTTATCACTTGGGAAAGGAAGATCTTAAGGCAAATTTTTGGACCTATTAAAGAAGACAATACATGGCGTATAAAGACAAATAAGGAGATAGAACAGTTTATAATGAAAAAGATATATAATGAAAAAGATATAATAAATACTATAAAAATAAGAAGAATGCAATGGTTAGGCCATCTAATCAGAATGAGGGATGTGCAAAGCACAAAGAAGATTTATAGTGGTAATTTAATTGGGAAAAGAAGTATTGGTAGACCCAGGAAGAGTTGGATAAAAGAGGTAGAGAAAGATCTTGCAGAAAACCAAATTATAAATTATAAAGTAAAGGCCAGAGATTGGAGGTCTGGAGAAGTATATTGAGGGAGGTCAAAATCCTACATGGATTGTAGCACCATTGTGTAAGTAAGTAAATAAGTAGACTTTGCATTGTACCAATCCAAAATTTTGGCATAACATTGTTTTAAAGGGATGTTAAAAAAAGGGACAATAAGAAAAATTACCACTTTTTTTAGGCAAATCATGTTAAGACTAAGTGATAGCCACAATGTTCATTGATTTTCAGCAACAGTTATTTACATTGAATTAAATTTAACAAAATATTTACTTTACCTCGAAAAGTGCAGGAATAATCCTTGGGGACGGTAAGACTACCAATAAAGCCATGATGCTTGAAATTGATATTTAAATTAGACAGTAAATTTACTGTCAAAGAATTTCTGCCATTCTTTCTCTAGCATATTTCTGCATGAGAAAAAAGTTGAAAAAAATTCTGTGGCTGCATCTGAAGTGATTTACAGTATAATTTTAGCAAAAGGGACAGTAAGGAATCTAAAATCCAGGGACAGAGTTAAAAAATAATTACAACCATAAAAATGTGTGCAATTTAATTTTTTGCTACATATTTACATAAAACAATAGTCCCAGTTTCGGAAAAAAATTACATCGAATTACTTTTATTGAAACAATTTTATACAGACAGCTCCAAACTTAAAAATCAACATCAGGGACACAGGATGGTATGGAATTTCGTGGTATATTTGGACCCCCAACATCATCCAAAACTTAATTTATCTTGTTAATATTGTTATACAGTCATGCAATGGGATGTTTTCCAGTATAAGAAATTTTAAAAAAACCAAGAATATGTACTAAAATAAAAATTACTATTCAAGGACTTAAAAGTCAAAATTACGTGAGAATGACTCATATATGTAGGATTCATCAAAGAGCTTACAGTCTTCTCAATAGCTGGCAGCATTACAGTCTTTCAGAGGCACTTGCATACAGCAGTTACATGCACGGGTAGTTGTAGTTCAGAAGATAAGTTAAGACTGGAGAGGTGAATGGATTACTTGATTGGATGAAGATTTAAAATGGGATTTTACTATTTTAATAACTTTTGTTTATATATATCTATGAATAATATATATAAATAAAATATCAATACCACAAATTAAATGCAAAATGAAATTATACATTTATTTATGGTAAAAATAAAATAAAATAAAAAGTACACATGACGGAGTTTCCACCAGGTTAAAAAAAAAAAGCCAGTGTGCTGCTTGTAGGGAAAGGGCACTTTTTATAATCATAAGGGTATTTTTTTAAGCAAATTTTAATATTTAAAAGTCAGGATACTCTTTTCAAGACAACAATGAGCCAGTTTTTACTATGCAAGCAAATTTTTCAATAAAAAAAAAAAAAAAAAAAAATAATAATAATAATAATAATAATAATAATAAAAGCATTTATTTTTGACTGGAAAGAGTGCTAATTTTTTGGATGAGGGACAAGGGGGGGGGGGGGGTGTATTTTGTAAACAAAGAGGCAGGCAGGATGCAACATACTTCCTGAAACACTCTGGGAGAAATTCTGCATATGAAATACATACCTGATTCGTCTTCTTCTGGAACAACATTCACTAGCAACTGGTTATCTGCATCATAGCCTTGAGATAACATTGCAAACTCCTTCAAATACTCTGCTGCAGAAGAAACATACAAAGAAATTTTAAATATTAGAAATATTATTTTGATAATGATAAGAATAATAACTCAATCTTTAATACTGTTTGTATTTTTCAAACTTTTGTGGACAAAATAGTAGCACTTATTAATATAGATCTGGTAATATAAATTGTCTATACAGGCTCAAAATAGCCTAAAGTTCTCACTCAGCAAAGTAACAGGTTCTTTTTACAGTCTTTTATTTAACTTAACTTTATTTTTGTATGTAAAGATGGAATTTTGTAATTGATTTTTCAGTGACTGCCTGATATGCTAGAATTATAAAAATTATGTATGAATGTTTCCAATGACAATACAATATTATAATAACTTTAGAATTTAATTACAAATTAATTTTAAAGTATTATTTTTATTAGTCAGCCATAGGTGAAGATAAATCGTCAATAATCTTTAGTGTTACAAATAAACACAATGGAATTAATTATGCAACAAACCACTCTCTCCAAAATATGCTAACTGACTGTGAAACTGCAATAAAATATTTTAAATACTAGAAAGAAGAAAATATATATATATATGAAAAAGGGTTTAATTTTTAAGTAATAATTAATATTTTTTAAATAATCTTTTATTTACTATTATTTTTTAAAAATGGACAGATTGGTTCTAGTATGTTTTAACAACTGAGTTGAGCCTAAACAAATGCCTGGTTCAAGTGATGTATCTGAAAATATATCTCAGTCAGGCTGAATGGGCTCAATTTACTTTTTTTATAACTAGAATGCTTCTGATAGCAACATATAATTTTAAACAAATTCTAATCAAGTGTGTGAAGTTGATGTGTAATCTACTCTGAGATAATATGTTCATATTATTTTTATTATTAATAGACTTCAAGAAAGAGTGATAATTTGATTCAATGAAAATTTTTTATGTATGTTTAAATTCAAGATACATTCCTTAACAAAATAAGAAAATAAACTACATGCGATGTAAAAGGATTTCATCTCTGATTATCTTGATAATATGGAAGTATTTAAAAAAAAAATAGGTATGTAAATTAATGACAAACATATTCCATGAAATGTTGCCAGCATAGAGCAATAGAGCTATGTATTACTGAATTTGACACCTCGAACTGACAAGGAAAAGTAGATATAACGCTACTAATCTCATTATGTTGAGGAATTATATCGTCATAAATTTTGAAGGACTATATTAAATTATACTGTGGTGAACATACGAAAAAAAATTTTTTTGCAAAAGGGCAAACTATATTGCACTTATCCAAATCAAAATCTTGGAAGTTCTTGCCTTGATAGTCTAGAGAATTATTTAGAACTCGCACAATATTTTTTCTTTAATAATTGTAAAGATCAAAAGTTTCTAAATAGCAGATAGAAAACTAAAATACAAGTAAATAAAAACTTACAAAAATAAATTGAATTTATAGAGAAAAGTCTGAGTAAACTTTTGATTGCAAGCATCTTTTAAATAAATTTTTCTGTTGCCTATTTTTCATTTATGTTCTTTGAATATTGTAGTTCCTGTGTGTAAAAAAAATAACATAGCTAACAGTTTAATGGTTTGTATTTCATCATTTTTAATAACAACTTCCTTGTTTTTAATATGTTACATATAACTTATGAATGCCACAACAAACAGAATTTTTTTTATATTTTTCTGAAATTAAAATATAGAAAGGTTTTTTTTTTCCGATGTAATAAAATTAGACAATACAAATATTTAATACAAAATTATTCATACTTAAGAAAAAATATATATCAAAATGATAAGTAAATCTTTTATTAAGGCTCCTGTCCCTACAGGCGAAGGCACTCGCGAGCTAATGCTAAATCTATGGGGAGGTTATTTTCTAATATATCGTTTAAATTGCAAGAATTTTTTTTTTTTTTTTTTTTTTTTGCATTGGATAGCTGAGGTCCATCTCTACATTGCTCTGTTTTTACTCTTTCGATTTTGGTTTCAGACATTTCTTCGAATGACACTTTCATTTTCGGAACCGGTTTCGAAAGATAAAATGGTACCTTGTTATCCTGAAGAATCATCTTTGTAGAATGACCAGATTTAGATGTCTGTTAATCCATTTTGTGTTGATGCATATACTAGTAGTCTCTGAACACAGATCCATACTGGGATCTCATTTCACATATCACTAACTTTGCAGGCATTTATTTTACAGAACAAACTGGGGGGAAATTTTTATACAGCACTCACAAGAAGACATTTTAGACAGTACTAACTTCTTAATTTCGCTGTAGAGATCCTTACATTCTAATTTTTTTATAATTTATTCTCTACATTTTCCTTTTCTTCTCCCTGCTGTCCATGTCCAATTAGATCCAACCTGCTTTTCCCCCTTCAACCTCGAGTGGATCTTTGTAAATTTATGCGAAATCAAATACATCGGAGTTCTACTATTAGATCATGTGACTAAATGTGATTCTTTCTGCCCTCAGCTCATTATATTCCCTTTTTTTTATTTGCCTTGGGATATCTTTTCTCGGCATAGTGTCATAAATTTGTTTGTCATTCAGACATAAATTTAAGTGACCAATCATAAAATCTTAAGTGTCCAGTTATAAATTCACTTCTGGGAGATTGGATTTTCTGGCTGTCTTTTAAGTGTCCAGTCATAAATTCACTTTGTGGGAGGTCCTTGCCAATTATTTAATTTTATCTAGGGATAATATTCCTTGTTTTGATGGTATGATTTTTAATCACATCGCATAGAAATTAATTAAGAATACACATAATTATTTATTAAAGTATTACCCATTGAGCAACTAGGTTTTTCTGAGGTCCTCATACGCACTGACCATTTGGGAGATAAAACAGGATTTAGATCTCTGAAATTGAGAAATAAAAGAATGAGAAAGTAAATAATTGTCAAAAGAAAATAATAAATCAAAGTATTGAAGTGATTTCACAAAAAAAAAAAAATAAATAAAAATAAAAAATAAGATAGCCTGCAGCTATTCAGAGAATAATATTTAATTTAAAAATTTTTCACATTGAAAATTTTGATAAACTTTGTTCATCAAGTTGCAGTTCTCACATCTCTTTTCATGATTATCTCAGTTGCATTTCCTATCCAGAAAAAATAAATGAAAGAAAACTGAAAGGCTTTATTGGTAGTTAAGAAATTATCTTCAATTTACACCTCCTCATTAGTACTGAGAAATGTCACTATCAGTTCTGTAATTTTTCTGTAATTAAATTATACATGGCATTTGGTAAATTAATCACAGTGGATTATCAATTATATATGAATTTTAGAAGAAATGCAAAGATAAATAAATAAATAAGAATTAAAGTTTTTATATTTTTTAATTATACATCTTTTTTTTAATAGACAAATTAAATTATTTTATTAAGATGATAATAGATTATAAATAAATTACTTACGAATGAACATCGTTGTCAATAACAGCATCTTCAAATAAATGTGGCCAAGTTACAGACAAATGAAACTCACTGAAAAATGGCGAAATCTGTATTAATCATATTTGATAGGCAAATTTTATAAAACTCTAATTTGGGATAGATTAATGTGAAAAACAAATTACATACAATGTTAAAAACCTGTTATAATGATAAATCTCAAAATATAAAAGACAATTCAGTAAGCAAGTGTATAGTTTTCTGAAACAGGTCAAACTTTATGTATAATGTTTACAGAATGGTGAATATATAAATAACAAAAGGAAAACATTTATTTAAGAAATTTTGTATTATTTTGTTCAAGAAGTTTTAAATTAAAAAATATATAATGTTTTGATTTTAATCTTTTCACCCTTTTAGGAAATACACCCCTATAATATTCTTTGCATATCATTGGGGGGGAAAAAAAAAAGACTACAAAAAATCATGGAACATATTGTCCCATAAATCCACAACAATGTATTTCTGCATTATACTGGTTGAATACACGCGGCATAAATTCCATGGTGCAGTTGGAGCAATCTGCTCCAATTGCACAAAATTAAAAAGATTGAAATAAAGATTTATTACAATATTTGTATAATTTGTATGTTTTGAGAAAAGCAATTCCACTTACAGAGCAATAATTTAAGATTTTTATAAATCAATCCAAGTATTATATATGTTGAGCAAGAAGTTTTCGAATAAGAAAATTGTTTGTTTCATATTGAAAGCTCGAAGAATTATAAATTCATTTAACACTTTTAAGTTATCAGGATTCACCTACATTTAGAACTTTTAAAGAAAAACATTACAAAATGCAATTAGTACTTTAAATCTCATGCATTTTATACTTACTTTACAAACATTAAAGCAATTTTTAAATACATGCCTAGATTTTTCCTAAAAAATATAACATTTAAAATAATTAAAATTTAGGGAACATAGCATATTTCCTACCATTTTCATCTATAATGAGATAAAATAACTTGAAGACTCTATACCCTATTGGCAGTGCTTGATTTATGGCAAGGCATTTGGGGCACAGACCCGGAGCCCCTGATTTTTAGGAACCCTCAAATACTGCTGAAGGTTTTTCCTTTATTTCCCAAAATCTGATATAGTTTTACATTTCATTCTAGATTCTATTGTGTTTGTATTGTATTTTTATAAATCGCATATTTTTTCTGAAACGTCCATATTTAACTACTTTATTATACTGAATATTTTCTTTTATTTTTATCACATTAAAATATATTTTATTTTTAATTCTTATTAAATCCTATTCCTGTTCTTATCAGATTATTTGGAGGATAGTGGGTGAAGCTCGTAGGTGGCAGAGCCTCCTAATATCTATAATAATAAAGAAAGAAGTTTGTGTGTGAGTGAGTGTGTCGACGGTGTTCTGAAGAGACCACTGCACGTAGAGCTACAAAACTTGGGGTAAAGGTACGTCTATAAATGAAAATTTCGATTTTTTTATTAGATTTTTTTTATTTAATTTTTTATGTGATTTTTAACACCTTTTTTAAGTTTCGGGGAGATTTTTCCATATAAGTGAGAAGAATATGGTTTCTTTCTTTTAACTCAATATAGTAAATTTTGTTCTCTTTTCAAAAAACGTTTATTCGGAATTCGTGCAGTGATTTTTGAATTTTTAGCAAATTTTTATGCAATTATTGAACAGCATTTAATGCATTTCCATACCTATAAGGAGGTTACCGTAGAAGGACACAGTTCTGTCGCCAAATGCCACCAAGTTTGTCGCCAACTGGGCGGTATATCGCCAAATTTGGCGACCAAAATGAGTCGCCAAATGTGACGCCAACTTGGCACTATCTCTAATATTTCGCCAAATTCCCATAAACTTCCATCGTAAACCAATATGGATTACTTGCTTACAGAAAATCAACAAATTGAGATATTTTAATGCAGCTAATATTAACTTAAGGGATTATTTTAATTCGATTTTTCCACATTAGGAAAAAGAATACGGTTTCTTTCATTTAACCCAATATAGTAAATTTTGTTCTCTTTTCAAAAAAGTTTATCTGGAATTCCTACAGCGATTTTTGAATTTTTAGTGAATTTTTTATGCGATTATTGAACAGCATGTAATGCATCTCCATACCTATAAGTGGGGTTATCGTAGGGGGGATCCAGTTCTGCCACCAAATAATGCCAAGTTTGTCGCCAGCTTGATGATATATCGCCAAATTTGGCGACCAAAATTAGTCACCACAAGTGACGCCAACTTGGCAATATCTCTAATATTTCGCCAAATTCCCATAGACTTCCACTGTAAAACAATAGGGTTTACTTGCTTACAGAAAATTACAAATTGAGATATTTTAATGCAACAAAAACTAATATTAACTTAAGGGATTATATTAATTATATTTAAGGGAGTCCAAGTAAATTTATTACGAATAAAAGTAACATGATCTAATGCTTAACATGATTTCCAAAATATAAATTTTAAGAGAGCCCACAGGTCAAAGGAATTAGATTTGAAACTTTTATCCAATTATAGTAAATTTTGACTTTCGTGATTATTGAACTTTTTGTGATTTTTAATGTGATTTTTACGTTTCTTCGCGATCTGCTGCAATTTTTTGAGATTCCATTTTTGACCTAAAGTACATTCTGCCCTCATTTCAATAAAGTTTATTCGGATTTTGTATAGCAATTTTCGAATTTTTCGGGAATTTTGTATGTGATTTTTAATTTATTTTAGCGATTTGCTACTATTTTTTCACATTAACGAAAGGAATCAACTTGCAATCTTCGAACACAATATACAATTTTTTTTTTCTCTTTTCAAAATATGAGAAGCGATTTCAAATTTTTTCGCGATATCTTATTGTGATTTTCAGAGCTTTTTCGTAATTCCTGCTGTTTTTTGACGTACCCGGGCAACGCCGGGCAAGTTTGCTAGTTTTAAATAATTGTAACTTGGTATTGCGGAAAATTTATTATTAGTTGTTGCATACTTTATCATTCCAGACATATGGACTTGCATAGGAAAAGATAATCAGCACCACAAGATTTATTATAAAATGTCTAATCATTTAAATGTCATAATTATGAAATAATTATTTAAAAATAAATTATTATCAAATTAAAATTTTTAATAGATATGTTAAAGTAATTATTAAAGTCAATAATGGTTATCTTAGTAAGTATCGTTTTCAATATATTTTTTCTTTACTCAAGCCCCCTGTAAGCACTGGTTCAAGATCCGTGCCCAGGGCCCCCAAATTTGTAAATCGGTCCCTGCCCATTGGTTTCTCTCCCTTCCCCCTTCCCGCCAAATTTGTTCACTTGTAATCAGAATTACATGCAGCTAGAACATTTCCAGCCTCCATCTCTGAAAAAGACATAGGAATATTTCAGTTATTTATTATGGGTTAATGGCATAATTATTTTAAGTATTATAATGATGAATAGTTCAAAATTGCGATTTTTAATTTAATTTATATTGGAACTATTTTAATTTGGCTTTTATTTACTTTAAATAAATTTTCAAAGGAAGCTTTGTCTCTCTTACAACCTCTAATGAAGCACTCCTGGCTGTTTTCCTCATGTGGTTATGCTAAATGCACAATACCAAGGTAACTCTTTCAATAGGGGAAATTGGTATATATACTGTAGTTTCTTGTTAGTATTTAGTAGTTGATGTTGTAGTAATATACTCTTAAAAGCATCAGCTTGAAGTGAGTAGATATTATAAAGTATTGCTAAATTTGGAGAGTCATGGCTTCATTATGTTGAGCTTACAGCTATGTGCCATTTAGAAAATTTTTCATACTCGGTTTCTATTTGAACCAAATTTTCATTTGAACTTTATTTTTCGAAATAAGATTTTTCAACCGAAATATGCTATCATTTTTCAACTCTGCTCATACAATGTACAAAAAGTTATAACCCAATTAACACAATCAGAGATAGGTGTTATGAATGTCACTATTCCCCAATATGACTGATACAATAAACTCTAACAAGGGAATTATGAGTAACTGACCTAACCTGAACAATAATGTATGTAAATCAATCCAGTAAGAGATAAAAGACATCTTTGGGATATGAAAATATTTTATATCTCAATAGAACCTTAAGAAGGAATTATATAATAGTGAAAATATAGCGACCATATTCATCTAATTTTTACAATAACTGCAAACCTTTCTTTGTTTGTTTGTATACAGAGAAATTGGAGTTAAAATTGGCTCAAAAATTGGTTGCTCATAAAATTGTTAAATCTGATAGTAACTTTAGTTGAAATAAAATTAAAAAAAAAAAGTTTGATTTAGATAAAATCATTTATGTGTTAAATGATATCACATTTTCTATAATTTAAATCATAAGAAATAATGTGGCAGATAAACTATAAAAGAAAAGTTTTTGGTCTTACTCAAGAAATACATTTTGATGGGCACTACTCTCTCTTTTAATTCATTATTATCATTTTAATTTATTTATTTATTTTGAGTAATTGACATAAAATTAATTCAAATAAAATTACAGTTAGTAATTTTTTAGCTCTAGTTCAAAATTTTACGTTTAATATTAAAATTATATAAAAATGAATGGTAAATCAACACTACTCACATTAAAATATTCATATTCATTATCCACAAAAAAATAATATTTATCAAAGAATATTGGACATACATTTAAAAGTATTGTCAGTAAATTTTCAGTTAATCATATTGATAATATACAAAAATTACAAAATATATTTTTCAACTTATAACTTTAGGCTTCCATTCCATAACATACTAGCCATAAAAACGTTTTCGGAAAAATGGTCAAAATTTAAAAACCACCATTAAGCTGCATTATAAATCCTTTCTTCGCTTAGTGATTGGTAATAAATACCAATTAAGTTACATTTTATGTTTTTATGGAGGATTTAGTATCATTTAAATATTTTTTTATATATGAAAAGTTGCTTAAGTCAAATTGCTAACATAGCTAACTCATGTCTTCACACATTTCTTTTCAACGTTGAAAACTTTTTATTTTAAATTGAAATCATATATAAATAAATAAACTAACAGAACTGGATCTTCAAGAGCTCCACATGGAAGTCTTCCAATATCAGTAGGAGTAATGTCCTCTCCTAATTCATCTATTTCTAAGAGAAAAAGAGAAATATACCATAATAATTTAAAAATAACAAAATATTGTGCAATTTTTATTTCAACATAACTATCTTAAATTTAGGCAAAATAAAAAATTCAAGAAAATTACCATAAAAATAAACATTAAAAAATATATATTTGTATTGTCCCTACGATATAAAAGCTATTATATGTACAAATAAATTTAATTTACATTCTAACAACAAAATCTATCCTCTTTCTCTTTAAAAAATTATGGTGCTAAATAGCGATAAAACGTGCAATTAAACATAGAGATATATAGCTATTCAAACATTTTTTAAAGCTAATATTGATTGAAAATTTCACTCAAGTATACAGGGCTACTTGACTGCAAATTTCAGTTCTACGCCCCAATGGGCACAAAGCAATCTGCCGCTCCCTTCCTTCTATTGTTTCTTTCAAACTCTACAACAAAGGCAATGTAGAATGTAAATAAGGAAGAACACAAAATTTCAAGAAATTCTTATTTTTGATAGAACATGATTTCTAGCATTTAATTTTCAATATATGGATTATCTCATTTTTAATTTTTGAAAACTAATGGATTAGTTTTTTTTAGATCTACTTTAAAAGTTAAACATGTGCCAAGCATATTAGCAGCATTAATGCTTGACTGTCAGTTACAGTTTTGAATGTTTTGGCTATATGAAGAAAGAATTTCAAAGAAGAATCGACTGATTCCTTGTTTTGTTAGTATTTTAGAAATACTAAAAACTTTAGGATTGCAATCTTTATAGCTACAGATCTTAGATCAAAAGCCTATTGATCATAATGCATAATATCAAGGTAGATTTTAAAATTTTAGAAAATATTCAGAATACATCGCTTTTTAAAGTGTGAAATCAATAAGATTTCTTCCAATTCAATAGCTTCTGACCTATAGTACAAGATAACTTAGCCATTGTTTTCTATAGAGACCTAAGAGCTGTTTTTAATAAGTTCTAATTAATATTTAAAAGTTTTTTATATTTGGTAAGTCGAAAATTTCATTTTACGTGTGAGCATGTCAACAATCAGTACTTTCTACGGAGCTCTGTTTAACTTCTTCCACTGTTTGTGATTGTAAATGCTTATTAATTCAAGGGTATTTCAAAATTTGCCAACCTTTCAGAATTAAAAACAATGCTCTCAAAGCCTAAGTTGCTCGCCCACTTCCAAATTTTGCCACCCTTGGAAAGGGTCTGTCTATGTGTCTATGCCTAAATCTGGTCAGGTACACAGCTCAATATTTAATGTACTATCAACAAATATGAGGAGTTTGGAGTCACATTGTGACAATTTCAGGCATTGTCATTAATGCTGTTAATGTTGTTTCTAAATTAACAGTTTTATACCCTTTATTCTTAGTAATTTTATATAATAAACTAAAATATACTAAAAGCATAAAAATTTTTGCAACACACATTTCACATAATTCTGTAAATTATCCAAGCCGTGTTTATTAAGGTTACTCTTTAATTAAGGTACAATTCCACAATTTAGTTAAATAAAGTGTGCTCTTTTGTTAAATTAATTTGAATTACCTCTTAAATTCCGCTTTCAAAAGGAATCATTACTTTTGGAAATTAATTCTGATTTTTGAATAACTTGTTAGTGATTTAATATTTTGTTGATTTTGTTCTAAAAACCACAACATCATTTAATTTTACAGGTGAGGGGCGGTTGAGAGTAGGAGTTTAAATTAGCTTTCAACTTATTTAATTTTAAAATCTAAATTTTGTTCAGAGTTCTCTAGGAGTTCAGATTATATTTATATTTAGATTATTCAGATTAGATAGCCAGTTCAAATTTTCAGTTTACCTTCATTTCATTTTACCTTACTTTTTAATGTTTGGCCTTTGTTTATCTCTCTTACCAAGCATTACAGCAGCTGAAGTTCATGAGTTCAATGCTGCATGATCTGCAGCAGGGTGTTCATGTAAAACTTTCAGGTTTTCCCATGCTTGAAAATAAGGATTAAGGTCATTTAAGGTCATTTTACCTTTCAAATTCCTTTAGAAATGGACTCAGTCTACAAACCTAGATCGTTTGGCAACAGATAATATACAAAAAGTGGCCAATCCTAATATATCAACCCAACACAAAACTTCGCATATATCTGAAAAAGCAGCCAATAAGTCTGAATAATCTTTTTATAAATGCAAAGTTAATTAAAGCTAAAACTGCAAAATTTCTTTAATTTAAAGCATATTTTCTTATATTCTCATTTTTATATTATAATAACTTAAGTTTCAAAATTCAGAAAAAATATTTTTTTTTCCCTTAAGAGACTACTTCAGTCAAACGAAAAGACCTGTTCGCTAATGGTAACCATATGGAAGAGATTTATAAAGATATCTCGGTCGCATTTCAATATTTTTAAATGATTTCTTTTGCACTCAATAGTTGAGATAGATCTGTACAAAGGCCGTTTTTTACTTTTTCGATTTTGTTTACAGGTATTTCTTATGAGAATACTTTCATTTTCGGAACCGGTTTTGAAAGTAAAAGCATCCTCATAAAAAATATCTGCAATCAAAATCGAAAAAGTAAAAAACGGCTTGCATACAGATCGATCTCAACTATTGAATGCAAAAGAAATCCTTTAAAAACATTGAAATGCGACCGAGATATTTTTATAAATTTCTTCCATAGGATTAGCATTATCGAATGCGTCTTTTCATTTGACTGAAGTAGCCTCTTAATAGCCAACACCTTTAATTTCCATAACTGTAACTTTTATTGAAGTTTAACAATAAACTTTTAAAATGAGACTTAAATAAATAAAATATTATTTTGCAGCATTTTAAATAAAACATAAAAAAATATTTATTTTAAATTAAAATAAATAAATATTATTAAAAAGGATTGATAAAGTGAAATGTGAGAATTTTACACTTTTACAATATGATATTAACATGTGTATAGTTTAAATATTTTTAATCCACAAAAAATAATTATACTTTAAATGGCATGATAAATTACATATTCAAAAGAAGAAGTGTCAAAGATCAGAAACAAAATCAAGCAAATAAGGATACGGGTCATGAGAAAGGCATTTTATTTAGCTTATAATAGCAAGTTCATAGACTGTTGTTTGATTATTATTAATGAATATCAATAAGCAGACTTTACTGTTCTTGATTAACATTCTGTAATATACATATTTTATGAATATTTAGGTATAATTTAATATAGCAGAATTTTTCAAGGCACCAAACAGAGACATATTAGCAGGATGAAATCTAAAAAGCATCTAAACTAAAAGTATAGTGAAGGTGATTTGTTAGAAAAAGTGACATAATAAGATTAAATATTATTCAACAAGAAAAGCAGTTGTGTCAAAGTTAGAAATCTGGATTAGTTAAAATTTAGAAGCATACCATAAACATTGGATGTAGTGAACTAAAAAATATGAGAAATGAAATATTAGATAATAGATAAAGGAACAACCAAATTATGATGTACAGGGTGTCCTAAAAACCAGTAGTGGTAATTTAAACAATCCATACGTTTGTTTAAAAAGTGCAAGAGACTTTTGAATACCAACAGGTACAAAACCACAGTATATAACATAAGTGGCTAAATAGATTTAGCGAACAGAGTTCAGTAACATGCACACTAATGCATGTCAATATGGGGCTTTTCCTGGAAGAGTGTTGTTAGATTATCAAATTTATTTTACAAGCAAAAAATTGTTCCAAGAAGCAAAAAGACTTTCTTGAGAAGTCTGGTAAACAACATGTGCTATAAGCTCAGCAATTAACCAAATAATGCAGTAATTTCAAAATGATTGTACTATAATCTGATATGCTCAAACAAGACTGTGAACATGATTAAGCATGCACATGCCTGTCTAAAAGTTGGAAGAAGGGCAATTTGAATATGTATTGACATTTACATTTTTGGAACTTTTGTTTAATTTTTTCAAAATTTTGCTAATTTTTATTGAGGAGTACACTCTGTATAATTTAAGAAAGGAAGTTAAAGAATAGGAGTGCTTAAAAATTACAGATTTTTTTTTTTTAAATAAATAAATATTATAATCTATATTTATTTTCCTTAGTACATAATGTTATGTCTCTGAATTTCCTCAAAATAACAATAAACATTTGGAAACAACTGTTTCCAAATGTTGAAACATGTTCAGCATTTAGAAAACAACTATTGGGATACAATATTTCAATAAAACTTTTAGAACTCACATATAATAATCCAAAACAAAAACAGAATATGAATGAAAACCAAATGCTTTTAAAAAAAGAAGAAAAAAGGGAAAATATATGATCATCTTGTAGAATTGAAACCAAAAATTTTAACTTGATTCTCCACTTTTAACTTGCGATTACAAGTTCCATACCATTGAATTAGCTTAATATTTCATGCTTATTTGTAAAATATATAGTGCCAAGGAAATTTATAAAAATAAATAACAAGAAAAATGTCTTAAATAGTGGGAGTATTTTTTACATTTAAAATATTGATTTGTAAAATAAGCTTAGAAGGGTGTCAAAACTGCAAATAAAAACTGTTACTTGTATGAAGTAATGTTGCAAAATGGCAAGAAACAATTTCAAACAGATGAGAAAAAAAATTATTTTATTTTAAATTAAATAAATATAAAAGTAAAAATAGTTTTAAAAAAAAAACACTCTTTTATAAACATTCAATGTTCATGTTGAAAATTACGGCTAATTTTTTTACTGCAATTCATGTTTTTTTTCTCTAAAATTTCCGTTACAATATATTAATTTGGCATAGGTACTTAACTTGAACATGAAAAATTCACTGGTTTGTTTTTATAATGCTTGGTAGAAAGCACAAACAAGTGAATTTATTTAAAATGTACAATTTTTTCTCTGTTTCTTTTTTTAAATGAAGAAAAAGGAAAGAAAAAAATGAAACATTATTTAAACTATTTTTTTAGGATTTCCAAATTGATTGCTTAATGTATAATCCTAAATTAATGAATATTAAACTATTAATTGATAAAAGCATTTTTTTTTTAAGACCACTCATAATTTTTATTTATTTTTAATTTTTTTGCCATTAAAATGTTTCATTATTGCAGTTTATGGCAGCCATTTGGTATATTTTGACGAAAGTTTATGGCACATAATTAAATCTATTGTTGTTTCAACTCGTATACAATTGTATGTGTTACACAGAATATTTGGCAATTTATCGCTTGTGGTGGACTAACAGCAAAAAGTCTTTAAAATAATGTATTAAATTAAATTAAGTTCGAAAAATATTAAAATGTTGTTTTGTCATCAGAAACAAACCTTTTAACATAATTTGCTTAATTCTAGTGTATCAGGAAGTGGGTTAAAAATCAATTACAAAATTCAAACTTTACATTCAAAAACCAGGTTAAGTTAAGCAAAACAGTGTAAAAGCAGATTATATTCTAACAATATATATTTTTTAAATATACCAGGCGGAGGTTGAGGCCAACTACATGGAGACCAATCTTGAAGTACATATGTAAATCGAATAGACACAGATACTGGTGGAATATCAAATGTTGAAACAGCCTAAAAATAATAGATGAACTCTTATTATATAAAAATACTAAACAAGTAAACACATCTAAATAAAGATTTCTCATAATATAATATTTCATCTAAAAATAATCTTACCAGAGGTAAAAAATTTTAAGAGTAAGGGGGAGGGGATTGTCAAAAATATAAAATATGTATGTTAATGAAGAAATAAGTACCGTATTTTCCTGCGTATAATCTGCGGATTATCTGTTAAAAAACCTCGAAATTTTTAAGTGCAGATTATCTGCCGGTGCGGACAATCTGGTGAAATTCTTTTTAAGCAGAACTTTGCGTTAGATATCAAATTTCTAACAGCAATTTTAAAATGTAAACATTTCACGTTTGTCTATTTGCGCGACCGCTCGGTGAGCTGCTTGTGATTGGTTCACATATGACGTGTACATTCTAGTGGGAGTGGCTTCCGATTTTTAAGTAATATTTTTCTAGTCTTTTGGCAACATGCTTCTACGAAGAATACAGAGTTTCTTAACTCATCTCGTTCAAATCATTTAGCTGAAACGTGAAACGTTGTATATTTGTCACTTGGAAGATTAGTATTAAGTTAAAGAATCATGTCTAAAAGAAAACGCGTGAGCTATACAGTGGAATTTAAGCTTAACGTCATCGAAAAGGCAGAAGAAGTTGGCAATAGAGAGGCCGGTCGTCTTTTTTGCATTGACGAATCGAATGTTAGGCTATGGCGGAAAAGCAAAGAAAAACTTTCCGGAGGTGGTCATTCTAGACGATCTTTTTGCCGTGGAAAAACAGTGTGGCCCGAGTTGGAAGAGGATTTACATCATTGGATTTTGGAACAGCGAGATAAAAGAGTATCCATTTCAACCATAAGTATCAGAAAAAAAAGCCAAAAATTTGGCTGAAATAAGTGGAATTGAGAATTTTGTCGGTGGTCCCACGTGGTGCAATCGATTTATGTGAAGAAAACATTTATCGATTCGCAATCGCACCACTGCGGGACAAAAGTTACCCGATGATTGGGAAAATAAAAAAAGTAATTTTTTGGAATTCACCAGAAACCTAATTGCTACATATAAATTTTCAGAGGGGGGAATTTTTAACATGAACGAAGTGCCTGTTTCATTTGATATGCCTCCAAATCATACTGTGGACAGAATTGGAACAAGCAGCGTAAAGGTTAGACCACAGGACATGAACAGAATTCCTTTACAGTGGTTTTGGCTTGTGCTGCGGATGGTAGTAAGCTGCCGCCGATGATAATTTTTAAACGTAAAACTCTACCTAAGGAAAATTTTCCGAGCGGTCTTCAGATAGTTGTTAACCCCAAAGGTTGGATGAACGAAAGCGTGATGATAACATGGCTGAAAACGATTTGGAGAAAAAGGAAAAATTCCTTATTTAAACCTCGGGCTCTGTTAATCATGGATTTAATGAGAGCACATCTCAAAGAATCCATGAAAGATGAATGCAAATTGTCAGGAGCCAAAATCTCCATTATTCCGGGAGGTTTGACAAAAGTCTTGCAACCATTAGATGTCAGAATAAACCGTTCTTTCAAAAGTAAACTCCATAGTGATAGTGAATGGGAAAAATGGATGATCCAAGATGCTCACTCATTCACTGACGGAGGAAGGATGCGCCAAGCATCCTACGCGGAAGTTGCGTAATGGGTGAAAACGGCATGGGAGACTGTTACTGACGCAACAGTAAGAAACTCATTCAAAAAATGTGAAATCCTCACAGAAAACTGTGATGTTGATGAAGAAGATGATGAAGATGAGGATAATAATTCCATGCTCGATGAGAATATTTTGAATCTTTTTCTGTTGGATACCGACGATTCCGAATTTGAAGGTTTTGATTAAGTAATAATCTTTAAATTATTAAAAATTTATTTTTCCCTATAAGAGATTTGTTTATTTCTACATCGTAATTTGTGATTGTTTCTTTAATTAATATGCCAACTGCAAGGTAAGTTTAATATTTTATTATTTTTCCATGGATTTTTTTTTTCAGAAAATTTAAAACAGCAATTATTATTCAATTACCGTAATTTCTGGTGTATAATCCGCGGTTCAAACAATTCTGTTTGGACACAGAATTTTTTTTTTTTTTAATAATTGAGTCCAAATATTTATCGTGATCTGATAAGTTGCATTTTATTTAAAAATATTTTGGGTCAAAAAATGATTGTTTGATCCGCGGATAATACGCCGGAAGTAACGGTATGTGTAATCACAAGAAATTCTATGTTTTAGATATAAGATTCAATGCAAAAAAAAAGTATTTTTATTTGTTAACTTGTAATTATTGTATAATTATTTTTATTTTATAACAATTATTATTTAAATAGAGCAACTAAATAAATAGAAAGGTTGTTTATTACTAGTAGTACTTTGAAATGTTGAAAACAATGAGTAATCCTCGTATAGTCTGCCGTATAATCCGCGGATTATACGCCGGTGCGGATTATCTGCTGAAATTTTTTTTTAAAGGCTAAAATTTGCAGCCGCGGATTATACGCAGGAAAATACGGTATTTATTTTTAATAATGTGTAAAAAGGAAAAGACTGCATCAAAATAATATGTTGGAGAATTTTTTGGCATTTATAGTTTACATTTAAGTCATTTTTAACTAAAATATTTTTCTTAGTTAAACTTAGATGATTAATGAAATACAGCCAGATCTGCTTAATATAACATTGGTGAAAGGAATAGCTACTGTGAGAGCTTTACTTCTCATGAGGAATACTCTTGCACAAAGCAAAATATATCTCATATAGGAATCTCCATGTAAAAGTACAGAAATATTATTGGCTGAATTCAAATGAAACGATGTATCAACAATCAACATCTATCTTCCGAGATGAAGTTAAAGTGACAGTCGTTTCTAAAGAGTGCAGAAGGAAAGTTCCACCCTCACTAATGGAATTGCTTGTGATCTTTACCGGCCAACCTCCTAAGCTGGAAATGAAAGTAGAGAAAGCAAAAGAGCCCTCAGATGCATGGGATAATCCATGGAGCCTATCCGAAGAAAGTTTGTTAGTGATGCAACAGCTCAGGTTCCCTAAATGGTCAAAATCCTGTAACGACTTCACAGACTTTCAGCCTGTCTAAAGACTTTGCCTTGTCAACAGAGACTATTCTCCTCAAATATACGAGATCTTTAAAAGGTGTGACAAACCTACAATTTACAAGCGTTGTATTTATTAGAAACTTAATTTCTTTTGTTCATTTAATAAACAACTTTTCCATTTAAATTTGTGCCTTGATCGTAGATGCCGCATTTCACGCTACCCGTCCTACGCCAACTTTGAGACATTACACTACATTCTCAAAATTCCATACTATCTAATTAGCTTCCATGTTAAATTTTCTGGTAAATATAATGCATAATATAAAGCAATCCTGGTGTTCAGCACAATTAATTTAGATTTTTCTGACAAGTTAGGTTTTAGTTGCTGTTTGTTAACATATGGTAGCACCATGCATTCTTTAGAATGCTTGTTAAGTCAGGATTATGACATCATTGTTCAGTTCACTTTTGATTTTTGAGACTGCTCTCAGGGATACAGAAGGTGCTCCTGTTTCATATATTGTTTTCTTTTTTTCTGTTTAACTTTATCTGCAACCAGTATTGGCAGAGGATTTATTATTACCGTATATACTCGCATATAAGTCGACTCGCGTATAAGTCGACCCCCTAACTTTTGAATGCAAATTCTGGAAAAAATAAAAACCCCGTGTATAAGTCGACCCCTAACTTTTTACTTCAATTTTGCACAAAATCAAACCAAAGATTTCACTTGTCAATGCGAAAAGGTAATAAGTAAACAAAAACAAATCATTGAAATTTTTTTTAAACATAAATTATTATTATTTGTATATTTTATGCATTATTTTTTATTCATGCACATAAAAAGCCATAATTTTGCAGTATTCGAAGTTTTTGGTTTTTCTTTTTTAACTGACTCATGTATAAGTCGACCCCCCAAATTTGCTTACCGAAAATTGTCAGAAATTCCTCGACTTATACGCGAGTATATACAGTATTTAGATTTTAACAAGAAGTTAATTCTGTCAGATGATTACATTTAAATGCATTGACAGCAAAGTTTAATAGTTCCAAAAGGAAATTTTGTTCAGTCTTATATTTGTTTGTGCACTCTTATTTGTTGTATTTGTCAAGATTTGGTTTTCTGAATGTACAAATAAAAATAAGAAAATTTCAAAAAGGATTTCTTTTCTTTTAAAATTCTCTACACCTTGTTTAAAGATGTTTTGAGCTGGTTAATATGTTTTTATTTCCAATATTCGACATTATATTTTTCGAATGTGTGTTTTCAAAACCAAAACTATTTGTCATTTGATGAAATAGTTGTAACTTTGAAAGGAAGGGGGGGGGGGGTGCTTTTGAGATATATAGCAGCAAGGCTGGTGTCTTAAATGATCCTTTAATGAAATAGTTGTAATCATAGAATTAACACAGTATCTTAGAAGTGATACTATAATAATTCAAACATATCCATATACCTGTATATAACTTTGTTTATCCCGTTAAAAAGTTATGCAAAGCAATATATAAAAACTAGTGTTTGACAGGGGTGCAGAAAATGTTTCTACTCCCAACATTTTCCCCAATCCACATGAAAATTTCCCTAAATTTTTACGGTATGTTATAGGTAAATGCTGTATTACCGTAGGTATAGAAAATTAATTTTTCTAATATTTCTCAACTTATGCGCGAGCCGTGTTGAATTCAGACCCTTTTTTTCCGGGAGGGATTTCTGTGGCTCCAGTGGGAAAATTGCACTTTTTGACCATTGAAAACACAAAATCTCAAATCTTTCAGGGGGATATCCCCCCAGGCCACCCCCTGAATTCAACAGTGTGTGCGAGTATATATGGCAGGGATGATTCTGAGAGAGAAAAAAAATTCTGAAATTCACAGCAACTTTTCTGAAAGCAGAATGGGGGAAGGAGGGGAAATCCACTCCCAGCACTATGTTTTTTTTTTCGCAGCCCTTTGACAAAATTCACGATTTTTTTGACGAAATTTGCAGTTCTTTCGCGATCTTTTGACGAGTTTTGTGGTTATTTTGCCTTCCTTTTGACGAAATTCGCAGTTATTTCGCCCTGTTTTGACAAAAATCACGGTTGTTTCGCGATCTTACAACAAAATTTGTGGTTCTTTCGCAGTCTTCTGTCGAAACTTGTGGTTCTTTCGCGATCTTTTGATGAAATTTGCTGTTATTTTGCGTTATTTTTTAAATTCGAGGGCTTTTTTCACGTTCCTTTGACAAAATTTGCGGTATTTTTATGTCCAAATTTTCAGATTGATGACTGATTTTTTTTTTTAAATTTTCTGAACCAAATGCCTTAAAATTTTGAAAAATTCAGAACAGAATCACCCCTAATATACGGTACATATTTTTCTGAGATCGATTTTATGAAGGTCGCCATATGGATCTTTTTATTTGTAGCGAAATTTTTCTATCTTAGGGAATTATGGAATTCGTTGTTAAAATCGAAATCAATTCTATATGTTTTTGCAAAATTTCCCCCAATCCTAGATCGCCGGATCGGATATATTTTGCACCCCCTGGTGACCCTTTGACTGAAACAAGTTTTTTATGCTGAAACTGAATTTCATTTACTTCTCAGGTAAAAACGGAAAGTGTAAATGAAAGCAAAATTACCTCAAAGGAAATTTTACGCCATTATTACATACATACAAAATATTAATTAATCACAAGCATGCATACCTCTGTAGAGAGATTTTTATTTATAGATATGTATGAATGTGTATCTGTTTGTTTTCTATTGAAACACAAATATTATTTAATAATTATTTATAGACTTTTATAATAAAAAATCTGAGGTATTTATTCATTATTAACTTATAGTAAATCATACCGTAAAAAGTTTGTAGAAAGAGTTTCAAAATGCTTAATATTTAGCTTTTAACTTGTTCGAAAAGAAGTATTTAAATATGTTACTTTCAGAAAGTAATAGGACATTAATTCTTGGAAAGAGAAAAAAAAACTACATATTTTCAATTTGTAACTAATGTTAACTCAGTAGAAATTCAAAAAATGTATCTCTATGTTTAAAACTTTTAGACTATATATGCAAAGAATATTTAATCTTTAAAGACACAGGTGGTTTGTAGTAACATAAAGACTGGAGTATACACTAAGTAACTCTATGCACCATCGGTTTTTAAAGCCTAAATAACACTTTTTAATGATATCCTTGTTTAATATAATGTCCAGTAGTAGTATAAGAGTAATAAACATAAAATTATTTTAAAAAACTATATTAATTAGAATTAATATAACACGGGCAGTTTGTAGTAACACAAAAACACGGATGGCATACTCCATGCACCAATGCCTTTTAAAGCCTAAAATATCGACTTTTGATGCAAAAAAAGTATAGTGTCTAATGTCTAGTATAAAAATAATAGACATCATATTTATGAAAACATAAGTTTGTTTAATTAAGAAAAAAAAATGAATGAAACATATTACACAACTACATGGGCAGCATATTCCATATACCAGTGGTGACTCATCAATAAAAACAATGAAACAGAGCAGAAAAATTTGCAAACTTCAAATTTAAACATTGGTTGAACATTAAAGAGACTTTGGGAAGAGGGTAAATGAAGCAAAAATATTATTCATGTATTTTAGAATTCTGAATTCTTTTTTCTCTGGGTGTTATCCCCAGTACACCACTCATGGCTTTAAAGGTTAATATTTGTTATTGATGTTTCTACTAATTTTAATGCAGGGGCTTCCACTTATGTGCAATTGGAGGGGTGTATTTAAAACAAGGCAGGGGCATAATTGAGAGTAACACATAAAGGAGAAACTCCTGTGTCTTAAATTTTAGAAAAAAATATATCAATTATATAAAAGACAGAAATGAAATTTTTTAGAACATAAAATTATGCATAATGAATCTTTTGAGTGATAAGTCTGTAATAGTAACTTTAAAAAAATTAATAGCATTTGACAGAGACTAGGGGGATAGAATCCCCCCCCCTCTTTCAAAGAATTTGATATTTGAAAGTGTATCAGTCAACATAAGCCAAACTAAAAGAATAAATAAATAAAATAGAAACATTAGCATTAAATAAACTCTTTAAGCACATAAATTAATAATTTTCAATAATATTTACTAAAGTCTTGTTATTACAACATTCTTAAAGTAAAACATGTTCAGCATTAATGAGTACTTTGGCTAATTTTACATATATGTGAGGGGTTCACAACCATAGTAGACCAAATCCATTTTGAAAAAAAAAGAGATAGTCTATCTAGAAGGTGCATAAAATCTGTTTTATCTACTCCCACAGTGAATCAAGCCTGTTTTCACACAATTTCTCATATATGGCACCTGTTTACAGACTTGGTTCACTGTGGGAGTGAATAAAATAGATTTTATGCACCTTTTAAATGAACATCATCATTTTTTTTTTTCAAAATGGACTTTGTCTACTATGGTAGTAAGCCCCTTATATATGGTGAGAATAAAACTGTATCAATTCTTATTCAACTATTCACAACAAGATCAAAAGAAATGTTTATCCTCCTCAGAGAAAACTTTAACATCTCCCCTTTCCTCCACCTCACCCAAAAGAAAGTTTTGAAATGGCATGTTTGGATATTTGAGCAAGCAAGCTCCATTTTAATACAATTTATAACACTATATAGTTTAAATATATCTACTGTTTTATGAGTAACATTTTAAAATCAGGCATGCTGCACAGAAAATAACAAAAAAGAGTAAATTACACATGAAGTAAAATTCAAAACATTTTTCGTAAGATTTATATGCAAATTCTGTAAACTATATTCTATTGAATATAAAGTATGTCAATAATTTTTCTACATTAAAATACAAGTTTTAAAACATTTTCTGTAATAAATATATTGAATTAATATGTAGAATTTAAGAGGTTAAATTATAAAAAGTTAAATTATTGTACTTTTACACATTTAAAACTTGCTTGTAAAATTGCAAACCAAAATTAATCTAAAATTCAATGGGCTTAATTTAAGGCGGTCTTTTAGATTTAATTAGGTATATAAAGTTCCTTTTAAAAAGTTCATTCTTTATTTCTGGTGCCTGTAAGAATGTCTATGATGGCTAAAATCCTTTTTTCTGATAATTAATCCCAGGACTCAACTATATGCTATAGCACATCATGACCTCAGATTTTAATGAGGAGGAGCACAATTATTTTCATCTTGTGTCCCATAAATATTTCTCTGTCATTGGATAACTGTGCCATGCTGTTGACTTCAATCATAATGCATATTGATGCAATTTTCAGCCTTTTTTCTGACATGATATTGCGAAAGAAAAAAAAAAAAACCAACAAAAAAGTGGAATTCCAAACAATGGAAAACAAATATTTTCAAAATGAGTAACTTTATCATAAACATTTCATTTGACTATACAACAAACATTTGACTAAAGAAAATATAATCCCTTCTGTAAAAATTAAAAGACATTCTTATAACTTACCAACTTTGATTTAAAAAGGGACAAAAGGCCAGAGAGATGATTATATTGAGGAAATGTCCTATGCAAATGAATCATATCAAAACTCGTTCGAATACCACTTCCTTCACAAACACCAAGAAAGTATTTCTGTCTCATTTGTTGTAGTTGCACGAATACAGGAATTTGACTATAATTAAAATTAATGAAATTATTATAATGTTAAGTTCAATATAAGTTCAATATAAGTCAGCAAAATGAAATGGTTATGGGTAAATTAAACTGATAAACTAAAATAAAATTTGAAAGCAAGCTTGCAAAAATCTGGATTTTGGGACAAAAGCCCAACCGACCTGGGTTTTTCATGGTTTCAGGATGTCCTTTGCTAATGCTGTTTGAATATATGGTATTTTTATGTTTAATAAATGAAAATGTAAGTTACTTATATTTTCCTTTACATTACACACAGAAAAAAAAAGCCAGCTAGTAGATTTTTTAAAAGTTAAAAACACTTTAGTGATAGAAAATTTAAATTTCTAGGTATATTACTTTTGAGATCAAAAAAGTTCTTCAAAATCACGAACAGCAAAGTGAAACATTACTTAACATAGCATCAAAGAAATGACTCCATAAATTGAGGTTCATTAACTGAAATAGCAACCATCCAACTTTAATTCAAGATGGCTGGTCTGAAGTTAGAAAATGATTCAATCATTACCAGATTGTACACACAGGAACATGGGATATATCTTTTGAAATTCACAGATCCCGGTTTAAAACAAGATGCAGCAAAAAACTATATTAATTATCATTAACTAGTAAAAGTTTATAAATATTATCTCAATTCTAAGAATGAAGATGAACACTGCTGATAAATTAAAACAAAAAAAGGAGACCTTTTGCATTAATTTTAATTAGTTAAAAATAATACATTTACATCTATAACATTCAGATTTATCAGATTTTTCTAGAAAAATTTACATCAATTATAATTTTAATGTAAAATTTCATAAAGAATAAAATAAAAATTTTATTTTATTCTGCGAAAGAAGATTTATAAAGATTCCATATAAAAATTCACTTTTGGTGAAAATCCAGTTGGTTTTTGTTACTAGGATCAAGGTAGGTTTGTCAAACTTGTTTTAAGGTAAATTTATTTTACTAAGATTTCTAATAAATTCAAACTCACCAGTTTGTATTATTAACGGCAATATATACAGAACTCAATAACATCTTCGTTCGGTCTTCGGTCATAATTGCATCACTTGTTTTAGCAGGATGAATAACAACAAATTCTCTTAAGCCATACCTAATAAATATAAATAACTTTTTATTACACAAATGCATACATTAAGGCTTTATTTATTTTAACACTTAAATCCGACTGAATTAAAGATACCTGATTAGAAAAAAATTCCTATTCCTCTGGCATTAATAATGACAACCACAAGAAGAAACATGGTTTCAACAAGTCTACAGAAGTATTTCAATAGCACGATATGCCAACATATGCTAGAAAGTTTCATAAATCAGTTAAATAAACTGGGCTGGGATGACATGTTTGCACGTCCTTTTCAATGACACCCCAATAACATTGAAGGGTATTCAAATCAGAGATTCTTGATGGTCATTATTACAGTAGGGAATCTTTAGTGGAATTCTCTTTGAACCAGGTGATTTCCAGCAGTGATCTTTGGCACAAGCAAAACATTGAGCATGATATTGTACATTGACAAGCTGTACTCTGGTATGTCTTCTGTTCCTAAAGCCCTGTTGAATGAATGTTGCAAAGACTGTGTATTGACTATCTATATGGACCCCTCATTTAACTGGATGGTCACCTGAGCTATGGTTTCCTTCACTGGCTCCATATTGTACAAATAAAACTTAAAATGTCAAATTCATTTAAACCTTTCTATCCTTTGTAGTTTACCCAATTACTACCTACTCTCTTTTTTGCTGTCCATGTATTCTTGCTCTACTCTTCATACTGTAGAACAAGGAACAACATGTTGAACTCTTTCTGAAATTGAAAGACCCATGTGGCAAGGCCTATTATTTGTCGCCAATTGAAGCATCTAAATCAGGAGATTTTCTCATCATGTAACTGCAAATTTGTTTATAGAGGTCTATATATACAACTATGTATCATGGAAGACGGTAGTATTTCGAGTGACGCAGCCTTAAGCCTAAAATCGTATCGTATCGTATCGTTAAAATCGTATCGTATCGTATCATAGAATTCGTAGATGGCGGAACTCATATATACAGCTAACTCGACATCAAAGAAAACGCGAAAAGCCGCCTTTTAATAACTCAGCAGATATATGTCTTATTGTTCTGAATTTTCTAGAACAGTCTTATATCTGCAGTCTAATCGTATACTGAAATTTTTGCATTTCTACGTGCAGTATATTTTGAGATCTAAATAGCCATTTTTAAAGTGAAAACGTTGGTATAATATCGAGGAAGTTCCTAATTTGAAAATCTTGAAAACGGTTCTAACGATTATTTTTAAATTGATGCATAATATAAATGTGATTAAGGCGAGGTGAATAACACTTTTCTTTTTTCTGGGAAAACTCTCGTTCGTTAAATAATTCGATTTTTTTTCTCTCGAAAATGACACGGGCGATTTTTTAAAAATCAAATAAATATGTTTCAGATGAACCAAATAACAATTTACTTGTTTCCAGCAAGACTCTTGTTCGTTTTATAATGCGCATGAAAAATTGGACTATATTTCTTCGCCATTCTATGGAAACTTCACCGAAAATGCATGACACTGTATTCATACACATGCTTTCTTTTTAACCACTTTTGGGGAGAAAATTTTGTCTTCCCACTGGCTGAGTGGCTAAGGGCCATCGTTTACTGACCTTCAGATAGGCAGTTCGATACTCCCTAGTACATGTTTTCACATGTGAATGTTTTTTTTTTT
Organism: Maratus speciosus; assembly: GCA_963932465.1. Classification (NCBI taxonomy): domain Eukaryota; kingdom Metazoa; phylum Arthropoda; class Arachnida; order Araneae; family Salticidae; genus Maratus; species Maratus speciosus. The sequence continues at coordinate 111,492,546 of OZ010786.1, read as the reverse complement.
TTTTTTAAGTCTGCTAGTTGATTATTATTCTCAGTTCCTTTGTAATTTTTTTAATTGCTATTAAGTTAAATAAAATTACAATTATAATGACGCCAATTTGATGATGATTATTTCTTGGCAATTTTTCAACAATAAAAATATTACCATAAATTTTATAAATATATTTAATTTCAATCACTTTACAAAAAATATACATTAATAATTATTATTTGAATATAAATCACACGATCAGAAACGTAAAAAAAATAATTCATTTCAGCTCTTCTTTTTATAATATCATTTTTTATTATTATGACGGTCAATCAATATATAATCACTGACATCCATAATATTATTATTATTATAATTATTATTTTCCTTGCATAAAAGCTATTGTGATGTAATAATTCTTTTATAATAAATAATTTAGTTGAAATGTTTTATTTATAAATATCAATGAAGTTTGATAACCCCGAGACAATTCTTTGCAATATTTACAGTTTACATAATAAGCATATCAGAATTCTGGTGTCGCCATCTTTTGACGCAATTGCGTAGTATTATAGAGAAATGTTTGATAAAAATGTTGAAGTAGACAGTTTTTAAATCGAAGAATTATTTTAAGAGATATTTAATGTTAAATCTGGATAAAATTGTCTCATTAAAAAAGTCTCATAGGAAAAAAAAATATACATGGGAATTTAATCATTTTTATTCAATTTAATCATTCAATAGAAACTCGAACTTTGCAGAGTGCATTTATTATAAAGTTTGCAGAGTGCAATTTAACTTGCCTAATTTTTTGACGGTTTATTTCAATTTTAAATTAAAATTTTCAGAATTTCCAGATATATTTTTTACATATTTTAGAAAAGGTTCTTTTAAATTGCTGCCAAATGTTAAAACAGCGCAAAGAATAATATATCCTTTAAATAAAAAATTTATTCACACGTGACTATTATAAACAGAAAAAAATCCTTTTAAATTAGAATTAAATGATAACGTGTTAAAAGCAGGAAAATATTAAACATTACGTCATAAAAATTGTTTTTACACATGCTTACTTAAAATGAAAGAAAATTATAAAATAATCAATTATTTTCAAATTAGAATTAAATGATTACGCATTAAAAGAAGGAAAACATTGAAAATTACGTCATAAAAATTATATTTACACGTGAAGATTAAAAGAAAAAGAAAATTTTTAAATAATAAATTCATTGATATGTGTTAAAAGTCGTAAATGGAGGAAATTACGTCATATTGGCCAAAGTGGCCAAAACAGTTTACAAAACACATTGCAAAACATATTGCAAAACAGTGTAAATTAAAAAATATATTTATATGAGAGATTTATTTCAAATTTCGAGATGATATTTTTAACTATAGTTGCTAATTTGAAGGTAGCGCAAATAATAATATTATCTTTCTAATAATAAAAATATTTTCAGTTGAATGTTACAAAGAGAAAGGAAAGTTTGGTGAAAATTATGTCAGATTTAAAACGTTACATTTAAAATCTCTTATTTAAAATCATTTTCTTATAGCGTTGTTAAAAAATACCATAAAGCAAAGACTCTGTTGACTTAGTTCCTTTTATATTTGGTAATTTTCAAATGTTTAACTAATCTTATTTAATCAAGCAGGGAAACAGCAACTAACATCAGCTGATTCGGTTTTGAAATCCCTCAGTAAAAGGGAAACCCGTTTACAGTAAGATCGCCATTGATTTTTTAATTATACAGAGCAGCCTCGATTATCCGAGCTAATTGGGACTGTTAGTAAATCGGAATCGGAAATCTCGGTTAATAGAAACTGTGTGTAAAAACTCGCCGTGCTTGCGAATTTAACATCGCTTTTAAAAAAATATATAGAACGTTTTTTAAATAATAAAAGTAAATATATGTAAAGTTCTGTTTCGCAGCTTAACAAATTTAAAAAGAAAATCAACTACCAGTAGTAAATTTTAAAATGCAAACTGAAAAATTTACGAAAGTTCACACAGCCACTGGAAACAAAGCATTGTTCGCTATTGACTTCTCAGGGTCCAATGTTTCTTTGGAGTTGAGGGCTTTTGGGGGCAGAAGGGCCTGTATAGCACGGACAGTGAGCTAAAGAGTGTGGTTATTTTTAAGGCTCATTCAAAAGGAAAAAAAAAAAATCAGACTTTGTTATCGGCTCGGTTAACAGAAACCTCGATTAATCGAAGCTCGGTTAATCCAGGTTCTACTATAATTCAATCTTCCGTAATCTTTTTAAAGCAGATCAAATTAATGGACTTTAGCACAAAGTCACATAGCTGATAACTGCCATGCTTGTTGGCCACCTTTTTTTCAAAAAGTTTGGTTCACCTTATTCAATTAATGAGATATCTCCGATAAAATAAGTCACATTTTCCCGTTCTAAAATACTGGTATCCAAAAATCGTAGCATGTAACTGACACTACAAGTACTCATGGAACTAGACTATTTTAAGTCTGATTTTTATTATAGACTATATAAAATTATTAAAAATATATATTATGATAGGAACTAGCGGGCTTCGTCCGCTATTTACGTTACGGATATAAAAATCATGTTTTTTTGGGGGGAAAAAGAAATAAAACCTATTTGACGATAGGTTTATAAAGACACATTTTGTATTTGTTATATTTCCGGGGATGAGGAGGGGGGGGGCTATTTTGATTAAATATCGCAATTAGTCTACATGGCAGATATAATTATGATAGACACTAGCGGGCTTCGCCCCTCTATGGCGCCTTATGGGTCCAGCTTCCATAACTCAGAAACTACCTTTCGGACATCAATGCAACAGATTCCAAACGTTATAATTAACTTAATAATCACCCTATATAGCATTAAAGTAAATTTATGAGTACTGCATACTATTTTTTTATCGTAATTTCTGAAGAGAAAAAATTATTTCGGTTCCATTCTTACGTACTGGTCTGAAAAATTTTGAAAAAGGGGGGAAGGAGGGGACATGAGACTGCTGTTTGTCAAACAACACAACGGGATCTGGCTTATTCAACTTGGTTTTTGATGACTTCAATTGGAAGGTGGTTTGTTTAAAAGAGTGCGTTCCCTGCCCCATGAAAATTGGAACTATTGGTGCTACATCTATGTAAGGATTTAATAATTATAAATTAACATTTTGGATTTATTAATTTAAGGATAAAGTGTTTTTAAAGGAATATCAAATGAAACCCTCTGTGCGATCTGCGATTATACTTACCCAGTTGTTTTTATATACAAACTGCTATAAGGAAAATTGTAATAAAATAGTAAAAATTAAATCTGCATTAAATTCCATAAGTATCTTTTTTTTAATCATTTTATCACTAACCTCAAAAAAGTAATGATATCAATGCAAAAACCCTTGACGGGTTAAAAGTTTCTGACGCAGCACTTTATCTTATGCTCTAAGAATTTTAAATATGTAACTTAAAAATACTGATATCAAATTTTGAGTGACGTTATGCTATTTCTTAAAAAATATATTTGTATTTATTTCACCATTTTATTTTTGTTTTATTTATAATCGCATGTGCAAAAGTTATGTTCAACATGAAAAGCTGCATAAAATTTTATTCGCTGTTGCTTTATCATTTACATCTCTCATAAATTCAAAATATGTGTTTTAAAAGATATGATATAAAATTTAAGTGACTTTAAAAGGTTTGTTTTTTAAAATTCAATTTAAATTATTTTTGACTTGGTTAAAATATTTTTTTTACATCTACACAATACTTTTAATTTTCCAATTCACTGTTAAATATATCACTTTCATTGAATCTATACTATGCATTGAAATGTATTTATTTCAATAAATTGATTTATCTTTTGTGTCACGCTATTCAAAATTGTGAGTAAGATTTATGTAAATGGTTTCTTTGCGTCATTGTGTCCAAACTACATGAAATGTATGAAAAAGGATAGTTTGACGCAAATAAACCATTTACATAAATCTTACTCACAATTTTGAATAGCGTGACACAAAAGATAAATCAATTTATTGAAATAAATACATTTCAATGCATAGTATAGATTCAATGAAAGTGATATATTTAACAGTGAATTGGAAAATTAAAAGTATTGTGTAGATGTAAAAAAAATATTTTAACCAAGTCAAAAATAATTTAAATTGAATTTTAAAAAACAAACCTTTTAAAGTCACATCAAGGCGTCACTTAAATTTTATATCATATCTTTTAAAACACATATTTTGAATTTATGAGAGATGTAAATGATAAAGCAACAGCGAATAAAATTTTATGCAGCTTTTCATGTTGAACATAACTTTTGCACATGCGATTATAAATAAAACAAAAATAAAATGGTGAAATAAATACAAATATATTTTTTAAGAAATAGCATAACGTCACTCAAAATTTGATATCAGTATTTTTAAGTTACATATTTAAAATTCTTAGAGCATAAGATAAAGTGCTGCGTCAGAAACTTTTAACCCGTCAAGGGTTTTTGCATTGATATCATATGACAGTGTCAGCACAAGCACAGGAATGAGGAAACAACAGCTTTTTTTTTAGCATAACTAGGGGGCTCGGCCCCCTACAAGCTACGCTCGCCAACCCCCGTCCAGACACCGCAGACTCTAAATGCACGCTAATTTGATCGGCTTTAAAAAGATTTCGAAAGATTGAATTATAATTTAAAAAATAGTGGCGATCTCCCTATAAACGAATTTCTATTCATTTCTCTTTGATTGGTGAATTTTAACGCCAAATCCGCTGCGGTACTACTTGATTATCCTGTCGACCCCTTTCGCCAAATTATATAAATCGCCAAACCACTCGCCAAATTATACAAATTGATATAATTTTTATTTTAAATAACGAAAGAACAAATAAATTCGTACAACATTAATAAAAACACAAATAAAACGTCGAAATAAAAATAACTTGATGACGTATACACGTGTAACAACATTTCAAAATAAGCTAATATAAAAGGAATTAAGTAAAGAGAGTCTTTGTCTCCTGGTATTTTTTAACAAAGCGAAAAGAAAGTTCTTTTAAATGAGACATTTTAAATTAATTTTCAAAATATCAAATAAATGTCTAGCGCAATTTCTAAATTTAAACTTTTTTGCAATATTATTTTGTGTCCATTTTATGTAATAACTATAATGTGACGTAAATATGACGTAATTTCTCCTAAGACTTCTAACGCATGTTAATGAATTTATTATTTTACAATATCCTTTCTCCTTTAAAATTCACGTGTATACTTTTTATGACGTAATTTTTAATAAGTTCCTGCTTTTTATACGTAATTATTTAATACTAATTTGAAAGTTTGTTTCCTGTTTATAATAGTCACGCATAAATAAATTTTTAATTTGAAACAAACATTATTGCTTGCGCTTTTTATACAGATGGCAACAGTTTAAATTAGTACAATTTTCTGAAATCTGTAGAAAATATCTCTAGAAATGCTGAAAATTCGAATTTAAAATAGAAATAAAACCTGAAAAAATGAGTCAAAATAAAAAAATTAATGCAATCTGCACTCCGGCAACTTCTAACGCATAAAATGATCTAAAAATGATTACACTGCCATGTACAGTTTTTGCTGCTATAAAACTTTTTTAGTGGAACGATTTTGTCCAACTTTAGCATTAAATAACTCTTAAAATAATTCTTCGATTTGAAAACTGTCTGCATCAGCGTGTTTATCAAACATTTCTGTATAAAACCACCGATTTTCATATTTTTGTATGCATTATTTTTGTTAATATTAACGAAGAAAAGCCTCCGGTCACAAAAAAATCAAAACCGGCGGCGGCGGCGGCGGTGACAGCGGGAGTTACTTTTTTTTAGAATAGAGAGACACTGTCTATCTCTAATTCGGCACTTCAGTGTATAATCTTAAAATTTTTAAAAACATAACTATTAAAAAATGTTTGATGGAATCTAAAATTTCTACATATACAGGGTGATCAATTTAAAAGAGTACTCACTTGTTTTTTGTATTATCCACATCTATAACATATATAGCAATACTTTCAACTTCATTACTTATTTAATATGTCTATATTTAATGTGTGTCTATATTTAATAGTTTTTTTCACTTTCTAAATGCAAAACTCATTTTTTAAACATAAATTCGCATGAACATCATTAGTAATTTTTAATCTGATTCTGCACAAATGATTTGAGTAAATCGTCTGATTTCTTTCAACGTTTTTATTATTTTTTATTTTTGAACACTCATTTCGTAAGATTTTGAATGGCAACAATAAAAATTGTCTGCATAAACTAATTCTTTGACTTTAATGAAAATGGCTCATTATTCTGTGGAAGTACATGTTTTTCTTTACGATAATTACGTTATGTCTAAATCATTTTAAAAAACGCGAGAAAAATTTCATTTGAAGTTTCCATTAAGACCAATACCTTCAAAATGCATCTTTCAAATGGTTAAAAGATTTCGGTCAATGGGAAGTGTCATTAATGTGGATAAACAGTGAATTTGAACTGTGTTAACACCGAGAAAACTTGATAACATCAAAATTTCTTTGGAACAAACCCCAGGTAAGCCCAGTAGCAGAAAGTTATGGTTGTGTCTGCGACAGCAATTTAGTGGGATGAAAATTGTCTGTGGGAGTAGCGTGTTACATTTTCTTATGTACAAACATTATGAGTGTTAAAATAAACAGCGTTCTTACTGAAGGGGTGATTCTGAGTAAAAAAAAAAAATAAATTCTGAAATTCACAGCAAATTTTCTGAAAGGTTACAACAGAGGAAGGGGGTGGGGCAGGGAACGAAAATCCACTACCGGCACTAATTATGTATTTTCTTGTGCACTTTTGGTGAAATTTGGGTTTTTTCGAGATCTTTTGACAAAATATGCAGTTTATCTCGATCTTTTGACGAAATTTGCTGTTTTTTCGCGATCTTTTGACGAAATCTGTTGTTTTTCGCGCTCTTTTGACGAAATCTGCTGTTTTTCGCGATCTTTTGACGAAATTTGCCGTTTTTTCGCGATCCTTTGACAAAAATGAGCTTTTTTTTGCGATCCTTTACGAACTTCGTGTTTTTTCCTCGATTCTTTGACGAACTTCGTGTTTTTTCTGCGATTCTGTGACAGAAATTTGCGATTTTTCGTCACCTCTGGGACGAAATTCACGTTTTTCCCGGGATCTTTTGACGAAATTCGCGTTTTTACAGCGATCCTTTGGCAGAAATTTGCACTTTTTACGATTTTTTGACGAAATTCCGCAACTTTAATTCCGATCTTTTGACATAAATTATCCTTTTTTCGCGATCCTTTGACAGTAATCTGCGTTTTTCGTGATCCTTTGACAGAAATTTGCATTTTTTCGCGATCGTTTTATAAAATTTGAGTTTTTTCGTGATTGTTTTACAAAATTTTGCATTTTTTCGCGATCGTTTTACAAAAATTTGCGTTGTTTCGCGATCGTTTTACAGAAATTTTCATTTTTCTGCGATTGTCTGACTAAATTCGTGTTTTTTCCTCGATCCTTTGATGAAATTCAAGTTTCTTCCGCGATTTTGTTACAGAAATTTGCGTTTTTCTTGCGCCCCTGGAACGAAATCCACGTTTTTTTCGGGATTTTTGGGTAAAATTCAAGTTTGTACAGCGATCTTTTGGCAGAAATTTACGCTTTTCGAGATCTTCTGACGAAATTCCTCCTTCTTTCCGCAATCCTTTGACATAAATTTGCGTTTGCTCGCGATTCTTTGACATAAATTTGCGTTTTTTCGCGATCGTTTGACTAAATTTGTGTTTTTCCCAGAATCGTTTGTCTAAATTCGCGTTCTTTCCGCGATCCTTTTACTAAATTCGCATTCTTTCCTCGATCCTTTGACGAAATTCGTGTTTTTTCCGCGATCCTGTGACAGAAATGTGCATTTTTTCTACAACCCTTGGACGAGATTCATGTTTTTTTCCGGTCTCTTTTGACGAAATTCGCGTTTTTATAGCGACACTTTGGCTATAAATTACTGATTTTTTATGCGAACGATTGCCGAAATTGATATTTTTCGGAGACCATTTGTCGAATTCGCGATATATATATATATATTTTTTTTTTTTTTTTTTTTTTTTTTTTTAAGGAAATACTTTTTTTTTTTCAAGTTGGCAAATTTATCTGCAAGGTCCAAAATAAATCTGCGACGCACGTCGCGCGTCTCGAACTTTCTGCTACCGGGCAGGTAAGTACATACGAAAATTACAGTTGGAGAAGGGATATCCTATGGTTCAGCGAATCAGGTTGTGAGACACCATTTGAAATTTTACCTGTATCGTTTACAGTCTGTGCAGGAATTGCATCCAAGTGATCCAGGAAACCGACTGCATTTTTGTGTTTGGTTTCACTGATTTATTTGCAACATCCAAAAGCTTAATGATGTTTACTTCTCAGATGAAGCTTGGTTCCACCTTAATGGCTATGTAAATAGCCAAAATTTCTGCTTATGGAGTCAAGAGAATCCCCATGAGTTAAGGTAATCATCTTTACATATCCAAAAGATTGGTGTGTGGTGTGCGCTCTCAAGGCAAAAAGTGATAGGACCAACTTTTTTTAACCCAAACCATCAATTCAGAAGTGTACCTGGACATAATTCAAATTTTTATTGCTTCACTGGAGATACATGACCGTTACTGCTGGTTTCAGCAAGACAGAGCCCCTTCACACACGTCAAACCTAACAATGGAAGTGCTTAAGAAATTCTTTGATGACCATTTAATTTCAATAGGCCTCTGGCCACCAAGGTCACCAGACCTCAACCCATTAGATTTTTTTATGTGGTGTTATCTCAAAGATAGGGTTTTCCATAGAGGTCCTGCAAATATCGATGGATTAAAACAAATCATAACTGAAAAAAATCTCGTCAATAACACCAACAATGTTGCGAAGTGTGTCAAAAAACTTGGTTCGACTTGTTCATGTCTGTATTCATTAATGGTGGCGAACATTTTCAACATTTGATGTAAGGAATGATAATGTAAAAAATTTGAATTAAACTGTTTTTTTTTTTTTAATTATCACAGGGTTAAGTAAGATTGTGTGTCTCCATTTCTGTTTTACCTCACAAATAAAATTGTAACAGTCCAAGAGTGTTGGAAATTGTCTCCCAGACTTAAACAAGATTCAAACAATTATACTTCAGTGTTAGAATAGTTGCCACATCCATCAGATTTAAGGGTAATAGGAAAAACTAACGGGTACTTTTTTAAATTGATCACTCTGTACTTGGATTCATTTTTTATTAATTTTATGTAAAAAACAAAATAAAATTTCAAGTTTTCTGTCAAAAAGGATTCTAGGAGTCAGCAGTATTTCTTATATGACAAATTTTTAACTTTTGTTAAAAAACAAAATAACATGAATAATAATGGATAACTGATAATAGTTTAAAACCAATTAATTAATTATCTTTCTACACTGCAATGAATAGATATTTTTTCAGCAGCACAATGCGAGATAGTTTCCTTTACACCCCCAAAGGCAATTTAACAATGTGCTATACACCTAAAGTACAGTAAAACTTGCTCAAATTAGAATGTGTATGAGGCAGAAACTTGTCCAGTTTAAACTAATTTAGTGGTCAAAGCCAAAAAGTAAAAATAAAGTAATATATTGCCTATTTTTTATTTTATTATTATTATTATTATTTTTTAAATAGAAACTGTCTGACATGGAAACAGAAAGGAATATAACCTTGGTCGTCTTAAGACAATAATCTTCAGACCCTGGACTAAATTAGTTTTTGAAGTCTTTTTTACATAAACCTATACTTATTGATTTTCACAAAAGCATTCAGATATGGAGTAGCATGATATCAAGTTATTTTAAAATAGCATCTGTTCATGCTCGTGTTTTTAACAGATTTTATTGACATACTGCAAAATTATTTTAAATAAATAAATTTTCCTTCTTATGAACAAAAAAAAATTCATATTTAACGTAATGCTCGAGAAAACACTATACAATTTAAAACAAGTTTCAGTAAATACAGTTTATAATGATTGGCCTTTTTTTTTTAATTAAAAATTTATCTGATAACCAAGACTTTGTTAATATGAGGTTCAGGCCTTACTGGCCAACCCATTAAAGCAGTGCTGAATACAACTAAATAATGTGACATGCAGCTACAGTATGATGGAAAAAATAAGAAGTGAGTTACATTCAAGAGCAATTTAACAAAAATTAATACACTCTAATAACTGTAAAATGTTCAACAGAAAATTGAAATTTCTAGGAGTAAACCATTTTTGTTTTTGTACATTGAAAATTTAAACTCCATAAAATAAATGATATATGCCATTTTATAAAAATAGCTCTCATTTTATTAATACATTAGTCTGACAAATGTAGATACAGAAAGATATTAATATTTACCATCTCACAAGGCAATGAGCTTTAGGAGGAAAATCATTATCCTTAGACATCATGTCAGCCAAACAAAAAGGTAAAGGTTCACCTAATAAAAGTACAATAAATATATGCTTTTAAATAAAAACCATTTAACACCAGTTTCAGAAAATTTGATAAAATGCAGTAGAAATAACATAGTGTAATTGGAATGTAAATATATTAAACATTTGATGAAAAACTTTTTTCTGTGCATGTGAACACACTACAAATTTTTTAGCTAACTTTATAAAGCAGCTTATAAATAAAGCTAGTCAAATATCGTGAAAATTCAGAAAGATATAGGTGACAGAGTGAGCTAATTTTTAGTTATTCTCTAAAAACTGCTAAATGATAAGGGGTTTTCCAGAAATTGTTGTTTTTAATTTAAAAAAATTTTAGTTTTCATTTTTTATTGATGTTTTAGTTCTTCTTGGAAAACCACCAGAACAAGCCTATTCCAAGAAGGAAAGAAGTATCAAAATCTAAGCATTTCTTCTAAATCTATTCGTTGGCATTCATTAAATACAAACTCCTTTGCTGAAATTAATACAAAATGATAATTTGTGGAAAATCCCTTATCATTCAGCAACTTTTAGAGAGCAACTAAGGTCATATAATGGAATGTTATGAAGGAATTTTTCAAAAGTCGCACCATGGTAACGACTGCAATAGGTAGTATTTCTTATGAAATCTATCTAAAATTTTATAATGTAAAGATGCTTTTAGTTTACAATAATGTCAAATTCAGGTAAAAAACAATAAAATAAATATTAATCTTAGTTACTCTCATCATATGAGTGAAAAACTGTGAAACTATGGCACAAAAATTATGTCTTCAACATTGAAGTTTTTGAATCAAAAAGTGAAACTTTTGAAGCAAATTGAAAATGTACACTGAGAAAAGTCAAAAATATTGAAAGTCAGATGTGTTGGGAAAAAAAAAGAAATCGTCATACAGGAATGGTTTAAACATAGAATGTACAATAAGCCTGAAAAACGTACAACTTACAAGGATGAAAATGTACAAATTGACAACCCTAGTTAAGTACTACCACAAATGAAGCTTTTATACTTTTCTTTCTCACCCACTCATGAAAATTTATTCTTTCCTAAACTTGTCTGATCAGTTTTCTCATATCCTGGTCACTACTAACTTGAAAAGTTACCAAATACGAAGAACATTCATTCAATTTGTTTCTTGATATTGCATCCTTTTACATAATTTTTCAATGTGTTTTTAATGAGATGAGAATTTTTCAAGCTCTTGTTATGTAGAGCAATTTGGGACCCACCAGTATCTCTGAAAACTCTACATCCATGATATATTATATTATATTTGATATGATATTATATTATGTGATTTATATGCTATATTATGTAATGATATATGGGGCATTCTCACAATATTTTGACTTTTATGCCCCTGAATAATAATTTTTATTTTAGTACATATTCTTGTGTTTTTTTTATTTCCAGGCATGAAAGTGGGAAATGGGAAGAAAGGAAGAAATTTTTTTTCACCTACACAATAAGGCTAAACTTGCATAGTTTAGACACATTTTAACAGCTAATCATACAATAAAATTAATTATAACTGTACATATGATTGTTATTTTCTTTTTGCTTACTTAGATATACTTAGAAAGTATTAAAAGAAAAAAAATAATAATAAATATATAAATTCATTAAATAAAAAAAGAAAATTGGAAACAGTTTGCTAAAACTATAAATCCACATCCAAATGTATCTGATGGACTTACATGAAGTACAGAGACTAATTTTTCAAAATAAATGTATTATTTTGAATGATTTGTCTGTTTAACACTTTACTTTAAAAAAAAAAACTCTATGCTAAATATATGCACGCCAAATTGATCTTTACTCCAGAAATACATTTCCAAAAATGCATCACTGAAATTACCCAGAAGTGTTTTATAAATGGAATAAAATATTCTATTCCAAAAAGAATCTTATGGAAACTTCCTTTCCCTATTTAAAGAACTTAATTTACATGACATTCAGTTGCTTATAATAAAAGCTCACCTTTGATTTGATAGTGCAGCAATTCAGAAACAAACTCCAAGGATTTGAGTAGACAAAATGTCTAATTATTAAGTTTTCTAGACCCCCCCCCCCCCATATACTTCTAACATTTTCTTTGCATTTTTGCATCAATCCAGAGAATGTCCAAATTTGCTTTTAAAAAGGTGTAATTCCTCTTTTAGGAAGAATTCTTTCATGCCTGATTTCATATACAGGGGAACATCCCATTGCATGATTGCATAACAATATTAACGAGATAAATAAGTTTTGGACGATGTTGGGGTTCCAAATACCAGGGAAACTCCTATACCGTCCCATGTCCCTGATGTTGATTTTGAAGTTTGGAGCTGTCCGTATAAAATTGTTTCAATAAAAATAATTCGATGTAATTTTTTTCAGAAACTGGAGCTATTGTATTATATAAATATGTAGCAAAAAATTAACCTGCACACATTTTTAGAGTTGTTATTATTTTTTAAACCCTGTCCCTGGGTTTTAGATTCCTTACCATCCCTCTTCTAAAATTATACAGAAAATCACTTCAGATGCAGACACAAAATTTTTTTCAAGTTTTTTCTCATGCAGATGTATATGCTACAGAAAAAAAATGTCTAAATTTTTTTGACAGGAAATTTACTGCAGAATTTAAATTAGCATTTAAATATCAATTTCAAGCATCGTGGCTTTATTTGTAGTCTTATCGTCCCAAAGTTTATTCCTGCACCTTTAGAGGTAAATTAATCTTTTTTTTTAATTTAATTTAATGTAAATAACTGATTCTAAAAATCAATGAACATTGTGGCTACCACTTAATCTTAACATGATTTGCCTAAAACAGGTGGTAATTTTTCTTACCGTCCCTTTTTTTCATTTTGTCCCTTTTTTCCTATACCCTCCCCTTTTTTACCTTACCGTCCCTTCTTTAACACCCCTTTAAGACAATGTTATACCAAAATTTTGTACTAAAAGTACTACATTGTTATTATTTCTTATTTGAATATACTGTGGGTACTATGAAAATTCATTATAAGTAAAAATTTAGAAGAAAATAAAGAGTTTTAGTGGTAAAATGGAAAAGAAAATTAAACTCCCAAGTTTAACGTAAACCTCAGTTAAATAAAAAAAAAAATTTGCTGCTGATCATTTTTTCTTTATTTTGAATCATTGAGGAATTCGTCTATCAGATTAAAATGTTATTTTAGCAAGTTAAATTTCACCAGATTTTTATTCCTGAAAGTCAAAAGATTGTGAGAATGCCCCATATATATTATACATTATATCATGATATATATTTTATATGATATATATATATATTATACCATGATATATATATTGTTTGGTTTAAATAAATATGTTTATTATTAGTTAGATAAGTACAGTTTTAAATAAGGATTTTTAAAAAAAAAAAAACCACTATGTTTTTTTCAAGTTTTTTTTTCTTTTTTTTTGGTTTACTTTGGTTTTTTGGGTTGGTCAAATTGAAACCAACACTGATTAGAGCACAGACAGGCACCATATGGTCAGCAGACAAACAAACCAAAGTCATTAACACTTTTTAACTATTAGAGGTGTGGCAAACCGCATGTATTCGTTACTGAGTAACGGGTATTCTCTCTGATACGAAATACCGAATCGGTAGTTCTAAATATGTGTCGTTACTCGTTACTGCAGAACTAAGAAGCAAACTTCAAACGCTACTTTTATTTCGTGATTCATGAACGGAGCCGCACTGTCTGAAGCGTAAAGAAGTGAATTTGTGTTCGGTCTTTGGACTCGGAAATCAGTTGTTTCCGTATTTTAGTATCACATACGGGTATTCACTATCGTTTCGTTACTTCGGCACTCGTTCATTCGCCAAAAATGTCCGTGCGAATAATTAAGGAAGGAAGATTTTGAAATCACGTGGTTAATAGTAGCACAAACTGCTTTTAGAAGAACTATTACTATGAAATCGTTTATTCTTTCAGGGATTGTACTTTTTATTTCTGAGATATGAAGTGTTATATGCTTTTTTCAAACATAGAGAGAATAATTGATTATTATTATTATTTTTTTTTTTTTACCAAGAGGTTCTATGAATGTATTTTTAAAAAGGGAGCATGGATTCAAGCAATAAAAATAGAAGATGTGTTTATCATTTAATATTTTAATTAGATTAATTTCTTATTAATTACGCATTTAATCTTTTACTGTAAAAAGACCTGAAGCTTATAATAGAAATAAAATATTCGTTGTAGATGAATTTAAGGAACGATAAAGTATTTTTAGGAAATATAACTTTTTAAATCACTGATTTTTACTCATACTCGCATAAAATCTGTAGGCCTTTTGATCAGAAATTAAGAAATGGATTAGCGTCTCTCTTTTTCCTTTAAATTCAAAAGATTTGTTTGACGATACTATGAAAATGGGTGTTTTGAACCGAATTTCTGGACGCGACAGTAATTGAAGGTCCGTCATAAAAAAGCATTTGATTATAGCTTGAACAGCGATAAACTTATTGAAAAATGAAAAACGATATTCGATTCCATATCATTCACATGACGCCAATTTTATTATTTTATGATTCAGACTGAGTATATGAATATGTCAGAAGGTTTTGCGATGTTGAGCGCGGAGGTAAATATGTTTTTGAGAACCGATTGCTAATTTCCGTTATAGACAGGTTCCGTTCTCGCATGTTTTACTGTTTTCAGTAAGCAGTGGACATTTCTATTAAGATTCTCAATTACTATTTTTTTCATTAATACATACAGTAATACTTGCGGAGACAGAATCGCGAGAAATCACAAACGAATTCCGTTTTAGAGAGATATTTCGTCTTAGCAGATGGAATTTCATTGTATTATTTTCATGGGAATCTATCTTGGAATATTTCAATTCAAGGTAAAATTCCACTTTTACAGGTTGTATTTATTTATTCATTATTATATTGTGAATGTTTCCAATCTTGCGCAGATTTCTGTTACAGACAGGTTTCGTACAAAATTTTATTATGGGTCTAGGTAACGGTAGCAAATTTTTGAAAAGACCTCACGTACGGTACATAATTATATTTACTGTAGTCTTGTGACCATATATTTCACATGCAGTATTTTGAACGCCCAGTTTTATGTTTTATGAAATGTTAAATTAGTGCAAGCATCCAGACAGATTTTATCTTTTATTTTAAGGAAAAGATAAAACTAATTATAATCGAAAAAACACTCAGAAAATTAGAAAATACACAGAATATATGTGTACTAGCATTTAGGATGATTTTTAATATCCGTTCTCTAAAGAGTAACGAAAGTAACGAGTAACGAATATTTTCTAACGGGTAGTGCGTTTGAAAGTAACGAATACATACGGGTGTTCATTTCGTCGTTACTTTTACAGCACTATTAACTATGTTGGAATGTGTTAAAGAATAGAGAAAATATAAAATATGATTGCAGATAACTGATAAGTGTCTATTTTTGGACATTTTTCTTTCTTATAATGAATATGAATTATGAATGTCCTCTAAAAAAATTTCCCTGGAAATATACTTTAGCATGAGAAATTTGGGATTTTCTTTTAACACCAACATGCCTCAAAAAGAAATTTTAGGGTTAGGGGAGAGTGGTAATGAATGGTCCATGGGGATGAATGGGCCATTAACAAAATATGAAAAAGTATTTGCATAAGATTATTTTAGATGCCACCAATAGATGAAGCTATTTGTTCTACCAAACTCATCAAATTTTCCATTGTTTGGGAGAAGGCATTTTCCCACTAAAGTAGGATGGTCAAGAATCTGATTGGAAAATAAATTTTTTCCCTTTTCAGTAAAATAAATAAGCTAAAAAGTATCTATTATTTCATTGCAGATATGTGTATTAGCAAGTCTTTGCATATCTGTAAACTAATTTTAGGATGTATTTAGATGTTATTTGAATTTAATGTATTAAAAAAAACCTGAATATATTCCAGAAGTATAGGTGGGGCTGAATGGGCCACTATATCATGGTCATGAATGGGCCACCTTTGCCCTGATCATGAAAATATGGTTTTTCTTTTTTTTTTCTGATTTCCTCTTTAATATGAAATATAACGGGCTATAATGGATTTAGATTAAATTACTGTCTAATTCAGGGTTGTAATTTTAACCGGTCAAAATTGATTTTGACCAGGACACTGGATAAAAGTGGTTTTAACCGTCCAAAAGTGGTCAGAAATGGTCAAAAGTGGTCAGAAATGGTCAAAACTGCTAAAAATGGTCTTAATTTTAATAATTTTTTCTTTCCAATTAAAAGTAACTTAATAAGTAATAAAAGTAACAGGCAGTTAAAAAAAATAATACACTGATAAGTTAAGGAGGCTCATTAGAAAAATATGCTTATGCAATACAATAAGAAAGCTAGATCCATAATTGCCCTTTCATTGTTAATTGCATATCAACAGGGAAAAAGTCATTCTTCCTTTCAGCTGTTGATACAAGGGTATCTAAAAAAACTGCCCAGTATTGTTTAAAACTAGCAGCTGATGCTAAAGAAGAGGTAGAAAACAAGTTTGTAAAGTAAGAAGTTTTGTAAGTGACAATGAAAACAAGATTAAACGCATGAGAGATGATTTTAAAAATGTATATACAGACGAACTGTTTATTTCTTATGGATGTGCTGCACATTATTTGAATCTTGTGGCACAAGATATTACAAACACAAACAAAGTTAGTTCAATAATGAAGATGTTATTGAAATGAAAAATTGCAGATGAACATGAAGAATGATATTGATGCTAACATTGTTAAAATCATTAACAATGTAGGCATATAGAAAGAAGTAAAATATTTACAAAATCAATTTATTTCCCTTGCTATAGATAAATTTGAAAAAGAAGATGCTACTATATCTGATGCATGTGACGAATGGTTAAGATTGCTAAAAGAGAAAGATCTTGAAACTTATTGTAAAATGATAGTCTCAATTTAATGAAAATGTTACCCCAGTTCATTTTCTGGCTTATTATGCTTAATCCTGCCGACATGGGTCATGGGTAAAAGTATTTATAAAGAGCAGTAAGAAATAGCAAGGCAATGGTTACACAATAATATTGATCCTACCTTTTTGCCTCTTGTGATTGCATTTCAAGCAGAACCCTTACCATATCCAAAATCCTGTTTTTCTGAAAGTGTAAAAGATACAATTGGGCCTGATATCTGGTGCGTAGCAATGAAGAAGGTTAAAGGAATTGATATAAAATTTGTTGAATTCACATTACATCTAATGAATTGTTGTGCCAGATCGTCATCAATTGAAAGATTGTTTTCTAAATTTGGAATAATCCAAAATAAATTACGAAACCATCTAAGTTTAGAGACAATCGCAAAATTTGTTACTTGTAATCATTTTTTAAATTCAATACAAATTACATAAAAACGTAAAAAAGCTTGTGTAAAAAAATAATTAAAACATTTGTGATGCATGAGTATCTTGGTGTTATGTTATTTATGTTATGACTTTTTAAATTTGGTATTTGTTGATGTTATGTTACTTATATTATGACATTTTTAACAAATGTTAACTTAGTTTTTAACATATGCTAGTAAAACATATTTGATTAGTAGTAAATAAATTGAATAGTCAATTTCAGTGGTCAAAATGGTCAAAATTGATTTTGACCAGGACGGTTAAAACCGGTTTAAACCACTGGTTAAAACCGCCATGGTTAAAACCGAGACAACCCTGGTCTAATTAGAATAGGTTTATAGTGATGTGTAAAAATTAATTTGCACATTTTCATCCTAAGAAATATTAGTTATTTATTAGAAACTTAAGTTAAATTGTATAAATGATTAAAAGGAACTGTCCAGTTTTTGACCACACCTACCAGTATTTTTCCATTTGATATAATGTGAATAATTGTTTATATTCGGAATTTGATGGGTAGAATAAATAATACCAGAAATTTGCACTTAATAGTCAATTAATAGGCAGTTCCAACCCTGTTACAAACATGTCATTTAATATTAAGTTTGAAAAATATAAATATCGTTAAATCATAATGTGATTATCTATTATTTTTATGTATATTTTATGTTCTTTCTTTCTTATAATATCATTATTTTGTCATTTTTCTGCTATAATTATGTGATTTTATAATAACACTTTTGATGTTCATAAATTTTGATAAGCATTGTGTATTACTTACTATTTCAGTAATGCTTTGATCATATCATGTCAAGTACCATTCATTTTGTCATATTTGGTAAATAAAAGATTAATTCCACATTTTTTCATTGAATTAATTTAATGACCCATTCATTACCTTCAATGGCCCATTCAGTCCCATGGGTGGGGATGAATGGGCCAAATTTCTATATTTTTATTTTCTGTTATCATTCATTATAGACATTTTCTAATCCAATTTTTATGACTGTTTTGTATAACCAAATAAGTAAAGTAACTGAAGAGCCAATTCTGAGCCAAATATATATATATATATATATATATATATATATATATATAAGAAAAAATTACAAAAATTAAAAACCAAAAATTGGCCCATTCATTACCACTCTCCCCTACATTGTTCATGTTAAAATCAAATTTTATTTTCAATCAAACAAAATACCAAAAAATCAATTGAAAGTAAAAAATAATAAAATTTATATATACATATATATATATATATATATATATATAAAGAAGAAAAGAAAAGAAGAAAACTTTCACAAATTAGACTTAGGTTAGGCTTTGTGCACCAAAATTAATTTATAATATATTTTTGAATAGATTTTTAACAAAATTAATTGAAACTATTAAAAATTTAAAGTGTGTTTTAATCAACTAATATAAAAGTCATACTGTATAATTCTGACTTGTTTAAAATAAATAGATTATCAGAGTTTCTCCTAGACAGTTTCAGAGGGGTGCTATGCTCTTCCTGTCCTTTGATTTACAAAATAAAAATGGTACTCTCCCTGCCCTTCATCCAAAAAATTAGCACTCTTCTTGCCCCTTATCCAGAAAATTAGCCCTTACTTTTTTTTTTTTTTTTTTTTTTTTAATTGTTTGCATAGTGAAAACTTCCTCATTGTTGTCTTGAAAAGAGTCCCCTGAATTTCAAATATTAAAAGTTGCTTTAAAAATAAACAAATGCATAAAAAACCTCAAAAAGCACACTTTAGAATTTAAAAAGTGCCCTTAGGAATAAAAAGGTGTCCTTAAGTATCAAAAAGTGCCCTTTTTTCCACCAACAGCATCCTGCCCCTTTTTAAATGTGGGAGAAACTCTGATATTAACATAATAAATTTTTTGCATAAAGTAACAAGATTCTTCATACCTTCATCATCAGCATCTAAAATAGTACCCGGATCATAATCAGCAATACTAGGTTTTAGTTGATGATGTACTGCCTCAAACTGAAATGATGCAAACATCAATTGCTCTCTTTTTTCTAACCAAGTTCCGTCATTTAGTTCACCCTTGAAAGAGATAATATCAGAGTAAAATATTACTTCAGTTTGTTAGTACATTTAATAAATAATATTATCCAAAAGAAATTTATCCAAGTATACAAGTTATTTAACCAAAAAGAAGGGGGGGGGGTGAAAGATAGCTTTCAAAGATAAATTTTAAACAGCTAATTCTCAGAAAATGATACAAATTGATAGAGATAAGCTTTGATAATCTCTCTAAAGAAAATTGATAAAGATAGCTTTCAGAGAAAAATTTTAAATAGCAAATTCTCAGAAAATGGTATGTTAATTGGTAGTTTCTAAAGAAAAATTTGTTGCACATACTTATATGTAGCAGGTTTGGCAATATTTCAGGGAGGAAGTTGTTTAAATTGTGTGTGACTGTCATGAAGGACATAAATGAAAGATTTGTTTGCCCATACCCATGTATCACAGTTAAATAGTTAGGCAATATTTCAGCATGGAGTGCAGTGTTAAATCCAGACATGTTACTCCAGGAGAGACATTCTGAAATTTCATGAGGGGATGTGGGATTCTACTTTTAAAACATTGCAAAACAAAAAAATCTTAAATTTTCCAGGGAGAACATTCTCATGCTGTGGGTCAGGGCCAAAACTAGCCTTTTTGGCACCCGGGGCAAGCAAAAAAAGAAAGGAAGCTAAATGCTGCTCAGTGGAAACAATCATCTTTCTTGGAATTTTTTTATCTAATAGAAAAGTCACACTGAGGGGTCCTTCGCATTTGGTAGTTATCCACAGTGGACAGTGTCTCACAATAGAGACTGACCTTGAAAAACGGTAGTGATTCTCCTACACGGAAGTGATTTAAAAGATAGAAGGCAAAGGCATAGACATGCACGATACTTTTGGAATGGGAGGATGAAAAAAGCCTAAGATAACAGTTTTTTTTTTCTTATTCATTTGAAATTTTGTATTGTAGATGAATCTTCTTATGTACAGTAAACTCTCTGTAAGGTGGACTCTGTGTAAGACAGAAATCTGTCTAACTCGGAAAGATTTTCAAGTCCCTGCGAATCCAAAGACATAGAGTAAAATTTGTCTAAGGCGGAATATTGTCTACAACGGAAAATTTCTAGGTCCCGATCGATTCCGTCTTAGACAGAGTTTACTGTATTTCTAAAGTTTAATACATTTGGTTCAGTTTTCCTTTTAAATTTTCCGGCTGCTAGACATTTTTATACAAATTTCGTATATATATATATATATATATATATATATATATATATATATATATATATATATATATATACAGTCTTGTATCAAACGTCAAACAAAATCTTCATTTTGGCACCCACTTGACCTTCTGTTAAAGCGGCACCCAGGGCACATGCCCCATCTGCCCCCCCCCCCCCCCCCCTAGTTTCGGCCCTGCTGTGGGTTGGGAGGGGATTCAACCCTTGGCCACCCCATATATTCATCACTGCCAAAAAGGTGTTAAAATTGGGTGTGACTGTAAAGCTATGAAAGACCTAAATGGAAGATTTATTTGTAGCTTTTGGCAGTTAAATTATTTGGGACTATTTCAGACAGGAAGGTGTTAAAATTGAGGGGCTAAACTGAAAAAAAAAGAAGATCCAAAAATCATCATTATTATAAATCAGGGTTGGCATTAATCGATTACTTTTTTAATCGATTGATTAGTCGATTAAAGATTCAATCATACGAAATTGACGCCTAATTCAATTTATCATGATTGAAATTGAAAAAGTAATTGTTCTTTAAAAAGTTTTTTTATGATTTTTTCAATCTGCATGAATTCAATCTTGATTAATTTAATCGTGATTAATTTAATCATTAATTACATAGATAAAAATTAAATATGACTGCCCTGTTTACTTTCTTAAATTCGCTTTCATTGCTACGAAATCCTTTTTAAGAGTCACTATACGATTTTCCTTATTGATTATACAGTGGCACACAAAATTATTCATATAAACCGAGGTCAATATGTTTAAATTATTTAGGGGGGATTAGGGGCAATTGAAACCCGCTTAATAAAACTGATATATTCTTTCATAATTATTTTAGGCAAATAGGAGCAATATTATCAATCATTTGATAGTCACAAATCAATGGCGATAGTCCCTGCTCCTCATAGACTGTACTTCATGTCGGT
The DNA here is from genome assembly GCA_963932465.1 of Maratus speciosus. NCBI lineage: Eukaryota > Metazoa > Arthropoda > Arachnida > Araneae > Salticidae > Maratus > Maratus speciosus. The sequence goes on along the minus strand of OZ010786.1, from coordinate 111,470,541 downwards.
GCCACTACCTTCAATGGATGCAGAAGCGAAAAAATTTTGAAATTGCTTTTTTTTTTATATCGATGGGGAGAGAAACTTGAAATTTGCGTGATGGTAATTACTTAAAAGTTTTAAATGCTGTGTAAGAACAGTTTCTAAAAACATCGAAAATTAAAATGGTGAAATCAGCAAAAAGTGTTCTAAAAACGTCCTAAATTATGATTTCAATGGAATTGATAAGGATAGAAAATTTTAATTTGATGTGGATGTTACTTTTAAGACTAGTCTCACGGGACAGTTAAAAAGTTTAGATATTTAAAAGGTTGAAATGAATGACGAAAAGCGTTAAAAATGTTTAAAATTACAATTTTTGTGGAAATGTTAAGCATACAAACTTGAAATTATACACGGTTGCTACTTTTAAGACAAAAATATATGCGCCTTACACTTTTTTAAATTGAAATATAAAACGCTGTGGGAGAAAAGGCGCCTTTATGGGAAATATCAGAAAATTTCATAAAAATGTATTTTTTGTTCCGTCTTGAATGGCAGTAATTTCCAAGTTAAAAACAGAAAAGATTCAACTCAATTTTTTCATAAGTTTTTAGTGTAGAAACTCCTAACGGAAAAGAAAAAAAATATATCTATATTTAACCATACTTAATGACCACCCCCCCCTGCCTTTGGAGCGATGACATGTGATCTCCCGGAAGGTGAGATTTTGTATTTACAATGGTCAAAAAGTGAAATCCCACCCCTCCTCCGGAGCCACAAAAATCCCTCCCAGAGAAAAGTGCCTGAATTAAACACTGTTAATGAATAAAATAAAATCTTAAGATTTGTGTATCAAATGTATTTCTCGTAATTGCAACTCATTTAAACTTTGAAACAAAATTAAAAAAAAAGATGCATATATATATATATATATATTTTTTTTGCTGGAATTTTAATCTAATTAAATATAAAGAAATGATCTATAAATATTATTTATTAAGCTTACAAATATTTTTACAGTGCACATTTACATACGTTTAGACAATTTTTAAACAGTTTAAAGAATTGAAAGGAAAAAAAAAAGATTCTGTATCAGATAACTAACTGATTTGCAGCTGCAAATTGCGTTTAATAAACGTACTAAATTACGCTGAACATACGACATTACGTAACATACAAAATTATGCTTATATCATAAAAATAAACTTGCAGCAAACTGATGAAGAAAGTCTATCCTAAAAGCAAAATGAAAGAGTTTGATGTCAGCTTCACATCATAAAAGTGTAAGAATAAATCAAAGGGGATGCTTTGCATCTCCCCCCATTCTCGCCAAAGTAATATTAAATTAACCTTTAACTGATGTCACATAAATTGTCACATAACTACTGTGAAGTGGTCTGTGAGACCGCTCTATCGAAAGATGAATATAAGACGCGATTAAATTTCAGGATAGTGTTTTTGTACTAAACTTTTTGTGCAGTACGGTTACAATTAAAATTCCCCTATTCAAAAGTCTCTGGTGACAGTATTAAAGTTCCAAACGAAGCAAAATTTCGGCGATATTTGTAGTTAAACTGAAAGTTACAAGTTAAACTATAAAAATTGAAAAAAACAGTGGTCTGTGAAACCGGTAACATGAGTTAAAGGTCAATATTTGCCTGTCCTTTTTTAGTTTTTTGTACTCCTTTGTGTACTCTTATAATATGGAATGTTGGATAAGGTCAAAAACTTAAATTTAAAAAGTTTTTATTACTTATTATTTTTTCTGTTTTTTAATCAGTACTTATTATTTAATTATTAATCATCTAGCATTATTTAGATAACCTTTACTCCAAGTTGTAAGTATCAACTGTTATAGAGCAGGTGTCGTGGATAAAAGTGACTCAGTCATAGAATTACGAGAAAAAATTATGATGTAGGACAACATTATTAAGACTAAATAAAATAATGACTGGCCTGCCTTGGCTTCATTGTATTTATGTACAGTTTTCTTCATTCGAAAAATATTCAGAACTTTAAAAAAAAAATCAAGTCATACCGAGCCCGACCAGAAAGAGTCAAAACCTACTCGAAACCCAAACAAACCCAAAACATTTAAAGAGAACCCTATCCAAGACAAGACCCGATGCAAGACTTAGCAGCGATCAAGAGTGATTAAACCAGAAGAAGCTTGAAAAAAAAAGATAAAATAAAGGCCCCAAAGCCAGAACAATACATGAAGATTTCAATCATAAATCCTTCATTAGATTGACTATTTAGATTAAAAATTGATTTAATCGTGAAAAAGTAAACAATTACAACCAAATAATCATTGGTCATTAGTCTATGAGTAGGATTGAATTGATTTAATCGTAATCAAAGCATTGATTACATTAAAATAATCACTGATCGTTAATCTATGAGTTGGATTGAAACTAAGCTTAATCGGTCAATCTTTAATCATGATTAAAAAAATAATTGTTAACTTTCAATCGTTAATCTAATTAAAATTTTGCACAACCCTGTTATAAATTATAACCAGAAAAAAATGAATAACAAAATTATATCAAAATAACTTTTTTGATAATTACTATAAAATTACCTTTTTTAAAGGTGGGGCTGAAGTATGTTGAGGTAATTTCCATTCATGAAACACTTCTTCTATTCTAGCAATAAACCTATTTAAAAAAAAAAAAAAATCATAATAAAACAATAAAAGAGAATGATCTTTCTAATTTTTTATTTAACCAGGGGTCGATGCAGGGTTTTTTTTTCTTGGGGACCTTTTTGTGAAAAGTAAAAGTTACTTTTGTGAAAAATAACATTTTATAATGAAAGTTGAAATCAAGTTACTCATATTCGAACCAAGCATTTAAAAACTTCTTTAAACCCTGTTGCTAAAGTTTTCGTTTCTGGTGAACTCGTTTTATTTACAAGTCACACATTTTAAAACCTGACAAAATAAAAATAATGAATAGTAGAAACTTTTTATGGAAAGGAATTTTGTGAAATGGCTTTTTTTATTAAAAAGAATTTTGTGAAGGGGTCCATTTTGTTAAATTCATTTTTGTAAAGGGGCCTGTTTTATTAAATATATTTTGGTGAAGAGGCCCTAAGTAGGCCCCACATTTTGCCTGGATCGACCCCTGTTAATATTTATCAATTAATTAATTTTTAAAAAGGGAGATAAAAGTAACAATGACAGTACAAGATATGGAATACCTTATATTTAAACTGTTTTTATATTATCATTACTTTATAGCTATTATAAAAATAAATTAATAATATAATAAGGGAAAATCTTTTTTTTGCCTTTATTACCTTTCCCAATCAGATGCAGTAGTGAAATCTGTGATTTCAAAAACATCTTGATCCTGAAAAATAAAATAAACATTAAATTTGATTTTCCAATACTGTTGATTGAATAAAATTCAAACTATTAATTTACAAAAATAAAATTTATGCAATAAATTACCAAGAGAATTCGTTAAAACACATTGTCCTTACATAGGATTGCCAGCAGAGCCATCCTTAGGGGTGTGTGACAAGTGTGGCCACACGGCCTTGTGCTTAGAAAGGGCTCGCATCCAAGAAAGAAAAAAAAATATTTCTTTTAAATTTAATAAAAAAAATATTGAAATATTTAGCATTCGTTTACATAAATGCTTAAATATTTAGCAATTGTTCAGCAATCCATTTAGTTAGGCCCGTAGCCAGGATTTTCCTTCAGGGGTGCTTAATCTAGGAATTTTTTCTGATGTAAAAGCAGTAATTTTCATAATTTAAGGCATAAATAAATAAGGTTTAACCTAAGGTATATTTCTCTATAGGATACATGATGTCCATACCAAAAATTGTTATTTCGATTTCTGTTACAATTTATGGTTTTCAAGAACACTCCAAGTTTCCAAACCGGTTCAGAAACCAGAAGTGTTTTTAGGTAAAAATTGCAACGAAAATAAAAAAACTCAAGTTTGACATGAGCCTTGTGTATCCTATGAAAAAAGTTTTAAAATATATTGAAATGCAAAGAAGTAATTTGAATAGATTTAAAGCACAGGATTATTATTAGTATGCAAGTGGGATTAATATTAGTCTCCCATCCTCTTTAATAAAAAGCTACGCATTGCTGACGACTGGCTTTTTTGCTAATCGTTGCCACAGATTAATCTCGGAAAATGAAACATTTGAAGTTACTGAAAAATTAATAGCTCAAAAACTATTTGTCAAAAAATTGTTAGACAAACTGCGTTAGAAAGGTAAAAATTGTATTTTTCTTGAAATAAATTTCAAATCTAATGATTATGTCGTTTTTCAAATATTGAATTTAAAAAATTACCAAATTTCACAATGGAGTACCATAGCAAAACAGCATAAGAAGATAATGATAATGGCAATGTGTTCTGATGTGTATACTGGCTATAGCACGAGTCACAAATCATAGTAACCTTATTACTGTGTTAAAATATAAAAGTGAATTATGATGTCACGAGTGCATGATATTTAATTCTCAACAAATACTAGATGTGCCATTTCTTTTTAATTGTGAATAATATAGGTTAATTCACGTATGACAGGCTGTTGTTACGCAATTATAGCCAAGACTGTTAGCAAGTGCATTGTAATATGTTGCATTAGAGTACTAATCTAAAAATTCTAGGACCTCTCTGTTTCTGTCAACATTAGCAATTCTCTTGCACCATAATTCATACTCAGTTTTCACTTGCAACATTGTCACTTTATTGTCAAACTATTGAGAGAGATTCTTTAATAAACTTCCTTTTTCCAGAAAAGCAAATCCTGGAAAATACTTTGAAATCTGTTAGAATGTCTTCATTTGAAATTAATCTGTCATCCAATTTTGAATAAGACTTTCTCCATATAGAATAAAGACCATGAACCTGTAATATTCTTCAGTGGATGTGATTTGAGGGTTTGCACTTGTTGTCTGCCTAATTGTTAACCATAGCATCTTTATTTCAGTTTGGAAGACGTCATCAACAGATTTAAGACAGTTTCGGATAGCAGGAGTCAGCAGATTGTTTGACAATGCAAATTTTACCCGGTGGCTTGCACAATTGGACGTATCTACTTTCTGGATAATTCTGATGATTTCCAGACTGCATTCCACTAATAAAACCAGCTGTTCCCGCCAACAGCTCTTTCTCAAATAATCACTGCACACAACTCACAATAAAATAAAACTAGTGGACTGTATTACTAATTAAATTTTAATTCACAAACAATAAATTGAACGAGAGCCGATATTTACACTACTCCTCAGATCGGCGTCTCGAACCCAACTCACACGTTTCCAAAGAAACCACATAGATGGCGCTTCTAGCGGCAACATACCGCCGGGCCTTGAATGTTTCAAACATTCAATACTATAAATACGATATCAATTTAGAATACAATCTCAATAATACAATTTTTTTTCTCAGCATATACACTAAATGAAATGTTAAATTTACAAATATAAACACAAAAATATAATAATACACTACACTACAAAAATTTTGCTTAATTAAATAAAATGTATGAATTCAAGTATTTAATGTGGTTTCATTCACATGAGGCAAAACAACAATTTTGGCCACTGGCCTTTTATATGTGCCATTTTTATCCCTTAAAGTTATAACCCTAACTATACCATCTTGGCCTGGATGGATTTTAACAATTCTTGCCAAATGCCATTTTAAAGGGCTATAATTATCAGGATTTTTTACTAAAACTAAATCTCCCTCTTTTATCTCTACCCTTCCTTTATGCCATTTGGGTCTATTTAAGAGCTTATTTAAATATTCTGATGACCATTTTTTCCAAAGATGTTGTGTCAATTTCTGAACTAATTGCCACCTGCTCAACCTATTCATAGGGATTTCAGTATAATTCGGTTCAGGTAAGGCCATTAAAGATGAGCCAATACGAAAATGAGCAGGTGTCAAAGCTTCAACATCATTTGGATCATTTGAAAGAGGGCAGAGTGGACGAGAATTAAGAACAGCTTCGATTTGAATAATAAGAGTCAAGAGTTCCTCATAACTTAAAATAGCTTTACCTACAACACGCTTTAAATGATATTTAAGTGATTTAACACTTGCCTCCCATAAACCTCCAAAATGAGGGGTTGAAGGGGGATTAAAATGCCACTTAATTCCTTCATTAGCTAAATAATTTTGAATTTCCTCCTCACTTTTATCCTTAAATAAAGATCTGAGAATTGCTCTTAATTCTTTATTGGCACCAACAAAATTTCGGCCATTATCACTAAAGATATCAGAAGGTTTGCCTCGTCTCGCAATAAAGCGTTTAAGTGCTGCTAAAAACGCTGCACTTGTTAAATCATGGACAATTTCAAAGTGCAAGGCCTTTGTAGTAAAACACACAAAAATACAAATAAAAACCTTTTTTACCTGTTTACTCCTACCTGTAGGATTTTTTATCTCAAAAGGACTGCAGTAGTCTAATCCAGTGTGCGTAAATACTCTAGATACCGTTAGGGGAGAGTTGGGAGGAGTGGGACAGTGGGAGGAATGGGACAGCAGCATTTATGTCCAAAATTACTGTTAGAATTTAGTTCTAGTTTGCCCACTAGATGTAGCATCTATAGCCTCGTGTTTGATTCTAATTATTATACCAGCTGTATTATTGTTTGTAATTAAAATGGAAAATTTTATTTTCATACCTCAGAAGTAAGTACAAATTCTTATTCTTTCAATGATTTTTTTCAATTATATTATATTTACAATAAAAATATTATAATTGTATAATAAACTTAAAGATATAGTGTTTGTAAACTAGCAGTCAAATAAAGCCTAAATGTAGCATGCTATATATGATAAGCCTGTTTAAAAAATATTCAGCAGAGGGAGGAATGGGACAGCATTAATGAGGGAGGAATGGGACATGTTCTCAAATACCTTTGAGTCCTTCCGATTTGTGCCCATATCCCAAAGCATCACCACAAAATCTATAAAGAAAGACAGAAAAAAGGAAAGATCAAAATTCATCACTGATACAACAGAAAAAGAAGAAATTGAAAAAATTGAAAAAATAGCTGCTGACAAAAGGCAGACGAGATTGTGTAAAAAGAAAACTCTTAAGGTGAAAAGGAAGAAACAGAAAAAAGTGAATGAATTATCTGATGATTCCATTGATGGAAAATTTTTGTTGCATGACTCTACAGATGAAGACTTTTGATTTGATTACTCACAGTGATAATGAAATTGCTGAAGAATTTGATTGGTTAACTGATGATTCAAAATTAAGATAAATGACTTTGTACTTGTTAAATTTTTGACAAAGAATACAGTTGTTTATTATATATTGGCAGAGTTGAGGATATAGACAGTGATAAGGAATGTATCATATTCAAAAATGATGAAAAAGAAAAATTTCACTTCCCACAAGAAAATGACTTCATTGAAGTAGAGAAAAAGGATATCATAATGAAATTGCCTCAACCACAAATAATTTGTGGTACCAGCCGAGCCCAGTCCTAATTTGCTTTCACTGTTGACTTATCGAAATATAATATGTGTTAATTTAAATTTTTTCAAACAGTGTCCCATTCCTCCCTCATGTGAGGGAGGTGTGGGACAAAAATGTTAACATTTTAAAACATGCAAATAAAAGCCAGTTGTTTGTATTTCACAGAGTTTGTATTTTTTAAACGTAGCTTAAGTAACATACTATTAGATTTTTATAAGGTGTACTCTTGGTAAAACATAAGTAGTGAATTAAAAAATAAATTGTAAAATCTGTCCCACTCCTCCCAACTCTCCCCTACTCTTGCTGCTGGCAAATCAGCCATCTGTTGCTGCGAAATTTTAGAATTAATTTTCTTACAAATAATACAATTAAAAATGATTTTTCTAACTACATTTCTGCCAGCTAAAATCCAAAATTTAGTTCGGATGAGAGACATTGTGGTTTCTGAACCTGCATGAAAATATAAAACATGAAAATAATTAATAACACAAAATGTAAAATTATGTTTTGCAGGGATAATCATAGGAAATTTTTGGTGATCGGATAAGTTACTGTTTTTCAGTCTGCCACCAACACGAATGCAGCCATCACTGTCTAAAAATGGACACAAGTTTATCAGTTTGCTATTGTTAGGGATAGCAGTACCCCTTTCTAAACACTGGATTTCTTTCACGAATGAAGTCCTTTGAATGTTCTTTACAATGCACAATAAGGACTGAGAGAGTTCACTGCTAGATAAAGTTCCAGCTGTAGGATATAAAGGGTTTCTACAGTTATATATGAATCGTTTACACCATGCTACTACTCTTTGTAGTCTGATGAACGAAGAACAGTTATTAATGATGTCTATAGGTTCAAGAGTGTTAACTAAGGCACATACTTGAGTCACTGATGGTGATTTCAATTCACGCAAAAACAGCTCATTGGTTTCAGCAGGATTGCTATTAGGACACTCGACCACCTCAGGCTGTTGTAGGAATGCTGGACTGAACCACCACAGATCACACTGTTGAATCGTGATGGGATATATACCTCTAGAAATAAGGTCTGCAGGATTTTGCTTGGAAGGTACGCGATGCCACTGTTCAACCGAAGTTAAACCTTGTATAATCGATATCCTGTTCGCTACAAACGTTTTAAGATCGTTTGACTCTTTTTTTTAACCATGCAAGTACAATGGTGCTATCTGTCCAAAAATAAGTTTTAGAAATTTCTAGTTTTAAGGCACTTAACACCTTCTTCATTAACTTAGATAGCAGGACTGCAGCAGAAAGTTCAAGACGCGGGATAGTGACATGCTTTAGAAGAGCTACTCTGGATTTACTAGTGAGTAGCTTAACAGCAGAATCACCATAAGAATTAGTAGATTTCACGTAAATGACCGCTCCATAAGCAATTTCAGATGCGTCGGAAAATCCATGTAGTTCTACACAAATAGACTGATCAATAAGAATGCATCTAGGGATACTGATCAGATTTATGCTCTTTAAGGAAATAAGAAAGTCATTCCACTCTTTATTTTCTTTCATTGGGAGATAATCACACCAATCCATTTTCAGCAACCATAATTTTTGCAGAAACACCTTGGCGCTTGTAATTATTGGACCTATCAAACCCGAAGGGTTAAATATTCTAGCAATTTGTGACAAGACTGATCGTTTAGTGTATAATTCACTTTGCTCGATAATTAAGTTAAACCCAAAACAATCTGGTTGAGGCTTCCACAATATTCCCAAAGTTTTTGTGTCATTAGAAAAAGAATATTCAGATTCTGAATTATTACACAAAAGAGCAAAATTATTTACTGCCCATTTATGGAAATCCATGCCTCTTCTACTTAACAAAGATATCAGTTGTTGCTGAATCTCCTTAGCTGTGTCTAAATCATCTGATCCTGTTAGGATGTCATCCATGTACACATCCTGCAACAACGCATTCGCAGCTAAAGGAAGTTCATTTCCTTCATCTCTGGATAATTGCATTAAGGTTCTTGTAGCTAAAAAGTGAGCACTAGTTGTGCCATAAGTCACAGTACATAACCTGTCCACTTTTACTGGCTCATTCATCTCAGGTTTAAATACTATTCGTAATAAATCACGTTGACTCGGATGTATTAATATCATACAATACATTTTTTTAATATCAGCTACAAGAACAAACTGATGCTTTCAAAATCGCAACATTATAGAAAATAACTCATCTTGGATTGTTCCTCCATTGAACTGCAAACCGTTTAATGATTTTCCTGTAGAAGTTAAGGAACTGGCATTATACATGACTCGTAATGATGTACTACTTGATTCTGTACGGAATACGCAATGATGTGGAATATAATAAGTGACTTCTGGCTCTTCAGATTCTATCACTTCTTCCATGTGACCCGTACTTAGATATTCTTCCATAAATGCTTTATAAAGATCATTAACTTTAGGTTCTCTAACTAAGCGCTTCCATAATGAATTTAAAACATTCATTGCCTTTTGTTTTGATTCGCCAAGACAAGATGGATCTTCATTTAGCGGCATTTTCACCATATATTGTCCATTTTCAGTTCTAGAATAATTTTTCAGAAAATGTTCTTCACAAATTTCTGCTTCCTTAGTTTTAGAAATCTCAGACTCTCTCTCTATGTTTTCTAGTTCCCAAAACTCTCTAATTATTTTTTCTAATTCCAAATTATCTGTAATTAACCCACAATGTATATTACTTTCACCCCTAGCCGGAAGGCTTCCACTGACAATATACCCGAATACACTGTTTTGTAACACAATTTTAGTATTTAATGTTTGCGGATAAATTTGACCTGGTCTTAAAAATTCATAGAAATTTTCTGCACCTAAAAGCAAATCAATCGGGCCTGGGACATAAAATTTTTCATCTGCTAATTTGATGTTAATTAATAATGGGATAGAAGTCTCAAGCAGCTTAGACGGCGTAAATTCTGTAATTTTCGGAACGACTAAAAAGTCTAATTTTAAATGAAAATCCTTATCTCTATTTGAAACAGTTGTGTTAACCCTAGATCTAACATTCAACGATAAATTATTTATGCCTGAAATAGAAATGTTAGTCTTTTCCCTTTTCAAATTAAGTTTATCTACTAACCTTTTACTCATAAAGTTAGAGTTTGCTCCAACGTCTAATAAACCTTGTACTTCATGAAAATTACCTAATTTATCTTTTATTAAACAAACAAATGTGCTAAGTAACACAGCTTTCAACTCATTAGCCAAATTACATGTTGTTGAAAATAAACTGTTTTGATTATTAGCTGGGAAAGGCTGAAATACTACAGCCGAAACATCCAAATTAGATTTATTACCTCCATTGTTTATATGACTCATTTCCTGTGAAATTACGTCTTGGTTTTCAACTTTATTTATTTTTTGTTCGCGAGGAAAATGCAAAGTTACATTGTGCCTTTTCCTACAAATAATACACGAGAATTTAGATTTACAATCAACCACTTTATGATTCATAAGACAGTTAAAACAAAGATTTTTTGCCTTTACCAGCTCAACTCTATCACTCACTGACATATTTTTATAAACAGGACATTTATGCAAAGGATGATTTTCATTACATGATAAAATACCTTTAGAATTTTTTACATCAGTTAGAAAAACTTTAGAAACTGGCCTAGAATAATTATTTTTATTATTCGACCTAGAATTATCAACCACAGGTTTTCCCTTTGATGTGTAATATAAATCTATCTCCCTAGATAACTCAATTGGGTGAAACCAAGAATCTCCTTGTCTAACATTTATAAAACAAGTAACATCCTTATCAAGCGTCTGACAAATTTTATCAGAAATCACTAACTTTTTTAAAGTTTCGAAATCTGTCACATTTCTCAATTTTAAATAATAATCCCAACTCATTGTTAATCGGGATGCAAATTGTACATACGTTTCATTGGGTTGACTTTGTTCTTTTCTAAAATGTTCTAAACAAGTTTGGGGAGTTGGCTCAAATTCTCTAAGTACTATAGCTTTCACCTTTGAATAATCTTCTAATTCCCCATCCTTAATGTACGTAATAACATTTGTTGCTCTTTCCCCTAACAGATTTAGAAGAATTTCCGATTTATATTTTTCTGGGACATTTTTTGAAATGAAAGCCCTTTCTAAAGACGAGAAAAAACACCCCCAACCTTCCGGTCGAGAAGGAATTTTGATTGTAAGTGTTCTTATACTTTTAATGAGAGAGTCTAAAGATTCTATGCTTTCTTCCTTCTCGAAATCATTTAATTTTTCACTTTTGGTTTCTGCACAGGCCTTGGCCAACTCAAGTTCTAATTTTGTACGTTCAATTTTTAATTTTTCAAGTTCTAGTACCTTCGCTTCCTCATTTTTTCTCTCCTCTATAATATTATTGGCCATTTCTTCTACCAATTTAGAATCTGTTTTATATTTTTCACTTTCCTTTATTAAATTCATTAAATCATAATTAGTTAATTTTATATCAGAAATATCAATTCCTAACTCAAAAGCTATCCTCTGGTAGTCTTCCTTTTTCGCGCTTTTGAACATTTTAATAAATAAAATAGTTCACAATAAATAAATAAATAAATCTCGCATACATCCAAAAATAAAAGCGAATCACTTTTTCCAAACTGCTGAGCCATGGCAGGAAAAATGTTTTGTTTCTTTTATTTATTTCATTTGTCTTCTCAAAATCAGCATTTCGAAACTTCGTTTTTTCAAACTTCGTTTTTTCTCTGCATTAGATTATCACTTATGATTGCGCAACTCTGCACTGAAAGAGCATTATTATTTTTGTTCTTGAATCAAAACAACTGCTTGATATAAACTCCTCGTAATAAAGTATATATATTTTTTAACACCACACTATTAAAGTAATATTATAATAATGTATTAGCTTAAAAAGGAAATGCACAAATTCTCATAAAAAAGAAAACACTTAATTTGTTTCGGTACACATATACTCGTTGAATCGAAACCACTTTATACTCGATTAAATAAATGCTTGTTCTTTACTCCGGGGAGGGGGACCAAAAAAAAGTTGTTCCTGCCAACAGCTCTTTCTCAAATAATCACTGCACACAACTCACAATAAAATAAAACTAGCGGACTGTATTACTAATTAAATTTTAATTCACAAACAATAAATTGAACGAGAGCCGATATTTACACTACTCCTCGGATCGGCGTCTCGAACCCAACTCACACGTTTCTAAACAAACCACATAGATGGCACTTCTAGCGGCAACACCAGCTCTATTGACCGCTCCCTCATACGCCTGTGTGACACATTTAGACATGTCAAGACGTAGTTCATCACAACATTGAAGTATTACTTCTGTTCAGTTTTCAGCAGACAGGTCATTTACTAGGATGAAACCTAAAAAAATCTTCCCAAAATATGGGTTTTGTGAATTTCATAGCTGCCACAGGCTACTTTTTTGTATTCTGTTTGCACCAGTATTTTTCTAATATAAATTTTGAATTATATTTCTCTTGCAAATGTTGTCAAAGTGTGTGTTAAGGGTTTCTGTTTTGAGAAAGTGGCACCAGATAGAATTAAAAAATAGTCGCCTGTGGCAGTCCTGGAATTTTATAAATAATCTGCATATCTAACACAAAGAGCAAGTCGTTCTATGCTGTTCACATTTCATCAGTAGTTAGATCGAGTCATTTACTTTGGTGATTAGTTCTTCGGCAACTATATCCGAGCATATTTGAATGATTTTATTCTGAATGTCTCGGTTGAAGTAAGTAGCATTTCTACAGCTGATTATAATATGTATGTCGTTTCAATTCATCATCTCCAGACTTTGCTATAAATCTTAAAAGCGCTCTTAGATTACAATCTTTTTTAATCAGTTACTCTAGCCATTATGATCCCTTCTAAAGTGGCATTTCTTGCTCTGTACAAAATAAGATTGTTAGAATGTTAGATGTTGCCCCCTAGAAAACTTGCTAGGAAGCGCTGTAAAACCTGTGGAAAAAATCCCTACATATGAGTATCCATCCCTACAGTTGATAGCTTTTCAAAAGACAAAGAAAATTTCGCTGAGAAATAGACTGCTCTGTGCATATTTTTTTTCTATTAAAGATTCATATGCAAACAATTTAAAGCAAAATTGTTCGTGTTCGGTGAAGATCCTGGAGGATGCCGTGAGGCCTTTGAAGGTTTCTCAATACCCTATTGTTTTTCTTCAAAACTTTCCTTTTTAAAATTTCCTGCTATTAGTTTTTTTTTAATAAAAAGTATTTTACAGTTATAGCACCATTTTCAAAGATACTTTCTTTAAAATTATTAATTTTCCCATACTTTTACATTATAGTCGGCTGTTAAAGTTTTTGGATCCTTTCTCTACAAAATATTTTAACATTGTCCAGTTTTTATTATATGTGTGATATAGTGAGGATAGAGAAAATTAAGGAAGATCTTTACAAGCAACCAAACGTTTTATATTTCACTTCTAAAGTTAAGTCATATGCCATATGTGTATTACACTTACTTTTTCTTAGTAAAATTAATAATATTTAATTCCTTTATCGAATTTTACTGCACATAAAGACAGTTAAAATTACGTTTTAAGAAGAACTTATATTTTTAGTGACAGATATGAATAAAGGACATTATATCCGAATGAGCGATATAAGGAGGGATTGTTCTATTGGGGATTGGAACTAAACTATGATAAAGTTATATTTTTATATCTTAAACTGTACATTGTTTTATTAAAATGGAAGTTAAAAACAAAAAAATGTCAATTTTTATTATCATTAGAGACATTTTTGCAAAGTATTTTTAAACTTTCGGGAGGGGCTTCAGCCCCCTTAGCCCCCTCCCTGGCTATGTGCCTGCATTTAGTTTCACATAAGGTTTTGCTTGTTATTGAGTGCAATTTATATTTTGTATATTTTAGTTGCTAAAGTTAACACTAAAAAATATTTTTCTCTGTATATTACATATATCCTATCAAAATGCTATAACTACAACTGTGGCATTCTTCAAGAATGAAATTGAACAATTTGACGCCACTATGCGCAAGGTAACGAAGATAAGCTACTGAAACAGTCAAACTGAACTGATGATTTGTTACTCCAGGGCTTGAAATTCAATTTTTCCTAGGAGGGGAGTCTCCCTGCCAACATTTATAAATGGAGGGGAGTTGAGCAATTTAGGAGGGAGAAAAAAAATCTAAAACCCACTGTTATTTTACGTGCTATTTAAAGATTTACATTAATTATTTTGTTATGTCTGTATTAATTCTGACAAAGCAAACCGACGTGATGTAAATTCATCGATCAGACAAAGGAAGGATAAAACTGTGAATTTCATCAGTATGTCGCAAAAAGTAACCGTAAAATTTGCGGGTGTTTCTGAATAATAAAAAAAAAATCTGAAATTCACAGCAAATTTTCTGAAAGGTTACAGCAAAGGATGGGAAGGGACTGGGAAATCCTCTCCAGACACTAATTATTTCTGTTGCAGGTCGAGTAAACTCTTTTTCTTTTTTGGTCCAGTTTGATTTCAGGCTGAGTGTAGATTCCTGTAAATTAGATTTGGATTAAACGCAATTTTTCAAAAGTTAGTTCAGTATATTATTTTAGATTAAAAACTATACCTATAATAATAAATATATATATTTGTGCATATGCTGTTTTCTAAAGAGACCGTAGCGTTTTTTATTGCGACCCTTTGATGAAATTCTCACTTTTTTCTGCAACATTTTGATGAAATTCGCGTTTTATCCGCGATCTTTTGACGAAATTCGCGTTTTTTCTCGATCTTTTGACGAAATTCGCGTTTTTTCTCGATCTTTTAACGAAATTCGCATTTTTTCGCGATCCTTTGACGAAACTCGCGTCTCTTTCACGATTTTGTGACAAAATTCGCATATTTTTCTCGATTTTTTGATGAAATTTGCGTTTTTTTTTCGTGATCTTTTGATGGAATTCACGTTTTTTCGCGAACTTTTGACGAAATGCGCATCTTTTCGCGATCCTTTGTCAAAATTTGCATTTCCCCCGCAATCTTTTGACGAAACGTGCATTTTTTAGGCGATCCTTTGACAAAATTCGCATTTCCTTGTGATCCTTTGATGAAATTCGCATTTCCTTGTGATCCTTTGATGAAATTCGCATTTTTTCAGCGACCTTTTGACTAAATTTGCGTTTATCCCCAATCTTTTGATGAAATTCGCTTTTTTTTCGCGATCCTTTGTCGAAACTCTCGTTTTTCCTCGTTCCTTTGCCGAAATTATGATTTTTTTGCTATCCTTTTATGTAATTAGCGTTTTACCACGATCCTTTTGATGAATTTCAAGTTTGTTTTTTTTGCGATCTGATGAAATTCACATTTTTCCAATTATCCTTTGACAAAACTTACGTTTTATTCGCAATCCTTTGCGACGAAATTGGCGATTTTTTCCTCGAAAGATTTACGAAATTGATTTTTTCGGTGATCGGCAATAATTTGTCGAAATTCGCGTTATTTTTCTGATGAAATGACGACTGATTTTTCACAATTTTTGGAACCTAATGCCTTAAATTTTCAGAAAATTCGGAACAGAATCACCTGAATTCGCCAATCGGTCGCGGACACTTGTCAACTGACCTCGAGAAAAAAAATAGTGAAATTTGTCTATCGGTCGCATGAAAAATTCGTGAATTTCAACAATCTTTTGCAGTAAATAAACCCGCAAAATGTGTCACTTGGTCGCGCGAAAATATAAGGAAATTCCCAAGGCGTTCGTGGGAGTTGATCGCAATTTCAAAATGCAAAATTCTCCGGAAAATGGTGAAATTTTTTGGGTGGGAGCCTCCGACCACGATATTCTGTTGGCCGGGATTTCAAAATTTTGGGCGCGAATCCCGTCATCCCGCCCTGAAATTCAAGCCCTGTACTCATATAAGGTCAGCCGGTGTAATTCCTGGTCACTAAGTTTCTGGGGGTAATTCTTGGTCATCTTCATTTTCATTATCAAAATAACAATTTATCAAACTGTTAAAAATTTGAAAGATACTTTGAACTCTTTGCTTTGCAATGTATGCCTTAATTATTAAGTTAGTTGAAATTTAATATTGAAAAAAAAAATATTCCAAACATCAAAACTGCAACTCAAATTTCTGCAAAACAACACTCACCTTGATGTTTTACACACATCTCTGCTTTCTTAAAGTTTTAATTTTATTTTTTTTTCAACTATGACATATCACAGTTTTAAAAAGTGATTATAAATTTTTTCTCTACTATATTAAAAACTTTTATATGAGCAAGCCAAACTAAGCTCATATTTGTGGGGTAATACCTGGTCACTAGGGTAATTCCTGGTCAGTGCTTAATAACATAATTTTACAATATTTATACTTGATATTTTATCTATTATAACTGTGCACCCTAAAAACTATTGTCTTACAACTTTTATTTAACCATAAGTGTAAAGTAACATCCTTAAATGTAACTGTAAAGGAGGAGAATAGTAAATTCTTTGAGAGTAAGACACACTAGTTGACTGAACAATTACTGTAAAATCCCTATAAACCGCACCGCCCAACATGATGATTAATCGTAAAATAATCATAGGGGTGTTTACACAGGATTTTTCTGCAATCTTTTGCACATCAAATAAATTTGTACTTATACCCCAAACAAAATCTATGCATTATTATTCTACAATTATGAGATGAACAAAACTTTTACAAGATTGATTCTACTTTCTTTAATACTCAGTAGGGCTGGGCGATATACCGTAATACTATGATATATCGATATTTCTTTCAGAGTGTGGTAACAATATTGAGATTTTAATTCTTCCGATATATCGTTTCAAACAGTATTTCATCCTACTTCCGTAGTTTCGGATCTACCGAATATCGGTGCGAAAGTTGGTTACTTTTGCAAATACACACTGATATTGACACTTGTGTGACATTTGCAGTTTTGTGCAGGTGTCTCGCACATACCGGAATATGCACGAACAGTCTACTGATCTGATGTACCGCTTTGTTCATCGAAGTTTGTCTAGAATCGAAATTGAAAGACTCATTCAAGGATCGGGCATTTCGATACAATCGCTCTTGGACTCCACACCAGTGGCTGACTATTGTGAATTGTTTCCGTGTGAGATGAAAATGAAAGCACGTGTACAGTTGTGTACAGTGCTGAAGGAATTGATTGACAGATTTTTAAGAAGCAAGTACAATTAATAGATATTTCTTGTATGTTGGTTTTAATTTATTAATAACATTAATAAATAATTATAACATATATTATTTTATATTATTTATTAATAACATTAATAATTTACATGTATGATAATTCTATTAGGACATTTCTGGGAGGTGCTCTAATTTTTTAATAACTTATTATATTTTAATAAAAATTTGTTACACACCCTAATTTACTGTTATTGCAATTTGTTGAAAATTTGAAAGAAATCGGTTAATTAACACAGGAGTTATGGAATTTTTTTTCCCTTTAATGGTAAAGAAAAAGGGGTTTTGTTTTTCTTCATTTTCTTTTAAGTTATATATATATATATATATACAGTAGACTCCCCCAAATCTACACAGCTTGGGACCAGAGGTTGTGCAGATTTTAGAATTTTGTGGATTTCTGGTCATTACTTTGTTTACATTTTTTTAAACAGTAATTTGAATGTAATAATGCAATCAAAATTATAAAGAATCCTTGAAATATAGTAAAATATTAAAATAATCAAGTAAAGTAATAACCTAAAATAATAAGAAGTAAGATAATTTTTAAAATGATTAAATTATTAAAAGTAAAGGTCAAGTAAATAATTAATAGTGTATAATAATATCTGTATAATAAGGATAAATACAGTTTCCTTGAATTATTGAATGAAACTTGCTCATAATGGTACCCTATTAATTAATTCATATCAAAATCATAAAGTAGGGAAGTTTTATGTCAGGTTTAGCCTGTCTTAATAACCAAAAAACCTTGATTAATATTAATACATAAAAAGATTGTGGTTACCAAAGATATCAGCAATATCTGATTTTTTTTTTTTTTTTTTTTTTCAGAAATAAATGTATTTCCTTCATAAAAAACCATGAGTTCAGTCATATTATAGAGAAGTAATTACACATTAAAATACAAACAGAATGATATAAAACTAAAAAATTTTGTAATTTTGCCCCTACATCAGAATTGAAAGTTTCATTGTTTACATCTGCGATGATGTGCGGATTTCAGGCATTTGTGGATTTTAGGGAGTCTACTGTATAATGTTATACATATATATAATATGTGTGTGTTTGTAGTATTTTATACACAGGACAGTTACATTTACGACCCTATAATGGAGAGACACATGAATTAAAATATATTAAAAGTATTGATATTTGGTCTGCGATATATTATGATATTAAAATTCTGATATCGCCCAGCCCTAATACTCAGTCTTACAAAAAACACACCCTAATTTACTGTTATTGCAATTTGCTGAAAATTTGAAAGTAATCGGTTAATTAACATAGGAGTTATGGAATTTTTTTTTCCCTTTAATGGTAAAGAAAAAGGGGTTTTGTTTTCTTCAATTTCTTTTAAGTTATATATATATATATATATATATATACAGTAGACTCCCTCAAATCTACACAGCTTGGGACCAGAGGTTGTGCAGATTTTAGAATTTTGTGGATTTCTGGTCATTACTTTGTTTACATTTTTTTAAACAGTAATTTGAATGTAATAATGCAATCAAAATTATAAAGAATCCTTGAAATATAGTAAAATATTAAAATAATCAAGTAAAGTAATAACCTAAAATAATAAGAAGTAAGATAATTTTTAAAATGATTAAATTATTAAAAGTAAAGGTCAAGTAAATAATTAATAATGTATAATAATATCTGTATAATAAGGATAAATACAGTTTCCTTGAATTATTGAATGAAACTTGCTCATAATGGTACCCTATTAATTAATTCATATCAAAATCATAAAGTAGGGAAGTTTTATGTCAGGTTTAGCCTGTCTTAATAACCAAAAAACCTTGATTAATATTAATACATAAAAAGATTGTGGTTACCAAAGATATCAGCAATATCTGATTTTTTTTTTTTTTTTTTTCAGAAATAAAATGTATTTCCTTCATAAAAAACCATGAGTTCAGTCATATTATAGAGAAGTAATTACACATTAAAATACAAACAGAATGATATAAAACTAAAAAATTTTGTAATTTTGCCCCTACATCTGAATTGAAAGTTTCATTGTTTACATCTGCGATGATGTGCGGATTTCAGGCATTTGTGGATTTTAGGGAGTCTACTGTATAATGTTATACATATATATAATATGTGTGTGTTTGTAGTATTTTATACACAGGACAGTTACATTTACGACCCTATAATGGAGAGACACATGAATTAAAATATATTAAAAGTATCGATATTTGGTCTGCGATATATTATGATATTAAAATTTTGATATCGCCCAGCCCTAATACTCAGTCTTACAAAAAACACACCCTAATTTACTGTTATTGCAATTTGCTGAAAATTTGAAAGAAATCGGTTAATTAACATAGGAGTTATGGAATTTTCTTCCCCTTTAATGGTAAAGAAAAAGGGGTTTTGTTTTTCTTCATTTTCTTTTAAGTTATATATATATATATATACAGTAGACTCCCTCAAATCTACACAGCTTGGGACCAGAGGTTGTGCAGATTTTAGAATTTTGTGGATTTCTGGTCATTACTTTGTTTACATTTTTTAAACAGTAATTTGAACGTAATAATGCAATCAAAATTATAAAGAATCCTTGAAATATAGTAAAATATTAAAATAATCAAGTAAAGTAATAACCTAAAATGATAAGAAGTAAGATAATTTTTAAAATGATTAAATTATTAAAAGTAAAGGTCAAGTAAATAATTAATAATGTATAATAATATCTGTATAATAAGGATAAATACAGTTTCCTTGAATTATTGAATGAAACTTGCTCATAATGGTACCCTATTAATTAATTCATATCAAAATCATAAAGTAGGGAAGTTTTATGTCAGGTTTAGCCTGTCTTAATAACCAAAAAACCTTGATTAATATTAATACATAAAAAGATTGTGGTTACCAAAGATATCAGCAATATCTGATTTTTTTTTTTTTTTTTCAGAAATAAAATGTATTTCCTTCATAAAAAACCATGAGTTCAGTCATATTATAGAGAAGTAATTACACATTAAAATACAAACAGAATGATATAAAACTAAAAAATTTTGTAATTTTGCCCCTACATCTGAATTGAAAGTTTCATTGTGGGAACTTTCATTGTGGGAAAGTTTCATTGTGGGAATCTGCGAATGTGTGCGGATTTCAGGCATTTGTGGATTTTAGGGAGTCTACTGTATAATGTTATACATATATATATAATATGTGTGTGTTTGTAGTATTTTATACACAGGACAGTTACATTTACGACCCTATAATGGAGAGACACATGAATTAAAATATATCAAAAGTATCGATATTTGGTCTGTGATATATTATGATATTAAAATTCTGATATCGCCCAGCCCTAATACTAAGTCTTACAAAAAATTAACTTTACTATTTTATTTACATCAAAAAGGATGCTGACCGATAATTACCCCAAATGTGACCAAGAATTAGTCTGTTTCCGCGGTAATTCCTGGCCACTTAAAAATTATAATTATTTCAATTATAAATGCATATATATTTAAGTAAACATTTTATTATATAGCCATTAAAGGGTGCTTATTCCACAAAAAAATTGGGAACAATACCTTTAATAGTTTTTATAATAATTGGATGTTGTTGCTTTTTGACCAGAAATTACCCCGGGTGACCCTATACTTTACTCATTATACAGTTGGTTCTCCAAAATAATTATAACAGCACACAGAAAGAGTCCTTGACCTCACACATTTTAATTATCAAATTGTTTCAGGGAAAATCAAAAATAGTCATTCGACTGAGAATCATATCTTCTTTATAATAATAAAAAGAAATATGTTTAGGGGGCAGTCTCCATACTGAAAGCAACAAACTTTTAAATTTTCAATGCTAGCACTAATATTTTATTCCATATTTCAATTCTAGAGTAGGTTTTAATTTTGGAAGTCATTCAGTCAAAGAATTATAAAGATGTAAAGATTTAATCTCCTTTAAAGGTGTCTTAATTCTAATAAAATAATTTAGATTTACTTTACAGACAGGGCTTGAAATTCAATTTTTCACAGGAGGGGAGTCTCCCTACCAACATTTATAAATGGAGGGGAGTTGAGCTATTTGGGAGGGAGAAAAATGTCTAAAACCCACTGTTATTTTACGTGCTATTTAAAGATTTACATTAATTATTTTGTCATGTCTGTATTATCTTTTGACGAAATTCGCGTTGTTTTCACGATCTTTTGATGAAATTTGTGTTTTTTGCGATCCTTTGATGAAATGTGCGTTTTTTTTTTCGCAATCCTTTGTCAAAATTTGCATTTTTTTCCCCTCGATCCTTCATCGAAATTCTCATTTTTTTTCCCTTGATCCTTTATTGAAATTCCCATTTTTTCCGCAATCCTCTGACGAAAAGCACATTTTTTTCCGCGATCCTTTGATAAAATTCGCGTTTTTTTACGATTCTTTGATGAAATTCGAGGTTTTCTTCAGCGGCCCTTTAACTAAATTCACGTCTTTTCCGCGATCTTTTGACAAAATTTACAATTTTTTTGCTATTTTTTGATGTAATTTGCGTTTTTTGCAATCCTTTGATGTAATTTGTGTTTTTTTTTTGCGATTCTTTGATGAATTTCGAGTTTTTTTTTTTGTGATTTGACGAAATTCATGTTTTTTTTCGATTCTTTGACAAAATTCCCGTTTTATTCGTAATCCTTTGCAACAAAATTCATTTTTTCGGCGATCATTTGTCGAAAGCCGAGATATTTTCTGTTGAACTTATGACCGATTTTTCATAATTTTCGAAACATAATGCCTTAAATTTTCAGAAAATTTGGAACAAAATTCCCCCCCCCCCCCTAAATTCGCCAATCGGTCGCAGACACTTGTCAACCGATCTAGAGAAAAAAATAATGAAATTTGTCTATTGGTCGCGTGAAAAATAAGTGAATTTCAATGATCTTTCGCGATAAAAAAACCACAAAATGTGTCAATTGGTCGCGCGAAAATATCAGAAAATTCGCAAGGCGTTGCGGGAGTTGATCGTAATTTCAAAATGCAAAATTTTCAGGAAAATGGTGGGAATTTTTAGACGGGACCCTCCCACCCACGATATTCTTTGGGCAGGATTTCAAAATTTTGGGCGGGAATCCCACCATCCCGCCCTGACAGATTAAAAATATTTATATATACATATATTGCCATGATGCGAAAATGCTTTTATGCTCAAAGACAGACCACCACAATGGTGATTTTGTTCAATCGAACTGAGAATATCCCTAAACATTTATATAGAAAAAATGTCCTGATTCTGAGTTATTGTATATCTTTTATTTTATTTATTTTTTGCTTAGACAACTATTTTAAAGGATCGATTCATTGTGAGATAGAAAATTAGGTACTGCTTAGTTATCCCATCGACTAAAAATCTATCGCCGAACTATAAGATTAAATGGAAACAATGGTTAATCGTAAATGTCACATTCACTTGACTTTAAGCAAGTTATATGTGTTTATGTCATCAAGCAATTTTTATTTCGACGTTTTATTTGTATTTTTATTAATATTATACTAATTTATTTGTTCTTTTGTTATTTAAAATAAAAATTATGTCAATTTATATAATTTGGCGAAATTGGTCGATGAGATAACTAAGTAGTACTGAAAATTAATAACGAAAAAGTAACATAAGTTGCAATATTAAATTACTAACAAAGGATGTAAAAACTAACCCCTTCACTTTCAGGTTGCTACATACAACATGATTTTATGATAGATAAAAAATTTGGAGTTGAAATGGTTAATTATAATAAATGAAGGCTATAATGTGGAATCACTGGTCACAGGTTTTTTAATCTGTAACAAAAAAGAGAAAAAATTCGCCTAATTTTGAGGCTCGTGATTTCTGTCAGCAATAGCTGATACCCTAATTTAACTTGGGGAAATTTGGCAACCTTCAATGCCTACTTAATTTAACTACCACAGAAAATTTTGCAATTTAGAAGTACTATCTGAAACAGTCCTGTAATATGTATTATATAAATGTTACGTGTACAATATTTATATTATGAGCAAACTAACCAAGGCCTAAATATAACAGAATTATAATGAGATTTAGGACAATGTTTTAGCGATGATTGTCATTCAGGATTTAACTAAATAATATTTTACATTCATTAATTGTAAATAATTATCTGAATTTATAATAAAATCTAAAAATATAAACAGAAAATGCAGTTTCGAAAGCATTTTTTACCGAAATTATCATCTACAAGCTAGTATTTCAATGATAATTAATACTACATAAAATAAACAAAGCTCTTTAAATTTAAAAGTTTATTTACTTTTTTTTTCAGAAATAAAATATATAACAATAAAAAAAAGTACCTCCTCGGAAGACATTGCCCTATATATGTTATTTTCTCACTTTACAATAAGCAGAAATTTACTTTATTAATAAGAGAGGAATCTGAAACTAAAAATTCACAAAGTTAGTTTACATACATACAACCATGATGTTTTGCTTTGCGTTTACATCAGACGAAACGGAAGTCACATGATCAAAACCCAAAACATGGAGTTCATAATCAGACGTGCAAACCAAACGGGACGAACAAAACAGGTGAACGGTAAAATTAAATTAATTCCTAGTAACCATGAAAATTTGCTATAAAACAACTGTATGTTCATAAATATTAAAATTATTTTATGTCGAGGAAGAAACTGGGGACTTTTAAAAAACTGAGAAGAAATTATTATGAAAATAATTTTAAAATGGCATCAAATGTTTAAACACGGAAGTGATGCATATTGTTTTTGTTTTTTCATATATTACGTGTTTTATGGACGTTTTCTAAATTGAATATTTTTGCGTCGACAGTTTTCTGAGATAATCATGCCAGGTGGTCAGTGGGAAGTAGTTGGCGGTAAATCAAAGAAAACTAAACAAAAAAACGGTGTTAATAAAAATTCTAACCAGAAGAAAAAAGCTGAAAATCGAGCTGAAAATGCTACGTTTGAAGCACCAGGTTTGTTGGTCAATTTTTTCCTCTTCATAAATTAGATCATAGAATATTATATAACTTTTCTGTGAAAACTGATATTCTATGGCTTTATATATATATATATACATTGTGTTCATAAATAGGGTTTAATCTAGGAAAAAGGGATATTTGGTTAATTGCAGCCAATAACTTCTAGCCAAATAAAAATAGCTTTAGCCAAGAAAAAAAAAGTTTTATTTATACAAAATTTGGTACTTTTCGGTTAGCCGGGCGCCAGTATTATATATACAAACATGTATGTATATTACATATGTATATACATACATTTGTTGTAGATATACACACGTATGCATATGTAAATATACATGTATACATAGCTGCCAACTTGTACGGCTTGGCCGTACAATGTACGGATTTTGTACTAAGTGTACGGTTGTACGGATGAGCAGTACGATTGTACGGTTTTGCGCATGAAAAAAATGGTCGCGAAAAATGGTAATTTTGTGAAAGGATCGCGGGAAAAACGCTGATTTCATCAAAGGATCGTGGAGAAAACGCCGATTTCGTCAAAGAATCGCGGAAAAAACGCCGATTTCGTGAAAATACCGCGGGAAAAACGTCGATTTCGTCAAAGGATCGCGGGGGGGGGGGGGGGGGGGAACATAGATTTTGTAAAAGTATCGCGGAAAAAACTCCTATTTCGTCAAAGGATCGCCGGGAAAAGCGTCGATTTCGTTAAAGGATCGCAGGAAAACGTCGATTTCGTGAAAAATAAATTTTGCCAATCGTTTTCAGGAAAAATGCAAATTTCGTCCAAGAAACGCGAAAAAACTGCAAATTTTGTCGAAAGATCTAGAAAAAACCGCAAATTGCTTTAAGACATCACGAAAAATTTTCATCGAAAGATCGTGAAAAACGGGATAATTTCATTCGAAGATCGTGAATGAACGGCAAATTTCGTCACAAGATCGCGAAAGAACGGCGAATTTTGTCAAAGGGCCACGGAAAAAACGCATAGTTAGTGCGGGGAGTGGATTTCCCCATCCCCTCTTACCCCCTGCTATAACTTTTCAGAAAATTTGAGGTGAATTTCAGGATTTTTTACTCAGAATCACCCCTGGTCAAGGGAATATATTATAGAAAGTATTATTATAAAATGATATTCCTTTTTTCAATACATATGCATTTGTTATGTACTGTTCTAAGTACAAAAGAATATGTCGTAAAAATTGTAAGGTTAAATTTATACATATTATATAATTATACTATTTATATGTATACTAGCAGGCATGATCGAGCTAAGCTCGGTCAAAATTAGCCTTGTGTTCAATTCTATATTTCATTCTCAGTGTATAATTCTTGCTGTTTAGTTAAAATTGGCATGATCCTAATCCATAGGAACCCACTAACCAAAATTTTTTGAACACACGACCTAGCCAATGCTCTTCTTGAACCCGAAAACAATAGAATACAAAATTTAGTCAAAATCGCTAAAGTCATTTTGTAGATAAAATTAGCTTGACCCATGGTAACTCAAAAACAACCTACTAATCTAAATTTATCAAACATGTGACCTTTCCCAATGGTCTTCTCGTGCTAGGAAACGGTGTAATAAGAAATTTTGTCAAAATCGTTTGAGGCATTTTTTAGATAAAATTAGCTAAACCTTGACCCAAAATGACTGGTTAATCAAATTTTCTTGAGCATGCGATCTAGACCAATGATCTTCTCGAACCCGAAAACGATAGAAAACAAAATTTAATCAAAATCATTAAAGCTATTTTCTAGATAAAATTAACTTGACCTACAGTGACCCAGAAATGACCCATTAATCGAATTTTCTCGAACATGTGACCTAACCCAATGATCTTCTCGTTCCTGGAAACAGTATAATACAAAATTTTGTCAAAATCGTTTGAGCCTTTTTTTAACATACAATTAGCTTGACCTACAGTGACCCAAATATGACCCACTAATAGAATTTTCTCGAATATGTGACTTAGCTCAATGGTATTCTCGTGCTCAGAAACGATATGATACAAAATTTTACCATAAAGCTTTGAGCCGTTATTTTAGATATACTTAGCTTGACCCAAAAATGACCCACTAATTGAATTTTCTCGAACATGCAACTTAGCCCAATGGTCTTCTCATGCCTAGAAACTGTATAATACAAAATTTTGCCATAATCTTTTGAGTCGTTTTCTCAGATACAAATAGATTGGCCCACAGTGACCCAAAAATGACCCACTAATCGATTTTTCTCGAACTTGTGACTTAGCCCAATGGTCATCACATGCCCGGAAATGGTATAATACAGAATTTTGTCAAAATGTTTTGGGCCTTTTTTTAGATTCAATTAACTTGACCCTCATCCATTGTGACCCAAAATGACCCACTAATAAAATTTTCTTGAACATGCGAGCAAGCCCAATGGTATTTTCGCACTCGAAAACGGTAAAATACAAAATTTCATCAAAATCGTTTGAGCCGTTTCTAGATAAACTTTGCTGGACCCACAGTGACCCAAAAATGACTCACTAATCGAATTTTCTCTAATATGTGACCTAGCCCATTGGTCTTCTCGTAATCCAAAACGACAGAATACAAAATTTAGTCAAAATCATTAGAACCGTTTTTAGATAAAATTGGCTTGACCCATAGGGACCCAAAAATGACCCACTAATCGAAATTTCTTGAACGTGTGACCTAGCCCAATAGTTCTCTCGTGCCGAAAAACGGTTGGATATAAAATTTAGTCAAAATCAATTGAGCCGTTTTTTAGATATAATTAGCTTGACCTTGACCCATTTGACCCAAGAATCAATTTTTATCGTACATGCAACTTAGTCCATTATTTTTCTCGTGCCGAAGTCAAAATCGATTGATCCATTTTTTAGATATAATTAGCTTGACCTTGACCCATCATGACCCACTAATCGAATTTTCTCGAAGACATGACCTAGCCCAATGGTCTTATCATGCCTGAAAATGGTTAAATACAAATTTTCGTCAAAATCGTTAGGGCCGTTTTCTAGATAAACTTTGCTTGACCCACAGTGACCCAAAAAATAACCCACTAATCGAATTTTCGCTAATATGTGACTTATCCCATTGGTCTTCTCGTAATCGAAAACCACAAAATACAAAATTTAGTCAAAATCATTAGAACCGTTTTTAGATAAAATTGGCTTGGCCCATAGGGACCCAAAAATGACCCACTAATCGAAATTTCTTGAATGTGTGACCTAGCCCAATAGTTCTCTCATGCCGAAAAACGGTTGGATATAAAATTTAGTCAAAATCAATTGAGCCGTTTTTTAGATATAATTAGCTTGACCTTGACCCATTTGACCCAAGAATCAATTTTTATCGTATATGCGACTTAGTCCAATATTTTTCTCGTGTCAAAAAACGGTTGGATATAAAATTTAGTCAAAATCGATTGATCCGTTTTTTAGATATAATTAGCTTGACCTTGACACATCATGACCCACTAATCGAATTTTCTCGAAGACATGACCTAGCCCAATGGTCTTATCGTGCCTGAAAATGGTAAAATACAAATTTTCGTCAAAATCGTTAGAGACGTTTTCTAGATAAACTTTGCTTGACCCACAGTGACCCAAAAAATGACCCACTAATCGAATTTTCGCTAATATGTGACATCCCATTGGTCTTCTCGTAATCGAAAACCACAAAATACAAAATTTAGTCAAAATCGTTAGAGCCATTTTTTAGATAAAATTGGCTTGAGCCATAGTGACCCAAAAATGACCCACTAATCAAAATTTCTCGAACATGTGACCTAACCCAACAGTTTTCTCGTGCTGAAAAACAGCTGGATATAAAATTTAGTCAAAATCGATTGATCCGTTTTTTAGATATAATTAGCTTGACCGTGACCCATTATGACCCAAAATGAGCCACTAATCGAATTTTGTTGAGCACGTGACCTAGCCCAATGATCTTATCGTGCCCGAAAATGATAAAATACAAATTTTCGTCAAAATCGTTAGAGCTGTTTTCTAGATAAACTTTGCTTGACCCACATTGAGCCAAAAATGACCCACTAATCGAATTTTCTCTAATATGTGACTCATCCCATTGGTCTTCTCGTAATCGAAAACGACAAAATTCAAAATTTAGTCAAAATCGTTAGAGCTGTTTTTTAGATAAAATTGGCTTCACCCATAGTGACCCAAAAATAACCCACTAATCGAAATTTCTCGAACATGTGACCTAGCCCAATAGTTTTCTCATGTCGAAAAACGGTTTGATATAAAATTTAGTCAAATCGGTTGAGCCGTTTTTTAGATATAATTAGCTTGACCTTGGCCCATTATAACCCAAAATGACCCACTAATCGAATTTTCTCGAAGATGTGATCTAGCCCAATGGTCTTATCGTGCCCGAAAGTGGTAAAATACAAAATTTCGTCAAAATCGTTAGAGCCGTTTTTAAGATAAAATTTACATACACACACAATTCTTGTTCGCATTATAGTATAAGATATAACACTGGCGCCCGGCTAACCGAAAAGTACCCAAAATTTCTATATACATGAGTTCATGAGTATTATTTTTAGTTATGCAATGTACAAACAAATACATCACTCTGAAAGATTGACCCTTCGAGTTTTGGCTGTATACCACACAGCAAATTCTTTTTTTAATGGAAATTCTTTTCAAAATTCCCCTTCCAAATTAATCATCATTAAGTTACTTAAATTCTTGATTGTCAGTTTGTTTCTCAAGTCGGTTTTTGTTATATTCATGAGACTGAATCCCCCTTCACAGTCTGCTGTAGACAACAAAAGTGATGCTACAAATTCATACAAAGAAGTCACATTGCGAAACATGCCAGTAATGCCATTTTTATGAAAAAAATAATAATACAATAAGCTAGTGTCATTTCTTTACACATTGTAGCCAGAACCCGCATAAATTAAAGTCTGTAAAGTTTATATGACATGCATCTGGCACATTGATGATTCAAAGCTATTGCATATTATATCCCATGCTTATACAATCTGCGATTTTTGTTTTTGCCATATGCTGGAGTCGTGTCCGATGCAAATGACGTCACACTGTTTGAAAACGCTTTCATAGAGAACACGAGACAAATTTTGAAGTGTTGACGCAGCACGGATGCAGTATGAAATTTTTGTTTTTGTGCAACGGCAGCAGGTTTATGAAATGCAGAACAACAAGGGAATGATATAGCATATTTCTTTGGCTGTCGCTATTTGACTAATTCATTAAATGCTTTGGGGGCAAAAATCACTTCTAGTTAGCTTTTTGGCTAGCTCTAGATTAATCCCTAATAAATTTTCACTTTAAGTTCCCATAAAATTTTTCTGTTATCTTATAAAATATAAATTTACTTTCGAAACCTGGTCCATCATTTTCATCAAATCGACTTTTAATTTAATATGTGCTTTAGCTTTAGTCGGTTTATTAATTTTTGCATTCAGTATTATTTATTTTCAATGATATTTCTAACTAAACTGTCTATTTTTATTTATTTTTACAAAAAAGCTAATTATAATTAGTAAAAACTAAAATGCTTTTATTTAGGTTTCTAATTGCAGGGGTCTGCCTAGACTTTTCTCCCAAGGTCCTGTTTTTATGAAATTGTGAAGAGCTTTTTTACATTTGTGAAAAATCTAGTCCTAATTTTGTGAATTTTAAACGAACATTATACTCGGGATTTTTTTTATATATTTTTAAGATATACATGTATGTAAAATACATATATATTTTCTTTATGTATATAAAAGTGACAGGCCAGATTTTACTTTTAAATGATTAAATTTGTGAAAGGTTTAATTTAGAGCTGGAAAATTTTTGAAAAAGTATTATTTTTAAGACAAAGAATTTTGTGAAGGGTCCTGTTTTGAGATGAAAAATTTTGTGAAGGGTCCTGTTTTGAAATGAAAAATTTTGTGAAGGGTCCTGTTTTGAAATGAAAAATTTTGTGAAGGGTCCTTTAAAGGACCCAATTTCTTCCTAAACAGATCCCTGAATTGTTTAGGATTAGTTATAACTCTTCTTTAGGATTATTTTTTTTAACTAAAATTCATCACAGTTCAGTGGCTTTTAATATAATTTTTACAGTGATTTGTAATAATAAACATATAAATAAATAAATTGTTTCAAAACAAATTAAGAAGCAGAATTCTAGAACAAGCGAGACACCTGATTTGGCGATTTTCTGCTATGCCCCTGCACCATCAACCCCACACACGCCAACCTAAAATACAGTGACTTGAAAACTGATGTGATTGGTCCACTTTCTTGACTGCTGTTTTCTACTATGTCATCATCTTGGTATCATGATAAACACAATATTCATAAATAACAACGTATTACTAGGGATCTGTTTAGGAAGAGACTGGGTCCTTTAAAGGTCCCTTCACAAAATTTTTCATTTCAAACAGGACCCTTCACAAAACTTTTCACCTTAAAACAGGACCCTTCACAAAATTCTTTGTCTTAAAAGGCCTTTCACAAATCTTTTCCATCTTTAAACTGAACCTTTCACAAATTTAATCATTTAAAAGTAAAATCTGACCTGTTACTTTTATATATATAAAGTAAAGATATCTTCTCAAAAACGTATAAACAAGAATCTGAATATAATGTTCATTTCAAATTCACAAAATTATGGCTAGATTTTCACAAATCTAAAAAGCTGTTCACAATTTCACATAAACAGGACCCTGGGAAAAAGTCTGGACAGACCACTGATTAAAAAACACAGGAAAGCTCATTTTTACACAACAATCAAAATAAAACGAAAAAACGATTTTTACAACAAATTTATTGAAAAATGTGAGATCTTTTAAATGACATTTCTAAATCTGTAATTATTTAATGATTGAAATTCTGATTTCTCAACAACTTTCAGAAAAAATCATCACACCATTTCAATCTTAGTGCCCAGCTATATCAGAGTAAACATTGAACAATTCAAATTCTAATTTGTCAACAATTTTTATATAATGTCCTGGCCAACAATCTATAGTAATCTCAGAAATCCACGATATATCTTAAAGCTGCAACTACTAATGCATATATGAACGCTTCACGTTCATGGACCTCCCCCCTCCTTAAAACAATAAAGAAATAGAAATCACTGAACATAGCAACCTAGTTGTGCAGCAATCTCAATGTGTACAAAACTCGTTAACACAGCAGTCAATAATATGTGTATGAATGTTGAACGTTCATGAAAAGTAAAAAAAAAAAATCACTGTAAAAAAAAAAATTTGTGTTCCACTTATATACCGGAATTACATTATTTTTTTAATTTTCAATACCAAAATTCCGGTTTTTCCTAGGTTACCATACTCGGTCATGGAAAAAAAATTGAGAAATTCATAAATTGGTTGAGGAAAGATCTACAAAATTCATCAGTTTTTTAGTTTTCTTCCATGTTATAATTCAGGGGGTGATTCTGTTCCGAATTTTTTGAAAATTTTTAAAAATTAGTCATCAGTCTGAATTAGTGATGATCCCGGTCGTAAAGGTCAAAATTAGCACTAGCCACCAGCCACAGGGCCAGTAAATGAAAAAAAGTGGCTAGTGAAAAATTGTCTATCAGCGGCCACTTTTTTACAAGGAGATAATAAAATTTTCTTGCATTTCATCAAGGATTCTATTTTTTTGGTTCCGATATATTTATATTAACATATTTATTTGGGCTACTCGGTTTTAGATTAATACTTATAGAAATTTTACTGTTTAGCATTTTGAAATAAAAAAGTGGCCGCAAGTTTAAAGAAAGTGGCCACTTAAAAAATTAGTCCTACCGGCCAGTGGCCGCTTACAAAATTTCCCAATTTTGACCTATACGCCGGTAGCAGAAAGTTCGAGACGGGCGTCGCAGATTTTCTTTTCTCGTTTGCAGATTATTTTTCTATCGAACCTTTATTTCGCTTTATGTTATGTTTAGCTCTTTATTACTTAATACAAAAACTTAAGATTATTATTAGTAAAATTAAAACAATGCATAATAACAAAGGTAAGTGATCGTTTGATTAATTAATACTTCGATTCTAAAATATTTTACCTGCAGATTATTTTCTGCCCCGAAGTATCTGTTGCAGACACTTGTAGAATTTTTTGCTAACTGTAGTGATGGGCGATTCTCGAGATTTTACCAATCGAGAAAAATCGTCATCGTAAAAAAATACAATCGATACAGTCATTGATTACTTCCCGGAATCTACAATTGATTATTAAAATCATTGCTTTTACAGGCTTATACAGTAATTTTTAATTTTTAGCAAATACGTGGCAACTAAAGATAGATGGAGTAAAAAAACATACCAAGAAATCGATGTAAATTTAATACTGAGATGCTAGATGACTTTGTAAAAAGATCCTCATCTGCAATCTTCATTTGAAGCTAAATGAAAGGTTGTAAAAAAAACAGAAGCAGTAATGTAGTTTGCTGCTATTGTTTTCATTATCTCTTTCATTCAACTTCAATTGATGGAGGGGCACCTGATATGAAGCCTTTAAAAAGCTGTATTCTAACTAGTGATGCAACGAATAATGGTTTGGCCGAATAACCGAATACCAATTATTCAGCCTAGTTATGGCCGATTATTCGGCCGCCCGATAATGAACTCATTTTTGTCTAAAATCAAAATTTAGTATGCACTATATGCACAATTCTTGTATAATTCACAATTAAAATGTATTATTTTACTTAAAAAAAATTATTTATATGCAAATTTAATTTTTTTATAGCATTATTTTATTATGAAAAAATATTCGGCTGTGTTCGGCCTAAAATCTGCCTCAATAATATAATTCGCAACCCTCCCCCCCCCCCCCCCCAAAGAAAAAAAATCTTAGCAAAAGTTCCTCCTCAGGTACTGTACAGTTACATTTTAGTAGATATTATGTATGTTGTGGTTACATTTTAAAATAACGACAAAATTTTAAAGTAAAACTTTCCGATGAAAGAAAATAAAAAATAAGAAAGCTTAATATCGTAAGGAAAATCACTGATAGAAGAATATCCTCTAAAATGGTGGAAATAAATCACTGTAGACTTCATAAAGCTGACAATTAACAAAAAAGTCTTTTTTTTTTTACTATGTCACTATTAAGAAGTGTATAATAAATGTTTTCAGTTTTAGAGGAAGGAAATATCTGTAAGGAAAATAAATTTCAAAATATTGACTATGCAGTATCTTAGGTACTGTATTGTTACAATTTAACAGATATTATGTATGTTGTTGCTGATACATTTTAAAATTAAAATAATAACAACATTTTAAAAGTACTAGGCAACATAAATTTCAAGTTTCAGATGAAAGAAAATCTAACTTAAATAGTGATGTAAAACCTACATACATACTAATTAAAAGAATTTAGTGCTTACATTTCTTTCATTATTTAATAAGAAATCGTAACACCCTTAAAAAAATTACTTAAATTATATTTAACTTTTAAGCGTATTTAAAAAAAGAAAAAAGTAAGTATTGCAGCATATACGACTTAAATATTTTTATTATGCATACACCTATATTTAATCTATAGCATATACCGGGTGTCCCAAAAAGGACTGACTGACTGATTTTAAAATTCAATACCTTCCAAACGGTGACAGATATTAAAAAAATTCTTGCAGGAGGGTTATGCATAAAGTCAAAAGTTTTATTACAGTGATTTTCGATTTTAGTTCGAATTACAAACAATAGATGGCGCTGTAAGCAATAGTCGCTAAATACAGGCTCGATTTCTGGTCCTTTCTCTTGTTCCATGCTGAAAAAGGAGATGGAAATGTATTATCCGGGCCACGAAGTACCAAAAATCGAGCTTGAATTCAGCGTCTATTGATCGCAGCGCCATCTATTGTTTGTAATTCGAACTAAAATTGAAAATCACTGTAACAAAAACTTTTGACCTTATGCATAACCCTCCTGCAAGAATTTTTTAAATATCTGTCACCGTTTGCAAGTTATTGAATTTTAAAATCAGTCAGTCCTTTTTGGGACACCCGGTATGTTCTTTATAAGTCTAATTAAAAATATCATTGAAAGAAAGATTTTTTGATGTAACAAGGGATAAATATTAAACTTCCCAGTATGCTTTAAAAAAAATAGAATTTACTTAGTATGGCTCTATTAGGAAAATTTTGAATAGATTATATTTAACAGATTACGTTAGCTTATTACAGATACTTTTTGTACTTATAAATACAGCATAAAAGTTTTAACATGATTCCTAAATGAACCTCTTATATAAAAATGGGTAGATAAAACTTATTCAGGGTATAAAGTTAGAGAAAAAAAGTGTTAGTTAATTTCAAATAAAATTTTCATTAATACGTGATGAATATAAATTATCAAATTGAAAAATCTTACTGTGTAATTATACAAATAATTTTTACAGTATTATTCGGCCAAAGTCGAATAATGGACTTGATATTCGGCCGAAGCCGAATGGGCCGAATATTCGGCTACGGCCGAATAATCGTTGCATCTCTAATTCTAACATTTGTTAATAATCTTAATACAACTTGTTATGTAAAACATCTTATTAGTTTTTAAGCCTTCTGAAAGAAACGTTAATCCCTAAACCTACCCCCTTTTCTGTACTAATGGTTTATGACAATTAACAAATTGTTGGGAATGCATTTAGGAAATTAACTTTAATGTTACAACATCTCCGCTATAGTAATCTTTCGAATATTATGTGCCATTCTATATTTTAATACAAGCCAATAAACTCTAAATGATTAATATCTTTAAGATATGCTCCGTATGAATTTCTTTAATGAAGTGTGCATACTAATGTTTCTATAAAACACTGTAAAATGTAAAATATTTTAAGTTTGTAATGTTTGAGCATATTAATAATAAGTATCGTGGATTTTCATATCAAATTTTATTTTATGTATGGCAATGTGTATTATGTATGTAATTCCAGTAAATTGAGAGTACTACAGATGAACCAGATGCCAGCAAAATGAGTTGAACACAGTAACCCCCACCCCTCAGAATTTTTCAAAACGCTCTTTTCAAGCAAGTTTTTTCAAATATAAGATTAATATGTTATCAAGAAATATGCTCAAAGTAATGATAAGCAGAGTTGTATAATATAGACGCATTTGCAAACGCCGTGCGTGGAAAATTTTCCGAAAAATTCGGAACTTTACGGAAAAAGTTAAGAAAAGAAAAACTTTTTTGTTTTTGTAACTTTTTTTTAAATAACGAAAATTTAAAATATTCCCCAATTTTATGTACCATTTATATATTGTTTGTCCACAATTCAAAGTTTAAAGACTCAAAACATGGTTGATAGATCACAGACCCTTTTATTTCTATTTCCGGCATACCCCGATCGGTTTTCCATCGGCAGCTGCAGTGACTTTTTAGCCCGGTGTTGACGGCGGTTAAATCGAATAATTTCATAGTGTTATAAGAGTGACTGGCATTTTGTGGGAAGGGATCACAATATTAAGGATTGGGCTGTTTCTAAAAGCATTGACAAAATAATTGAAAAGAATTCACCCCTTCCTATCATGGATTTTTGCTTTATTATTTTTTAATTAAAATAATTATTCATTAATATTAATTTTGAATTTAAATAGCAATTATTTTAAACTATGGTTAATTCATATTGTCAAAATAATATAACACGTAATTTTATTAAACATTAAATTAAGTGTCAGAAAATTTTTGACCCAATATTTATGTGCACGGAAAGTTTTTGATTTTATACAAGTCTGATGATAAGAACAACGCTATTTTGGAACGCTAAATAACTTAAGAAAATACTTTCAGTTCATTTATCTACTTTTAAAATCATTATTTAAGATTTTTCAAAGATTGTAATATCTTTTTGCTAATTTTGTTTCGGAATAAGTTCCCTTTTATTTTTTAAGAAAGTGAGATGTCTAAATCGCGTAACTATGGCATATTCGATAGGATTGAATGGATTTTTCACATTTTCGATAAAGACAAAAATTTGATACAAGTCAAAGTTCCCTTAAATATCTAATGCTGTAAGATTTCCCGTTGATCGAAAAAAAAAAAAAAAAGAGCTTTATCAAAAAAGGGGAAAGAAAACCAGACAAAAATACTTTCTAAAAGGGAACCTGTCTAAACCGAAAACTGGTACCAGCTAAGTGGGAACCTATCTAAAACGGAAACCGGTTTCCACTCCCTAATGATTCCAAAATGATTTTTTATGTTTGTACTCAAATCCAAAGTAGTTACTTTTTGATTCATTTAAAAACTCAATTTTATTATCATGCGCATTGTATCCAAAAATGGAAGGATAACCGCATAAACATACCAGCTAAGAGAGAAACTGTCTAAAACGGAATTGGTCTTTAGTCCTTAACGATTGAAACATCACTCTTTGCTGTCTGTACCCAATTCTAAAGTAGCACCTTTCTAACTCATTTTTATTCTTAGGTGCATTAGTTAGAATCTATTTTCATTTTCACATTTTTGATAAAAGTAAAAGGTTTGATAGACGAAAAGTTCCTAAATGTTGAATGTGTGTCTAATTCTGTGGAATTTTCTCATTGGTCAAAAGAAAAAGAGCTTTATCAAAAAATGGGAGGATAGCTAGACAAACCAGCTAAGACGGAATCTGTCTAAAACGGAATTGATTTCCAGTCCCTAAATGGGCCCCTAACATCACTGTTGCCCATCTGTACCTAAATCCAAAGTAGCTACTTTGTAAGACATTCACGAACTCATTAGAATCGAACAACATTTTTTCTTTTTTCGGTAAAGGCAAACGATTTAATACAGATCAAAGTTCCTCTAAATGTCTAATGCTGTAGAATTTCAAAGTTGATCGAAAACAAAAGAGCTTTATCGAGAAATGGAACCAGGCAAATATATTTGCTAAGAGTGAACCTGTCTAACAAAGAATTGGTTCCAATCTCTAGCAATAGCTTATGAAGTTTGATTAAATTCCGTGCATTAGTTTTTGAAATATAGCAGTGTTACCTGTTGGGCTATTTGCACAACAAACAAATCAAC
Source organism: Maratus speciosus (assembly GCA_963932465.1). Taxonomy (NCBI): domain Eukaryota; kingdom Metazoa; phylum Arthropoda; class Arachnida; order Araneae; family Salticidae; genus Maratus; species Maratus speciosus. The sequence continues at coordinate 111,432,925 of OZ010786.1, read as the reverse complement.
ACCAATTTATATCTAGGTCTAACTGAATATGAAGTATTATTAAATTTCGTGCATTACTTCTTGAGATAGAGCATTATCAAAATTTTTTTCACATAAAAGACAAATATTTTCTAAAATCTGACAAATTTTTCATGAATCCAATACTTTCTTCTTGTAAAGATAGATGAAAGTAAAAATGGAAAAATGCCCCTTACAAACTAAATTAAACCCTTTTCAACTTAAAAATATGTAACAAAATCACACGCCTCTTAATCTATCCTTCTTTGAGAAACTATGACTTAAACCAAAAATGCACCAAGTGTCAATCTGACTGTGAAAGCTAAATAAATACTCAAAGAACTTTTCCCTTCTTTACGCTAGAAGTTCCTAGCCAACCCACCCAGACTACGTAATCATGACGTAGATGGAATATGCTCATTCATTTCTCTCTCTCTCTGGCACCCCGACGTCGACATATATCTCCTCGATGCAAACTTTTCGTTTACCTCGAGATACCTCTCCTCGATGAAAACCTCTCACTTACCTCGAGATATCTCTTCTCGATGCAACCTTCTCGCTTTCCTCGAGATACCTCTTCTCGGTTCTAACTAAGACCGAGAATGAGAAATCAATTTTTTTCCATTTTCGACATGTTACTCTCGATGATTGTCATGGAAACTGATTTCTCGTTCTCGGTCAAGAAGGGCCGAGAAGAGATATCAAGGGGAGAGCTAGAAAGAGAGATAGGTATGACAATGAGCAGTGAAATGATGGAGCCTTCCGATAAATATTATGTATTAAATAAAAAAAATTCAAAGACAGAGATTGGTGAGTTTCGGCAGGGGCGCAAGAGTGGACCCACGGGAGGGGGGGGGGTTCAAATTTTTAACGAACACGTCATGAGATACATCATCGGAATTCTTTTTGACAACCCTTTCATATTATGAACTTTTCTCCCACCCGCAATTGAATTTCAGGATGTGGGAGGAGGGGGTGTGCATGGACAAATTTTTAAAACTGCAGCAATATCTAGAATAATTATCCTTTAAATGGTTTTTTTGTCGGAGCCCTAAGAAAAATATTTATTAAATATAAAAATATTAAAATAAGAGTTGGGGAATTCCTGGAGTATTCAAGGGGCATGAGAGTGGACCACAGGGGCGCAATTTTCAAACTTTTATGAAACCCCTCATGTGATATATCTTCGGAAATCTCTCTTGGCCACTCTTTCATATTATGAACCTTTCTTTCCCCAAAATTGAATTTGGGGGGTATGGAGAGGCGAACAAATTTTTTAAACCATAGCAATTTCTATAATATCATTTTAGATGTGGATTTTTTTTATGGAGCCTTCTGGTAATTATTATTTATTAAACATAAAAATTTTGAAAGTGGGGGCTGCATGAATTCCGGGGCGAAAAAGTAGACTGACAGGGAGAGGGGTCGGGGAAGCAATTTTCAAACATTTTTTGAACCTGTCATGTGATATATCATCGGAAAGCTCTTGGATAACTCTTTCATATTATGAGACTTTCGTCCCCCCTCCCCAATTTTGCTCCCACTGTGGGGGGGGGGGGGTAGTTTTCAAACTTTTTTGCATTTTCATCATTTTAGATCAGATTTTTTTATTTTACGGAGCCATCCGGTATTATAATATATGAAATTTCAAAAAGCTGGGTTGTATTCCGAGGAGTGCGGTTGTTGGCCCGTTGGGGGGAAGCCCTTTCCTAACTTTTACCGACACGCCTCATATGATATATCATTAGAAAATCCACTTATTCATATTAAGCACCTACCTGCCCCTTTCCCCACTTTGCCACCGGGGCATTTTTCTAAATTTTGCTGACACTCCTCATGTTACATATTGGAAAGGACAGTGACCACTTATTCATGTTATGCACCCTCCCACTTTGCCCCCACGAAGGTACTTTTCTAAATTTAGTCAAGACCCCTCATGTGCCATATCGTTGGAAAGGTCTGTGACTACTTATTCATGTTATGTGCCTCCGGTGTCTGCCCCCCTCCCATTTTGCCCCCATGGGGGTACTTTGCTAAATTTAGCCGAGACCCCTCATGTGACATTGTTGGAAATGCCTGTGACCACTTACTCATGTTATGCACCTCCCACGGCCCTCCTCCCTCCCCCGCCCCAACTTTGTCCCATGGGGACCATTTTTATAAATTTAGCTGGGACCTTTCATGTGACTTTTCTAAAATAACCCGAGACCCCCTTTTGATATATTGTCAGAAAGGCCTGCGGCCACTTACCCACGTTATGTGCTTCCCGCACCCCTTCCCCCCATGGGGAGGGCATTTTTATAAATTCAGATTGAGAATCCTCATGTGACATATAGCTGGAAAGGCCTAAGTGCCCCATGATGACTTCTTCATATTATGCAGCTGATGTGCTCCTCCCCTCACTTTGACACCCCCCACACCCGAGGGATCCGGTCTGAGATTATTTTTTTACAAGATTTTGTAGTGTGTGCACACCAAGCCTGCTATACGGTGCCTTATATAGCAGGGAGCCAGTTCGAGATTTCATATTACAAGATTACGTATAAATTAGAGGCCCCAACTAAAGGAAGGACCCGCTAGCAGGGCGAAGCCACTTAGTCCTTATTAATGCCAACTCATTCCAGTTCACCTGCAGACGATTCTTGATAAATTTATGATGTATAAAAGCAATTGGCAAACTGGAGTCATCGAGAAAATTTTTACACAATCGAAAAATATCGAGATGTCCATACAATTGAGAAAATCGATAAAAACATCTTGTTATCGCCCATCACTAGTCTGAATGTATTGCAACTTGAGTTATAATCGATTATTCCCCCAATAAAGACCCTTCCTTGACAGTTGTCTATAAAATTGGTTTTACCTCTTTGACACCATTTTCTTAAAGATCCTTAGCTTCTATAGAATGTTCTGTTTGATTTTTTAGTACATGAATCAGAAAAGCTGAAAATTTTATGTAAAATGGCTTCATGAATGTGTCCCTTTTTCCAATTTGGATTTGAGAAAAGCATTGCATAAAAAAAAAAAAAAAGATGAATGTATCCAACAATATTCAGCCAACTACTGTTCAGTATGTCAACCGAATATTTGGATAAAGGGCTGAATATTTTTTACATCCCTATTATTTGCCATAGATTTGCATCTAAGGGGCACAATGTTTCAATTTGCAGGAGGGTGTAATTGAAACAAATTATTCCACTGAAAAGTGAGTAATCAAAAATGGTGTACCAGTATATGTCTCATGGAAGAAAAAAATAATCTTTCTTTTTGTTGAGTTATATTGTGAATACTGAAAATATTGAATTTATTTTATTTTATAATCAGTGCTCTTTTTTAACTCATGTTTTTAATCAAAGTAATTCAAACTAAGCATTGCTGATTAGGCTTGTAAAGAAATTTATTCCTGTGAATTGTCCTATCTGTGAAATTCTAGTTTGTGTTTTAAAGTGAAAATTAGTTTTTCTGTTACATTCATGTGTGTGTTTCGTTTGTTTAACTTCACTATATATATATATATATATTTTTTTTAAACTTCTGTAGCTGGTCCCATCTGTGAAGTTCAAAACAATTATAATGCTTTTCTGGAGAAGGAAAAGAAAGATCCTCCAAAACAGAAATCAGCTGTGAGTGAACCTGTCAAAAATAAAAATACACAGCAGAAAAAGAAAAAGGATAAGAAAAATGCTTCTCCTTCAAAACAGAGTTTAGAAGAAAAATTTCCCGAGGTTTGTATTCTCCTCTGTTATTAATGTATTGTGAATTAAATTTATTTTATCTCAGTTAGTACTATAATTTATTGTTCATTAAAATACCAAACAATTATAATTTTCTTTTAACATTAACATTATAATTTTATTTATGGAATGAGTAAGATTTGTATTATTGTAAATACTGCAATATTTTCTTCAAACAAATATACTTTCAAATTGAAAATTTTATTATGCTTTTAGAAAGAAAAATAAGTTTGTTATGAATCAGTCTCATTCATCAGTACAAAAAAGATATAAAGTAAACATTTATAAATTTAATATTGGCAACATTTTATTATTTTAAGCTTAGATGTTGAAATAGCTGTATTTTTATGCTATTTTATTGGGGTTTTTTTTTTTTTTACATAGTAAAAAATCATTTAAAAAGGAAAATTTGATATTTTATTTTTATAGGTGCTGTGGTATGATAGAGAAAACAGAAAAGATGAAATTTAGCAAAACAAAACAACATTTTAAAATTCACTTTCTGACAACCTTCCTTTACATTTTAGAACCTCATCAGATTGTTATATCTTTATGAAATAACTATCAATGTATCAAATGCACAAGCAATTTGTCCAATATTTACATCTTTTTCACACAGTAATCAAGAAGCAATAATAAGCCATATAGTAAATGACATTTGACAGTACACACATACTCATATTTACTTTTGACAGGGTAAATAGAAAGATAGTATTTTAGAACTGTTGGGACCTGCCCACTAAGCAACCACCTTTCTTTTGGCAGTTGCTTATATTGTGCCACTTTATTATTTTTTTTTCAACATACTAAAAAATCCAGAAGACAAAATAAGTTAGCAAAAATTAATTTTGTGAGCTCAAAGAAAATGGTAAACTACAAGCAGATTAAAAAACTTTTCACTGTCACGACTGTTTATAAAATTTGGCAAAAAATTGCACTTTTTAAGACTGAGTTATGCCAAGCCTCTATAAAAAGAAGTATCGAAAAATTTAAAAATAAGGTATGTTATCCATACCAATTAAATACACCGTGCCAGCAATTGCACTTATAATACTAATTACAGTAACCTCCTTTATTATTTTTTACTTTGTAACTCTATTACCATCGTAAATATCTTTTATAGCAAAAGACATCAATCTGATGCTATGTATTTAATGAATGTATACTAAATTATCATTTTGTATTATTTTTACATTATTTACCATTTTTAACGATGTTATGTATTTAATAAATGTATATCAAATTAAACTGTTTTAAAAGCGATTGAACATTGATAAACATGATTGTCTATTAGTAACCTTTTTTGGTGGTTATCTTCCTAGCAGAGTTAATATATAAGTGCAAATTATAATAATAAATTCAATATGTAACTTGAAGTTTTTTTTTTTTTTTCCAACTGAATGGTTAATTATACTGGCAAAAGAATTATTTTCTGACTTTGTTTTTCTAGGTTACAGAGGATGATCTGAAAAATTTACTTGCTGCTTTGGAAGTACTTTGTCCTACTACGCCCCTTGTATGGCTGAAAGACTTAGCATCCTTTTTTAATGTCAAACTGGACTCTGCTGTTGAAGACCCTGTATTTTCTGGAAAACCTTTAGGTTTTTCTATTTTTCTTTTGTTTTTTTTTTAAAAAAAGCCTGTATTTTTTGTATTAATTTTATGTGTAATTGATTTATATGATTATTTTTAAATGCAGTTGAAATTAACTTATTATTTTAAGACAAAAATGAATATTCCAAATTAATATTTGCATAGCATCAAATAAACATATTTTGAACCACAAAATTTATTATTAAAATATGTCTTGCCTCTATCTGGTTCTTATTTGATTTCATTGTTAAATAAATTTTCTGTTTCAAAATAGCTTTATTTGACTTGCAAAAAGGGAAAGTTAGCAGCTATACATTTAGCATTCATCTTGAAAAAATTTTACATTTCATTAAATTTAACTCTGTTGGTTGATAAAAAAGTTTTTTTTTTTATTATTATTCAGTTAGCCTAGCAAGTCTTGTAATTTTTTTTTTTTTTTTAATTTAAGAAACTTCCATTGTGCATTTATAATAACATAGCAACCTCTTATAGTTGAATCAGTTCAATATCTCAAACCATATCAAACGAATTCATTGAAAAGTATGATAACCTATAAGTAAATTATATTGGTTCAAGAATGCTAGTTTCTATACAGATTAAAATTTCATATGAAATTTAATGATAATCTACAAATAAATTATTTTGAGTCAAGAATGCTAGTATCTATACATACTAAAATTTTCTTATGAAATTTAATAATAGAAACACTTTTTTGTAAGCATATTGATGATTAATATATCTGAATGATTGACATAATAGCAGACAAAAGCCTGTGTATCTAATATCATTGTTATAATCTTTACTGTACCTAGTTGATCAAATTTCACTTGGGAAAAATGCTTTCTACAGACATTTTCCTAGGCAAAATTTATGTAATTGGTTCAAAGCCAGTTGGCACATGTAATATTATTATTATGCTTATATAGTTAAAGCAGTATCATTGATAGCATCATTTTTGTTTGACGCCAACCTTGCCTGTAGATCTTAATATGGAATATTAGCTATTTTTTCTGAGTAGGTATAATATAATAAATTGTTTCATTTTGCATACCACATACTATTTGCAATGTTTTTTCTATTTTATTACAATTTTTGTCAGTTCTTGTACACTTTTTATGTTTTCCGCTATGATTTCGACTTGTTCAAAGAGCAGGTTTTGTTAGAAAATAATTTTTTTGCAGATGATGCCCTAAGAAATTGATTTCTAGAACGAAAAAAAAAAGTGTAATTTGTCATTTTCATCGAAATTGTTTGAGCTGTTTTCGAGACACCCATTAACCCCCTCACTGACAAGCCCGTGTTAATACGTTCACTGAGCTCCAGGTTTCGCTGTAATACAAGCAATATTTAAAGTAATATAATTCTATTGATTTAATGTATTTTTAATACATTGAACAATGATTAATACTTCCAAAGATTGCATTCATATTCGTTATTAAGTTTTTTTATAAAATGTTCAAAGAATCATTTTTTTAAGCATTTAAAACAAAATGTAGAAAAAACAACATTACAATTTTGCTTTTTTCCAAGACAGTCGGAGGGTTAAAAATATATGAGGACTCCAGAAGCCAAGTTGTATAAGTGACGAAAGTGAACAGGTTGTTTGAAAATAAGGCTATTTGTTTGGAGGGAAAGAAATGTAAGTGATTTTCAAATTATGTGTTGTGTTCTAGAGGTCATCTACTTAAGCTCTTTAATCTCTACTTAAATTTTAAAAAATATTGTACTCCACTTTTCTTTAACAGTTTTTGAAATAAGAGTTCAAAGACTGCTGTGAAATAAGCAACAGTTTCATATTTTAATGTCAATATTGACCTTCCAACTTTGAACTCAATTTACTCGAAATTTAAATTTTGTCACTTGTATCCCTTAGCTTTTGGTGGCCATCAAAAATGATCAATGATTTTAAAATTCAATAACTTGCAAACAGTGACAGATAGTAAAAAAAAACTTTGCAGGGGGGTTTGTCAGGAGTTTTTATGCTGTGATTCCCAGCTTTTACAAATAGCAGTGATAGATGGCGCTGCAAGCAATAGGCGCTAAATCCAGTCTCGATTTTTCGACCTTTTTCTTCTCCCATGCGAAAAAAGGAGATTAAAATGTTTTAAATGAATCCCGAAGTATCAAAAATCAGGTCTGGAATTAGCATCTATTTCTCGCAGTGCCATCTATTTTTTTGAAATCCGAACTAAAATCAAGAATCACAGTAAAAAAAACTCCTGATATCATACATAACCTACCTGCAAGAATTTTTTTAATATCTGTCACCGTTTGCAAGTTACTGAATTTTAAAATCACCAGTCATTTTTGGGACACCCGGTATATAGAGAAGAATTGTTCGTTTAATAGTATAAGATTTCAGTTTTTGGCCATTTTTGTATGCTTTATACACCTTTTTCAGTTCTGTGCTGGGACAGGTATGAGATTCTTCTGACTTTTATTGGAATTTCCGACTTTTTGTAAATTTCTGAGAAAATTTTTGATTTTATCTGTTAAAAAAAAAAAAAAAAAAAAGAGACTTGCCGTTTTTTTCTTTCTTTGCAGCGAAAAAATGCACCAAACGAGACATATCGCGGCAGAATTGCATCGCATTTTCTCCGCAATTCCTTGATGAAATTTGCGCTTTTTTCGCAATCTTTTGACAGAATTTACGTATTTTTCTCGATTTTTTGACGGAATTCGCATATTTTCCTCGATCTTTTGACGAAAATCACGTTTTTTCCGCTTTCCTTTGACGAAATTCGCATTTTTTCCGTGATCATTTGACGAAATTTGCGTTTTTTCCCGATCCTATGACGAAATTCGCTTTTTTTGCAGTCTTTTGACGATTCACGTTTTTTCCCACTATCCTTTAAACTAAATTCGTGTTTTTTCAGCGGCCCTTTCACAAAATTTGCATTTTTCCGCGATCATTTGCCGAAATTCGTCCTTCACGATCTTTCGATGAATTTCGCGTTTTTTCCACGATCTTTTGGTGAAATTCGCATTTTTTCTGCGATCTTTTGACGAAATTCGCGTTTTTCCGTGATCCTTTGCCGAAATTCGTTTTTTCCTTCACAATCTTTCGTCAGATTTCGCGTTTTTTCTGCGATCTTTTGGCGAAATTCGTGTTTTTTCCGCGATCTTTTGGCAAAATTTGTGTTTTTTTTTCCGCAATATTTTGGCAAAATTCACGTTTTTTCCAAGATATTTTGCCGAAATTCGTGTTTTTTCGCGATCTTTTGATGAAATTCGTGCTTCTCCCACTTTTTTTTTTTCTTTGAAGAAATTCATGTTTTTTCCGCGATCTTTTGACGTAATTCGCGTTTTTTCATGGACCATTTGACGAAATCCACATTTTTTTCGAGCCCTTTGACAAAATTTGTATTTTTTGTCTGTTTTGTGCAAAATAGGATTTCGCGCGCAGTCTTTTAGTTTTATACCAAATTTTAGCTTACGCATATTTTCAGACTTTTTGTTCTTTACCCACTCTCATGCCTGTTGGAGAATGTTCCATAATTAAATTCAAAGCCAATTGGCATAAATAGTTTCATGGTTCAATGGCATCATAGTTTGGCAAAAATTTAATTTCCCTTTTGTAACCATTGTTGCAACTCTTATGCAGTTAAAATTGTATACTGCTGTCCTGTTTGACGCTAAACTGGACTGCGGATCCATTCATGCAAAATTAGCCATGACCCGTGCAAAGAATGTGTATTGTATACACGTTCTTTCTTGATCTTCAGTTTCTTCTTTCAGTTTCTTCTTCTAACTTGTTTGATTTTTGCATACCACGTACTATTTCTAATACTTTTACATTTCATTTCAATTTTTGGCAGTTCATATACACCTATGCGTTCTGCAATGTTTCCAACCATGGGAAGAGCATGTATTGCATGAAAAACTATTTTTCCTGGAGAAGGCACCCTGACAAATCAATTTCAAGACCCCAAAACCCCCTAAACCATAGTTTTTGTGAAAATTGTTAGAGCGGTTTTCAAGAACCCAAAAATATGTAAACAAGAATTGCTCATTTAGTAGTATAAAATAGATTATTCGAAAGAAAGTCTGTTTTTGCCCGAGAAAAAAAGTTGAATTATTAAAGTATGATATTATTAGTATTGGTATTGTCAAATAATTTATATTTAGGCATGGTCCTAGTAAATGTAGATTTTCAAAATGCTTATAAAATTTCATTTATAAATCACTTATCTAATTCATTTTATTCTTTGTAGGTTACCCATCAATTTTACTATCTAAAGGAGTTCATGATCTGATGATAAAAACTTTCAATCGATGTACTCCTCAAATGTTACAGTTATTCTTTGAACACTGTTTACAGAACATGGTTCAGGATACTCTTAAAGGTATTGCAGTTCTCTTATTTTTATAATAAATTGTAATAACATGTTTACATAATTTCCTTGAATTTATAATGATTGATATTACTATTTGGTATTTTATTTTATTACCGCAATTATTAATTATGTTACTTTTAATCAAATGTAGCAAAATAAAAGATAATAAAAAAAATTGTATAAGAGTCTCAGGGGTGCAGAAAATGTTTCTACTCCCAACATTTCCCCCAATCCACACGAAAATTTCCCCAAAATTTTGCGGTATGTTATAGGTAAGTGCTGTATTACCGTAGGTATAGAAAATTTATTTTTCAAATATTTCTCAACTTATGCACGAGTATGTATGGCAGGGGTGATTCTGAGTGAAAAAAAAATTCCTAAAATTCACAGCAAATTTTCTGAAAGGTTACAGCAGAGTGGGGGGAAATCCACTCCCAACACTATGTGTTTTTCATGGATATTTTGACGCAATTCACGTTTTTTCGCGATCTTTTGACGAAATTTGCGGTTATTTCACGATCTTTTGACGAAATTTGTGATTATTTCTCCTTCCTTTTGATGAAATTCACAGTTTTGTCATCATTTGATGAAATTCGCGGTTGTTTTGCGATCGTTTGGCGAAATTTGCGGTTCTTTCATGATCTTTTGACGAAATTTGCAGTTTTTTGTGATCTTTTAACAAAATTTTTGATTCTTTCGTGATCTTTTGACAAAATTTGCAGATTTTTTGCGATCTTTTAACGAAATTTGCGGTTATTTCACCCCTTTCGACGAAATGCACGGTTGTTTCGCAATCTTTTGACAAAATTTACATTTATTTCGCAATCTTTTGAGTAAATTTACGTTCATTTCGCGATCTTTTGACAAAATTTGCAGGTTTTTTTCGCTTCTCTTTGACGAAATAGAAGGTTATTCACCCTGTTTTCATGAAAATCGCGGTGATTTCGCCATGTTTTGACGAAAATTGCGGTTGTTTTGTGATCTTTTGACGAAATTCGAGGTTGTTTTGAGATCTTTTGACGAAATTCGAGGTTGTTTTGTGATCTTTTGACGAAATTCGATGTTGTTTTGTGATCTTTTGATGAAATTTGTGATTGTTTCGCGATCTTTTGGCGAAATGTGCATTTATTTTGCGATCTTTTGACAAAATTTGCGTTCATTTCACGATCTTTTGATGAAACCTGCGGTTATTTCACGATCTTTTGAAGAAACCTGCGGTTCTTTCGCGAACTTTTCACGAAATTTGCGGTTCTTTCATGATCTTTTGAAGAAACCTGCAGTTCTTTCGCGATCTTTTCACGAAATTTGCGGTTCTTTCGCGATCTTCTGACGAAATGTGTGGTTATTTTGCGATCTTGTGACAAAATTCACGTTTTTTCCGTAATTCTTTGCGAAAATTCGCGGTATTTTTATGTCAGAATTTTCAGATGACCGATTTTTTTTTTTTTTTTTTCAAAACCGAATGTCTTAAATTTTCGGAAAATTCGGAACATAATCACCCCTGATATACGGTACATATTATTCTGAGATCGATTTTGTGAAGGTCGCCATACAGATATTTTTATTTGTACTGGAATTGCTCTATCTCAGGGAATTATGGAATTCGTTGTTAAAATCTAAATCAATTGTATGTGTTTCTGAAAAATTTCCTCCAATCCTAGATCGCCGGATCAGACATATTCTGCACCCCTGAAGAGTCTTTTATTCTTTAAACAAGGGGTTATTTAAATATATAGCAAATTAACACCTTGTAATAATATACTAGCTTCAAATGCTAAAAGGTGTAAATTACAACTTTAAAACCATTAAAAATACATTTATTTCGACTGTTTACATGTTTCGGCTCTACCCGAGTCATTTTCAAAACAAATAAAAATATTCTAAAATTGCATTCTAAAATTGCAACGCCATCATTCAATTTTCCATGTATTCTTTCATATTATGCACATTATTTATTTATTTATTTTTTTTCATAACATTGAGTAGGTCAAGCCATAATTTTGGTAAGTGAAATGATGCTGCATCATTACATATTAAATTTTTGTGTGTTACAATCTCTACAGTTTCTCTTATAATGGATGGATAGTATATACTAGAGGGAAAAATTATTTAACTTTCATTAAAATTTATTTGGATGGTTTCTTCTTGATAAAATCTTGCTAGGGCTGTGGTTTTTCTATTATATTTAGTATCAGTTATATGCTTCTTTTTTCTATACTTAAATTTCCTGCTAGTCCCAGTAGCAGAAAGTTCGAGACGGGCTTTGCAGATTATTTTTCTACTAGCCGCCCTTGGCGACTAGTTTGGTCTCCCTTAAATGCATGCTAAGCATTGCATCATGTTACTTTTATCCAAAATTAATTTTACTTGCTCAATCCTACGCCAAATCAGTAGTTTCTGGTGCAGAAATGTATTGTACTCTGTATTTTTATGTTAGGCGGGCGCAGGTGATAAATAGCCAAACATTGTTCCTGTCATATTTTTTCATATTCCATTAATTCCATTTAAAATATAATACTTTCACTCATTTTATTTAAAATACGTAACTTTAATTTAAAAACTGAAATATTTAAAATTTACGACTCTCAATTATTTTTTTAAAACAAAGAAAAGAAAAGAAAAAAGAAATGTAATAAATAATGCCATAAACTATGACATTTAATTTAAACATCAAAGCTTTGTTTTAATTTACCACACGAAAAATTGTTTATGACAGTCACATGAAATGGACTATTATAATATTGATGACATGATGGCAATGAATAATATTTGGCAATTTATCACCTGTGCCCGGCTAACAATAAACTACTAAATTGGCCGCCTGACATGTAAAAAGTGAAGCGGTCAACCCGGAACTGTTGATGACAGTCACATGACTTAGGCTGTTATTATTTTTCTGTTAAACCTTTATTTTGCTTTATATTATGTTTGCCTCTTTATTATTGAATACAAAAACTTAAGATTATTATTAGTAAAATTAATAAAATGCATAATAATATAAAAAATAAGTGATCATTTGATTAATGCTTCAACTGTAAAATATTTTACCTGCAGATTATTTTCTGCCCCTGAAGTATCTGTTTCAGACACTTGGAGAATTTTCTGCTACTGGGTTGCTAGTCATACCAATATAGTAATTCTTTGATCCGTCTGCTCTAATAAATGGTTATTTCATAAACTCCTGGGGAATTCTCAAACTTAATTGGGTCAATTTTAATGCAAATGATATTAAACATAATAGAAAAAGTAATGAAACAAGAAATATTGCATTAGTTGCTATTGAGTTTTTGACATTACTTAAGAAAATGTTTTACAAACTTTATAACTTTAATAATATTGAAGATATTTGTGTAATGAGTATTTTGAAAAATTGTCTTGTTACTTAAATTTCCTTCTTTGTTTTCATTCATTGTAATATTTGTTGTTTTAGGTATTCATACTCTTGGTTATCGTGTTCTGTTACAACTTCTTGCTCAAGAAATGCCATCAGTTGCTACTGCTAATCTTGCCAAAGTAAGAATATTGTCTCTACTACCTAAATTAACTTATCTCCCCAACTAAAATAAAAAGTTAAAAAAAAAACATATCCTAGTTTTATATTATATTTGGATGTGAGAAATTGAAATCATTCTTTCCTTTCATGATTAGTTTGTTGTTATCATCATTGTTGTTGAAATATTGATGAAATGACAATTGGCAAAGATTTATTTTTTTTACTTAGCTTCTGCTTGTCTTGAATTGCAAATCATTTTGCTATACTATGATCATTTTGTTATGCCTGAGTTTTCTCGGGATAATTTTGATTTATGCTATTATTTATGCTAGCATGAGTAATATTCGAGATGATAAGAGAAGTGAAACCTGGACCATTACACAAAAAGATGAAAAGCTACTTATCACTTGGGAAAGGAAGATCCTAAGACAAATTTTTGGACCTATTAAAGAAGACAATACATGGCGTATAAAGACAAATATGGAGATAGAACTGTTATATAATGAAAAAGATATAATAAATACTATAAAAATAAGAAGAATGCAATGGTTACGCCATCTAATCAGAATGAGGGATGAGAGAAGCACAAAGAAGATTGATAGTGGTAATTTAATTGGGAAAAGAAGTATTGGTATTATAGACCCACGACGAGAAGAGACCTGTCAATCATACGTGACGTAGCCTAAGACGAACCCATTTCTTCCAAATCGGAGTGGGGATTTGTCTTCTCTACGCCGCGCCGTAGAGGAAAAAGGAAAGGTTGCCATATTTCCCAAATATGCGAGATTTTGGCGCTTTTTATATATATAATATTGACTTTAAAGGGGAATTACATAACAGCGTTAAAAATTTATATAAATTATGTTACTTTTTAATTATTACGATAATACAGAGAATTAATTATTTTTGTTTAATTATAATTTATTAAAAATTTTGTTAAAAAATAGTATTTTTTCCTTTTTAATGAATGAATTACATCTCGACTTTTTGTAATAGCGAAATACTTAAGAAATACTAATTTACTTTATTTAAGCACATCTTTCATTTTAAGAATAATCAACTGAATTGTGTATTTTTGTATAGGTACTAATAGTAAAGGTAATAATACCATATTTTGGACTTTTAACTTATATTATCTTAAAACTTAATGTATTTATAAATACTTTTAATAAACAATAAAGATATAATTTAACACAATAGTCAATGAAAAATTTAAAAAATAAAATAAAGTAATACAGTAAACTCTGTGTAAGGCGGACTCTGAATAAGACGGAAATCTGTCTAACTCGGAAAGATTTTCAAGTCCCTACGAATCCATAGACATAGAGTAAAATTTGTCTAAGGCGGAATTTTGTCTACCACGGAAATTTTTCTCGGTCCCGATCGATTCCGCTTTAGACAGAGTTTACTGTAATTAAAGATTTTATTTTTAATTTACCAGCTTAATTTATAATATAATTACTAAAAAATTTTAAGGCAAATTAATGATCCAACTATGACATTTTTCTTAATTTATTTTTAGCTCGATGGACAGAAAAAAAAAATCTACGAGCGGAAAAATTAAAAAATAGATGCATCTGTAGTCCGTTTTAAAAAATGAAGAATATCTATATGAAATAAGTTAAATTAAGAAATGCACTTGACAAAAGGAGGGGGGGGGGGCGGGATCCTGATGTAAAATTATAAGCGACTTGCTGTTTCAGAATGGCAGTATTTTTTTTTTCTTTATTTCTGTGCTGTCACGTCCGAAAATTCTGTTCAAAACGCCTGTTTTGATCTTTTCTACGTTTATTTTTTGCTCTATAGACAGATAAAAAAAATCTACGAAGAGAAATATTAAAAAATAGATGCATCTAAAATCCGTAGCCCAAAAATTGTTTTCCCTTTTGAGGACTTGTTTAATATTTAAAAAAGAAATTGTTTTGAAAAAAAAAAAAAAAAAAAAACAGTTTAAAAATGGCAAAATAAACTAAATGACAGAGAGACAGTAAAACACAGCTAATCGAGAGAGGGAAAACAGGTTTATGTCAAGGTGAGCAAGTTATTGGCGCGAAAATTATTTCATTGCAACCCCTAGCTCTTAGTGGGGAATGGTCAAACTGAAACAGCGGGGTCATTTTCCCCCTCCAGTATTGCCTTGCGCACCTTCCGTAAAATAGACTCACCTAAAAGAGGGTGTTTCCCAAGTCTCATCTCGTGGTGGGTTTATAATAGACCCAGGAAGAGATGGATAGAAGAGGTAGAGAAAGATCTTGCACAAAACCAAATTATAAAGTAAAGGCCAGAGATCGGAAGGTCTGGAGAGGTATATTGAGTAGGACTGGGCGATATTAGGATTTCTACATCACGATGTATCATTGAGGTTAAATCGCGGTATCACGACACATCGCGATATCAGACTCTAGGTATTGCAAACATTGTTGCAATTTTGATATAAAATTTAACAGTTTTACATACTCAAGCTAGTTTTATGCTTTGAAAAAACTTTTTTTTATAGGTAGAGGTTTATGTAGAAAAATTTTTAATTAAAATTTGTATAATAAATACTTCAACTAACAAATTGATTTTACATATCTTAGGCTTACATATTAATTCCATATACTTATGAATTACTATTTTGTATTTTCAGCAGATTTTTTGGCATGAGTGGAATGGAGGGGGGGGGGGGGAATAATATTGTCGTAAGACATTGTTTTATTAAAATAAAAATATTTTTATCTTTAATTGGGATTTTCTTTAAATGTTTAATTTTTTAAAATCAATTAAGAAATATTTTTTACATCATGAAAGTTAAGAAAATATTTTAAAAATTAGAAAATAGGAGAAATAGAGATGTTTCTCCTTGTATGTGCCCATTACTCAGCTTAATCCTTTCGAGGGCAGTGTCCTTAAAAAAGGACACCTTCCAAAACTGACAAACGGCACCAAGAATATTTAATTAAAATTTTCTTTTTATAATGTACGTGAAAATAAGCAAGTTTATATTTTCTAATAAATTCCTTTATAAATCCTTGTGTCAGCCCATTATTTTATCAGTTTATAAACTCCGGGCCGGAAAGTGTTAAATAATATGCAAAGTGACTTCTTTGCTTTGTTTTTTAAAGCAGTTCTTCCCCAAAGTACCAGATTTATAATTAAAGATAATATTTATATTTTACGAATTTCGTGAAAGGATCTCGAAAAAAACGCAAATTTCTCAAAGGATCGCGGAAAAAACGCGAATTCCGTCAAAAGATCGCGAAAAAAACACGAATTTTTTCAAAAGATCACTTAAAAACGCAATTTTGTCAAAAAAAATTACGGAAAAAGGCGAATTTCTTCAAAGGATTGCAAATGGAGGAAGTCATATGTTTTCAGACCAGGGGGGATTCTGTTCTGAATTTTCCGAAAATTAAAAAATAATCAGTCATAAATTCGGAAATAAAATATATCGCAAATTTCGACAAATGGTCGTAGGAAAAATCATTTTCGTCAATATTTCCGAGAAAATTCGTGAATTTCGTCAGATGATCGCGAAAAAAACGCAAACTTCGTCAAAGGATTGCAAAAAAACGAGTAATTTCGTCATAAGATCGCGAAAAAACGAGTAATTTCGTCATAAGATCGCGAAAAAACGAGTAATTTCGCCATAAGATCGCGAAAAAACGAGTAATTTCGTCATAAGATTGTGAAAAGACGACAAATTTCGTTATAGGATCGCGAAAAAACGACAAATTTCGTCATAAAATCGCGAAAAAAATGGCAAAATTCGTCATAAGATCGCGAAAAAACGGCAAATTGCATCATAAGATCGCAAAAAAACCCGACAAATTTCGTCATAAGATCGCGAAAAAATGGCAAATCTCGTCATAAGATCGCGAAAAACAGCAAATTGCGTCATAAGATCGCGATAAAACGGCAAATTTCGCCATAAGATCGCGAAAAAATGACAAATTTCGTCATAAGATCGCGAAAAAATGGCAAATTTGGTCATAAGATCGCGAAAAACCGGCAAATTGCGTCATAAGATCGCGAAAAAAACGAAACATTTCTTCATAAGATCGCGAAAAAACGGCAAATTTCGTCGAAAGATCACGGTAAAACGGCAAATTTCGTCAAAAGAGCGTGAAAAAACCGCAAATGTAGTCTAAGGAGCGCGGAAAAAAACACATAGTGGCGGGAGTGGACGCCCCCCCCCCCCCCCCTGTTGTAGCCTTTCAGAAAATTTCCTGTGAATTTCAGAAATTTTTCTTTTTACTCAGAATCACCCTTGTTTTAGCCTGTATGTAGGAAGTTAAGCATTTCAAAGTCGGTTTTTGGATATTTTAATCTCGTTATTAAATTCGTTCTTTTTTTTTTTTTTTAATCGAATTTTTAATTCATTTTTTCATATTTTACGGCAGTTTTTCCACATCAAAGAAACCAGTTTCGAACTTTTAGTTCAATTTAATAAACTTTTTGACCTCTTTTCAATAAAATTTAATCTGAATTCGTACAAGATTTTCGAAATTTCGCGGTTTTTGCAGGGTTTTCCCCGCATTTCACAGAATTTTTCCAAATTTGTAACACAGAAATCCGATTTTAATCTATAGTAAATTTTGCAGTATGCGATTTTTTAATGTTTAACTATTTTTTTCTTTTTTCCCGATAATTTGAGCGGGTTTTTTTCTCGCGTTTCACATGCAATTTTTCTACATTAGTAAAAGTAATCCAGTTTCAATAATTTACCTCTATTTAATAAATTCGGTTTTTTATGCGATTTTTAGGTTTTTTTTCGGGATTCGCTGGAATTTTTTGACGTTCATAAAAGGTTGTAATTTTTTAGCTTAATATAATAAATTTTGCCCTATTTTCAATAGTTTATTCGTATTAATACAGCGATTTTTTTCCATTTCGTGCAATTTTTTATATATTTGTAAAAGGAATCCGGTTTCAAGTTTTTATTTTACCTTTTTGTTCCAATATGATTTAAATTTTATGCGATTTTTTGCGTATATTTTAATCTCGCAATTTTTTTACGCGATTTCTAGTTTTTTCGCGTTCTGTAGCTGTTTTAAATTCAAGATCTAAAATATTTATCGAAAAAAGGAACACGCTTTGCGATTATAAATTTTTTCAATAGTCAAGGTCTGAAAATTTAATTCCCTTTAAGTATAAAAAGCCTTCCGTGAAAGTGTCAGAAAATTTCGCGCCAAAAAAGAAAAAGAGCAGCAAATAGAAATAATGATTAAAAGAAAAAGAGCGCTTGTTTTCCTTACTATTAAAAAAATAATTGCTATCTTTGTTGCTAATTGGCCGATTTCTTTCAAATTTTTAGCAAGTTGATAGTTTAGCAAGCAATAATGAATTGGGCTACGTAGTAAATTTTTATTAAAATATAATAAGTAATAAGAAAATTATAGTACCCACTAAAATGTCCACTCTTAGAACTGGAAAGAAAAAAAAGTGCGATCTGCAGTTTGTTTATTTAGCTCGGAGAAGTCGGACGCTAAAAGATAATCAGATAAGCTCCTCCATCCATTGATAATGTTTTCTTTTGCGGTTGCATAGAATTAAAGAAAAAAGCATTTATTTAAAAGAAGTTTTCTATTTTTATTTTAAACACATCATTTTTTTTTTTTTTTAGGATAATCATTCATTTTTTATTAACATCTTCCTTTAATGGCCATTTAGGTTGTATTAAAGGGCATAAAATAAAAAAAAAAAAAAAAAAAAAAAAAAAAAAAAAAACAGATGAATTTAGAAAACACGTGTCGTTCTGGAACGATTTTCAAACAAAAAACGCAATGCAGAATGCATTGCTTTATCTATTTTTCGTACGAGTATGACATATTAGGACTTTGTATGCGAGTCATACAGAGCAACAAAACATCTGTTTTCCAAAGCCAGCATGCTTTTGCTGGGTAAAAAAAGGGACCTCCCACCCCTTAGAATAAACAGGTAGAAAGAAGATACGGGGAGGAGGGGTTGGGCGCGGCGCCCTTTGAAAAACGTCAAAAGATAATGAATACCTGTCACACTTAAATGAAATTTCAAATTTTTATTATAAAACAAACACGCCGATTTAGCGCAGATAGTTATTGGAGGGCTGTAGATTACAAGAACATTAAAACTTAATTTCTCAAAAATAATATAAAGAATTAAAAAAGTAGTATTCTGAACCAGATTATTTACAAATCTTGAAGTATTTATTTCAAAATAACCAAAAATATATAGGATCCTATAGAAAAAAAAAAATTATATTTTAAAAAAGCAATTTTAAATATTTGATAGAAGGCTCATTTCTAATTTTGGTGATAATAAAATACATTTTTAGCTAGATTAATAAAAGCAAATTCGGTCTCAATTGATTGAAAGCAATATGAAGTGTTTTTAAATAAATACTTAAGAATAGTACAATAATTACAATGTTTCCCCAAATAAGTTGCAATGCCATTAAAAAATAAACTAAAATAAAAGTTCCTTACTAAAGATTTAGAAAATTATGAAGTATTTCTTACTAAAACTAACAGCGTCAATTGTTTTTTAATTATTATGTTAATTGACTACAATAGGTTTTGGAATAACTAATTCAGTGCGAAAATGTATACTTGACATATCACATTGCTGATTTTTCTCATACGTACATCGTGATCGTGGTGTTGCTTGCCGATCATTAAAAAAGAAAAAAAAAAAGACTTGTAATCGAGAATGTGGTGATTTGTGATTGGTATCGATTTTGGATTAATCCCAATACCTAAAATGAAAGATTCGATCGCGATCTCCGTTTAAGCGACAAGTCGCGTGTGCGTTGTCTACGATCTACTTCAGAGATCGTAGAAGAAACCGGTCTTTCTCATCATCGATGCGATCTCCATATTAGTGCTGCTGCAAGCGAGTGTTTGAAGATCGTGAGGAAAAACCGGTCTTACTACCGATCTCGCTCATCATCCATGCGATCTCCGTATTAGAGATGCATCACGCAAGCGTTCGAAGATCGGAGGTGAAACCAGTCTTGCTAATCGGCCTCGTTCGTCATCGTACTGGCGTGATGCATCGTATGGGCGCGATTCATCACTAAACGAAAGATTGGGAAATCGGTTTGACAATTTATGATTTAAATCGATATCACGCGATGTATCGATGCGTCCTAATATTGAGGGAGGTCAAAATCCTACATGGATTGTAGTACCATTGTGTATGCATGTATGTATGATAAGAGAAGTGGTTAATCACTATAATTTATCTCTTGTAATGTTTGTTGGTTTTGTAACCTTTTTTCTGGCAATCTCGTTCAAATTTAGACAACAATTACATTTTTCTTTTATTGGAATTTTATAAATATTAAATACATAATTAAATGGAAAGATAGTTGTGTTCATCAAGAAAATAATTCGCTTTTTTCATTATCTATCCAATTCTTTTTAACGTATTTTATTTAGCTTATTTTCTCTGTTGTGTTCAAAACTTAAAAGAAGGGAAGATTATTATGATTTCAGTTTGTTTGCTTTCAAAACCTTAAAAAGGGGAAGATTATTATGATTTCAGTTTGTTTGTTTTCGAAACTTTAAAAAGGGAAAGATTATTATGATTTCAGTTTGTTTGTTCTCCCTGTTTAATTTTAGTAATTTTAGTAAAAATACTCTAATTGGGACAAAATTTTAATGTTGTATATACCTATTAAGACATTTTGTAAAACCAGACTTCTCTTTTTTTTTAACCTTATATTTTAATTTTAGGGGGGAGGGTAATCTATTTGCAAACAGAGATATTTCCTCCATGTTATCTAATGGCTTAATCTCAGAGGAAAGTTCAAAGTGCCATTGAATTTGGAATGTTGCATACATGTGTATTAAAACATGGCCGAGGCAACTAAAGTAATCCGGAATCGGAATAACTTATAGTTAATTTTTAATTAATAAAAAAACAAAAAATTTAACAATTTCCAATGAAATTTGTGCATTTTTCATTATAGCTGTCGCCAACAATAAAAAATCCACAATAAAATCCTTACCACAACAATTACTTTTCAGTTGCAAGATTTCCTCGTGAAAAAATGAAATAAGTGATTTGACTAATTTTTAAAAAAGGGAATATTACATCATAACATCATAACTTTTCTACTGCAAGATTTCCACGTGAAAAATGAAAATAAAATAAATAGTTTGACGAATTAAAAACAAAAGTGAATGTTACGTCATAACTTTTCTGTTTTATGATTTCCATGTGAAAAATTATAATTATTTAATTACTTTGACGAATAAAAAAAATGGATTATTACGCCATATTGGAAATATAAAGGACTTGGTGAATATATAAAATCATATAAGTGTGAAAAAATTTATTGAAGCATGATAAAAACTCAATTGTGGAAATATTGGCGTATTTTAACATTATTACTCCAATGATGAATGGAAATAAGTTCATTTATAGCTATATTATTTTGCATGTTATATTAATTTATGCATTTTTATATTGGTTTTTCATTTTATTCATGTGTACAACACTTCGACTGTTTTTTAATGTTGTATTGAAACGGGAGGCGCGCATTACATCCTCCCCCCTCTGTTTCCGTTTTACATCTCGGAGAGGAAACAGGATGCTTTCTGGGTCTTCCTCTTTTTCTCAAGGGTGCAACTGGAATAGTTTCAGTTTCTTGAAAAGGTGACTAGGCAGAAACGTGGTACGACCCAATTCGCTCAGTAGGTCTGTCCAGGCTAGCAATGTCATATGTCACTAGTGACTTTTGAGTCAAAACTATGTATGGCCCATCTCTCTTAGGCTTAAATTTCGCTGTTTTATTTTTACTTGCTTTGCTCACGGGGCGTAGGATAACTCATACTTTATCACCAGGTGTGAAATACACACGTCTATGATTTTTATCGTAATATTTCTTCCTCTGATCTAGTTTCATTTCAACACGCTCTTTCACACTTTTTGAAATATTTGCAAGACGTTTAAGATATGGGGTTATTTCCAGAAGAAAATTGTCATTTTCCACAACAGCTCTAAAATTGTTCACCTCATCATCGATTGTTCTTAATTCTCGACCAAATTGCAAATAGGCGACAGTTTGGCCTGTTGTATCAGATTTGGCAGAGTTCATAGCAAATCTAATAAAAGGAAGTTTATCAATCCAGGAAGTGTGTTCATCCCCAATAAGGATTGCTATTCGAGGTTTCAAGTCTTGATTTTTGCGTTCTATCGGATTGGCCTGAGGATAGTACAAAGGTGTCAACGATTGGTCTATTCCAAGAATGTAACAAACTTGTTGTAGAACAGCGCTCACAAACTGAGGGCCGTTATCACTTATGAGTCTTCTTGGGATACTATAACGAAGGAAGATCCCTTCAATCAGAGTAGTCGCACATTCTTGTGCGGTGGCAGTTGTTAAGGGAAATAGTTCTACCCATTTAGTGTCACAATCTTCTACTGTAAAAATCCATCGGTGTCCATCTTTACTAGGAGGCAATGGTCCAAAGAGATCAATGCTGAGGGTCTCAAACTGCTGAGCATAAGCAGGTGTTCGTAATAAACCGGCTGGTTTCTGATTTGTTGCTTTATAACGGGCGCACTCTGGGCACTTCTTCACATATTCAGAAATGTATGCTCTCATGCCTGTCCAATAATATCTTTTAGAAATTCTCTGATAAGTTCCTGCTTCACCATAATGTCTGGCTGAGGGGTCATCTTGATGAAGTTTCAAAATATTTTGTCTTTCTTGTACTGGAATGACCAGTTGCGCTTCCTCGGCATCTGATTCAGGAGAATACCTTTAAAGCACACCTTGATTCATCAGGAATCCTCTATCAGTGCAATTGGCGAAATCTTCGCTTTTTTGTTCGTTTTCAAAAGAATCTATGATCTTTTTAAGGTTTTCATCTTGTAACTCTGCTTCTCTGATATCTTTTGGACTTCTTGTTGGCATGTCAATGCTGACAAAATTGCGTGTTTCATAGAAAGCAGATTGATGATTACAGACAGGGCTTGACAGCATGTCAGCCACAACATTAGATTTTCCAGGTTCATATTCTATTTTCTTCTTAAGAATTTCTTTCTTAGCAGGAGTCATCCGATTAGGTGATACAGCAACAGGAGCACTATCATCTGTATTCATACGATGCTCTACAAACAGGATTGTCTCTCCCCCTGGTTGAAAACATGTTGCATACGTTTTCAGAACATCATTAATTTTGTTACTTTCATCGGAATTTAAATTTTTGTCTTCATCTTTACGTAAAGCATACGGACTGACTTCGACCGCACCAGCTGACATATTATTTTCTTCTTCGTATTCATCTACAAAATAAAACTTTTCCTGAGGTTTATCCCTGAAATGCCATGTTTTGTTGGCAGTATCTAACACTATGTTAGCATTATACAAGAAATCCATACCTAAAAGAGTTCTATTACCCTTGGCATCTGGTAATACGATGAACTCCGTTTCAAAGACTCAGCCTTCAATCTGTACGGGCACAGTGGCT
The DNA here is from genome assembly GCA_963932465.1 of Maratus speciosus. Classification (NCBI taxonomy): domain Eukaryota; kingdom Metazoa; phylum Arthropoda; class Arachnida; order Araneae; family Salticidae; genus Maratus; species Maratus speciosus. Next base: position 111,409,329 of record OZ010786.1, on the reverse strand, counting down.
GACAAAGTGTTTCTTAACTACCATAATTCCATCAGCTAATGTTACATCATGAGTATGAGGGTTCAGGGCAACACCAGTTTTTAAAAATAATTCATACATACGTTCTCCCGCAATAGAATGATTCACTCCCGTATCTGCACAGACTAGCACCTTCTTATTGCAGATTGTGATAGGCACATTTGGAGCTGAAACTGCTGAGGTATTTAAACTATATAGCTGAAGTCGTTGTGCTTGCACAGTTTTTTTTTAACCATAGGGGAACAATCTGGGCATTTCTTCTTTATAAATCCCAATTCACCACAACCATAGCAACCAATATCAGATTCTAAGAGTCGATTAGCAAACTTAGGAGAAGATCTGTCTTCTTTTGGAGGCTTACTTTGTTTCCAATTATTTTCTCGACGAGAAAACTCTTTTTTATCTTGGGTACAACCGGATCTCTTTTAGGGAACGTAGATCTTATAATATCATACGCATCTAATTTTTCGGCAAGGTCAACTGGCGAATTTAAATTTTCCCAATCGTCTAACATATGTTGTTTGCATTCAACAGGCATGCGTCTTTTTATTTGATCACCTATGATAAGATCCTGAAGAGCTTCAAAAGACATTACAGTTAATTCTTTAAGCCAGTTTTCAAAATAAGCTCGAAGTTCGAAATAATAATCTCGCCAAGTAATTTCCTTGGCCTTGCGATGAGTAAAGAACAGCTGTCTAAATATTTTGGCACTAATTTTAAATCTTTTTAGAAATAAATCTTTAACATGTGAAAATTTTGAAGCGTTTTCTTCTGATTCACGAGCGATAAGTGTAGAGATAGAAGACGGTACAACACTGAGTAATTAAGAAACCCATAGATGCTCTGGTACCTTCAAGAGCTTTAGCTGACGTTCCAGGAGCACCAAAAACAAGGTTACATCATCAGTTTCTGGCCTGAATGTAGGCAACAGCTTTTGGATATCTATCTTACTCCCCGGGTGAGACATTATCCCTGCCGCATTACCACCTACCGCTCTACTGGAAGCACTTTGGCTCTGAGCCTGTAACTTGAGCTTCTCAAGCTCAAAATTCATGTCAAACTTTTTTAACTCTTATCTCTTCCGCTCTATGCTTTTCTTCTAATTCCAGTTTACGCTGTTCTAACTCTGCTACTTTTTGTTTTTCCTCTAAGTCCCTTCTACGCTGATCTTCCTTGCGAGTCGAAATTTGGTTTCTGACTAATAAATTTACAAAATCAACTTCGTATGAGGGGGAGGATTTAATTTTTTCACGCAATATGACAACGGTCATAGAGGGTTGTACATCTAAATTCATTTCTAATGCAACCTGATATAAATCCTCTTTACGAGCTTTATTAAGTTCAGACATTTTAAACTTTAGCAAAACAACAAAACGAGTACCCCACAAATGCCGAAAATTCGTTTAAATTATTCCCCAACGTGAGCTTTACCGTTACAACTCATATAAACAAGACTTTAATAAAACAAGATAGTAAGCTTTAACCATAACAAAACTCTTACTAAAAACAAAACAAACTTTAAATCCCTGCAGGTATAAATAAACTGTATGGCCATAATGCGGCATTTAATCAGAACAATATTTTAACCAATATAAAACCATTTACTGAATAGTTAACACTTTCAAACAATATTCTAAATAATATCAACACAAAATTGAATAATTAAAATGTCAACCAATATTGTTATTATATTACTAAGACTACTTAATATCATTTTCATCCAATATAACTTTAAAAGAAAAGAAACTTTCTTTTATAAACAATAAATGCAAAAACTTACTCATTCAGTTTTGAAAATTTTCATCAGTAAATCAGGAACTCAAATATTAAATACTTACGTTTAGCATTAAATAACAAACACTTAAAATAAAAATTGTAATCAATTCTCTTACGAAACCAATAAAAAAAAATGAAATTAAATAAACAGCTTCTGCTCTCACTCACTCTTTTTTTTTTTTTTTTTTTTAATCAAAAAATATCTTACTTAAAACAAAGGGAAAATTAATCATGCATGAACAGAAACAAAAGTAAATTTCAGAATGGGTCAGGGGAGGGGTACATAAATGAATTAAAAATTATAGAATGAATTAAAATTAATAATGTTAAGTATATTAAGAATGTTTAGAATATCAAGGATGTTACGTATATGAAGAATCTCAAGAATGCATTCTTTTTAATAAAAATATTATGGATCCATTCTATTTAAAAAAATCGCTTACTTGCTTTAAATATCTTGTAGAATAAACACACATATCCTAGAATTTTCTTAGCTTTTTAACGAAATAATTTGTAGAACTTCTCAACTTGAAAAAAATAAGAACACACAAATTATATGATGGAAAAGGATGGCAAAGATAACGAAACATTGCAGAACATATTTCACAGTTCGACGACGAATTAATGTGTAGAGTATTAGGAACATATCTCACTCTCACACGCAGACGACTTAATCTGTAGAATATTTCAGAACATATTTCACACGCACATGACCGGTCGTGCCATTTTTTTTTTTTTTAGCATGCTAGTTGAAAACAACACTACTTGAATAAAAATATATCACACTTTTTGTAGAACGAAGAAATCATATTGCGAACATTTTCAATCGGTTTCGGGACCCACGTTAAGCGCCAATTGCCTTACTAGCTCAAATTAACTTCACACAGAAATTTCACATAATTTCAAAATATCAACTTCTTGGGGCATAACTTTTTTAATATTTTTTTATTTAATCTTGGTAAGACGGCACATCACACATAGAATAGCACATAACACATATATACAAAATAATAACTGGCGCTAATATAACTTTTACATGTTAGCACAACTCAAAACAGAACAGAACTCTTACGAACTAACAGCATTTTTTATTCGGCAGAGGTCATGGAAGCCGGTCAAGTGACTGCCGGTAAAGTCTATTTTTTAAACGGGAGGCGCGCGTTACAGTGTGTTAAATTTTGAAATTGGTTTTTCAAAATAAACATTCTTAAAATTCCAGGTATCGCTGGGAACTTAAGCTAGTTTATTTTAAAGAGAAAAAATTTTTCTACATTTATATATAAAATACAAAAAAATAAATAAATAAATAAATAAATAACCACAAGGAAGAACTATTTTTAAAAGATGTGTGGAATATATTTACAATATTTATACGTAAAGATATTTTACTAACCCCACCTTCCTTCAAATTTTCAACAAATTTCATTTTTCGAAAAAATTCTGTTAAGCACCATACCAAAAATATTATTTCTTTAACTCAAAGAAAAAAAAAATCTATGCAAGGTTTCTTTCTGTATAACAAAACATACTATCCATCCAAGTCTGATTATCTCATTCTGATAACATTGACTTTTGACTTCACAGAGTTGAATAAACAAAACAAGCAGCAGATAGTTAGGTCTTTTTTCTTTGCAGTTATTCTATAGTGGCCTTTTTTCAGGTGTACCCTAATTTTCTAATAACTTATTATATTTTAATAAAAATTTGTTACACAGGGTAATTTACTATTATTGCAACATGCTGAAAATTTGAAAGAAATTCGTCATTTAGCAAAGGAGATAATTATTTTGTTTAATAAAGGGAAAAATGGGTTTTGCTTTGTTTTTTCATTTATTTTTTCTGTTTGCTTGCAGCTGAATATTTTTTTTTTCAAGCAACGCGAACTTAATAATGGATTTATGAAGTCCCTTTTTATACGAAAAGAATAGAATTTGAATAGATTTTCTCTTGTTTTTGTTTATTTTAAAATTTTAAAACTTTCTTAAAACATTTTATTTTAAATAATTACTAGGGGGCTCTGCCCCCTACGAGCTACGCTCGCCAACCCCCGTTCAGGCACACCAAAATCCAAAAAGCACGCTAATTGCACGCATTTGATCGGCTTTAAAAATATAGAATTAAAATTTAAAAAAAAAACAGTAGCGATCTCTCTGTAAACGGGTTTCCATTCATTTTTCTTGGATTGGGGATTTTTAAGACCAAATCTGTTGCTGTTAAGAGATACAATGGCTGTTTTCGTATTTAATTAAACACATTAGTTATTTGAAAATAAGCTAATGTAAAATGAATTAAGTAAACAGTGTCATTGTCTCCCGGTATTTTTTAGCAGCGCTATAAGATAGTTCTTTTAGATAATTCATTTTAAATGTATCGTTTCAAATCTGACGTAATTTACACCAAACTTTTATTTCTCTTATTAATATTCACGTAAAAATACTTTTGTTGTTAGAAGGAAATATTATTTGCGCTGTCTTGGAATTCACGATAATAGTTGAAAAGATTATCTCAAAATATCTCGCGCAAATATATTTTTCAATTTAAATTGTTTTACCATATTTTTTGGGCATTTTAAATATGACGTAAAATTCAAGTGTAAATATGGTTCTTATGACGTAATTTTCCTGCTTTTAACATGTAATCATTTAATTCTAATTTTAAAGTTTTTTTTTTCTGTTTGTAATAGTCACGTGTAAATAAATTTTTAATTTGAAGAAATATTTGATATGATAATTTGTTTCTCTATTTATACAATTGGCAACAGTTTAAATTAATGACATTTTCTAAAATTTGTAAAAAACATCTCTCGAAATGCTGAAAATTTGAATTAAAAATAGAAATAAAACCTCAAAAAATGCGTCAAATAAGAAAAATAAATGCAATCTTCGCATTGGGAACTTATAACGTATAAAATGATTTAAAAATGATTAAATTCTCATGCATAGTTTTTGCTCAAATAAAACTTTTTAATGGAACGACTTTGTCCAACTTTAGCATTAAATATCTCTTAAAATAATTCTTCGATTTGAAAACTGTCTGCATCAGCGTATTTATCAAACATTTCTCTATAATACCACCGATTTTCATATTTTTGTATGCAACAGTTTTCTTAATATTAACGATAAAAGGCCATGCTTAAGCATTCAAATTGGATGCGGATCAACCCGGAATATCTACGCAGATGTTCATTGGTCCATTTCCAAATCAAAACTTTTTTTTATATATAGAAGGATTACAAAATAGACTTTATTGTTAACCAAATAATTTCTATTGATAAACACTAATGTTAAGAATTGAGGAAATTTTCAAAAAAATTCCATTTATAAGCCTCCCCCCCCCCCCTGACAGCATGAAATATTGGTAAACATGGGGGGGGGGAGGGGAGGATTTTATGGTAAGCAATCAAATGAATGGTTTTACAGATAATTGTCGCTGGGAGCTGGTTGCTATGGTTTCAGAATAAACTTGGGAACAAATAGTGGTTGATAAAGAAATCTGTTAAACTTGTATGCACTGTGGCGTTTCTTCCGAAATTATAGTAGCATAATTGCATTATAATAATAACAATAACTCCTTAAATTGCTTTGTGATCTTTTTTGTAATTTATATTTTTGGCCGTTTATTTACACTAAGCCTAAGATGGCAATTCGCGATATAGATTGCTTTATGGCATGTAAAATGTTGCCATGGGCATGTACTGTACCTGTTTATTTATTGTTTTGTTTGAGGACCTGAAATCTGGAACGGTCATGGCACAGGCCAGTCTGGATTTAAGGTCCTGTACTGTATAGCTAAGACATATGTCACATAAAAAGAAATCATTGCTTTACAAATAATAAAGTTTGGTGCATTCTCCTACAGTTCTTTTCATAGAGCTCTATTTAGCACCTGTGCAAAAAAATATATTATTGATATTGTGCATCAATATTAATAACTGAATGTGACTGTGCTAATGAAGTACCTATTCAGTCTGGCATTGAGGCACTGCCTGCACCACACTTGAAGGAAGCAGGAATTATGATTGAAAATGTTGAAAATTAACTTTAGGAATACAAAGTTTTACATTATTTATATAATTCCTATACCTTTTCATTATATGAGTTTAAATTTGGTATCTGGAACTAAAATTTATCTTAGAAGTATTATCAAATTTTGATATTGCTACTGAAATTAAAGTTTCTTCTACTTCAATTTATGGATTCTTAAGCTTACTATAGAAGAAACAAGTTACTGTCAAATAGTATTTTTTTTTTCACTCTTAAACATAGCGATAGCGTGTCATCACCAGAGCGAAAAACCATGAATTTTCGTCTTTTCTTCATTTTAGGAATAAGAAAATCACAAGTCTGATTTTTATGTTAGTATTCAAGTAAAGAAAAATAATGGAAAGAAAAAAGCTTTATCTGTCATTTAAAGAAAAATACAATAATTGAACTATTTAATTTAAAATGTTAAAATAATTCAAAGACTTATTGAAGTAAAAAACTTTTTTTTTTTTTATGAAAAAAATCAACTTTGTGATATAAGGTAATTTTTTATTATTATTAATTTATTTTGATGATGCATAAAAAGAAAAATAAGCAGAAGTATTTCTCTAACAGTTTTCCATCTGAAAGTACTCTTTGGAAGTATAAATAGTTAATTTTGCTGAATTTTTTCATTGTTCTTTCAAAACAAAGTTACAGATATAATCTAATATTGCAGTGTTAAATTCACACTCTAAAATTATGAAAATCGATGCTTCTGATATGCACTGTGATTGAAGACACCATTAGCAGCATACACAATTACCAGTTATGCAGAATAATTTCGGTCCACAAGACCCAAGATGTACAAAATATTGGATCCCATGCACAGAGTTGTATAATATAGACGCACGTGCGGAAAATTTTCCGAAAAATTAAGAACTTCACAGAAAAAAGTTAAGAAAAGAAAAACGTATGTTTTGTTTTTGTAACTTTTTTTTTTAATACCAAAAATTTTAAATATTCCCCAATTTTATGTACAATTTATATATTGTTTGTCCAAAATTCAAAGTAAGAGTGACTATGGTATTTTGTGCGAAAAGATCACAATATTAAAGATTGGGCTGTTTCTAAATGCATTGACAAAATAATTGAAAAGAATTCCCTTCCTATCATGGATTTTTGCTTTGTTATTTTTTAATTAAAATAATTATTCTTTAATTAATATTCATTAATTTTAATTTAAATAGCAATTATTTTAAATTATGATTTTTAATTCATATCGTCAAAATAATATAACATGTAATTTTATTAAACATTAAATTAATTTGCAAAAATTTTTTGACTCAATATTTATGTGCGCGGAAAGTTTTTGGTTTTATACAAGTCTGCCCATGCATAAAAACTGGGCCAATGGTATGTTATAGTCCCACGGTTGACAACAGGCAGACCACGGAAGGTCAAAGCTTGGACTGCCAAAAATTTTCAATTTGAATAAATAATTTATTAATATTTACATCTGGAATGGAGTTCCTATCAAATGAAAGCAATGTGTGGTACCTGTGGCATTCCTGAAAGACATTCAAAAGAATTAAAATACGCTAAACACTGAGTTGCAGGGAAAATGGGAAATTAATATGTGATCTGATTACAGTGTCTGCTTTTCGTCGCAAGCTGGATATCTTTGAAAAAGATATTGCAAAATGAAGAATCTGTCAGTTTTCCAAAAATTCTTGAATATAAAAAGAAAAATGCCGAAATACACATTGCTGTATTCCTAAGCTTTATGTCAGATCTTGTGAAGGAATGTGAAGCAAGATTCCAATACTTTGCAGAGATGGGTAAGTCGTCTCAATTCTTTAAATTACCTTATGAAGTTGTTGCAGTTGCAGAATGGACTAATGTGGCTGCAAAGTTGTTCAGTCTTAAAAAACTTTATATCAAATGGAGATAATTGACTTGCAAGAAGATATTCCCTTGCAAATGTATAAAACTGCATCCCCTGAAGTATTTTGGTGTAAACATGTCTCAGAAAAGTGTGAAAATTGCAAAAAACTAGCTATTAACCTGTGTACTATGTTTGGCTCTGCATATGTATGTGAAACAACTTTCTCCAAAATGAATTTTTTGAAAAACAAATATCGTTTGAGATTAACGGATGCCCACCTTTGAAAACACTCTTTGCATTAGCTGTTCACCATGTGAACCAAACTATAAAAAACAAGCTCAATACCGCAAGTGTAGTTTTTCGCATTAATTTTTCAACAAATACCTGACTTTTCTATTTTATGTGTATGTAGTAATTTTTCAGAACAGATACCTGACTTTTTTATTTTGTATTATATGTATGTATATGTAAAAATAAAAATTTTAATGTAAAAGTATTTATATAAAGTAATTTTAAAGCAATACTAGCTATATAATTTTAATTAATTTTTTAATTAATTTTCAGCAGTGAAGTTATGCTTGAAATTATTGAATATTTAATATGTGATTTATCACATTGCTAACTAAGCGTAGAACCAACAGAGTGAAAAATGTCCAAGCCGGGAATTGAACCTGGAACCCTTGGAATAGCACACCAAGCGCTCTGCTATTTAAGCTGCAAGTGAGAGACGCTAAACCGGGTATTGTCCTGGTACCTTAAATGGTAGAGCACTTTGAGTGCTATTCCAGGGGTTCCAGGTTCGATTCCCGGCTTGGACATTTTTCACTCTGTTGGTTCTGCGTTTAGTTAGGAATGTGATAAATCAGGTATTAAATATTCAATAATACGAATTTTTAAAGTAATTAATACTTATTACTTATGTGTTTTTTTCTCTGGACCTTGGTAAAATTTTTCAAAAGTATTCAGACCCCACTTAAAATTACTTGCCGACCCCTGTTACAGTCCATCATCATGGGACCTGTATGCTTATTTAAATGTAAAGTTCTTAAATCTAAAAGATTTGAAGCATTTTTTGTGGCAAAAAATGTATTTAAAATTTAATTCACCATGTAAGCTTATCTGTATGACTGATGACCCACATAATCAGACATAATTACATCATTCTGAGAATTATGGGAAACACATTTCACTCAGTTTCTTTTCTTTTGTTGTTAGTCATTTGATATTATAGCTGCACAAACATTTCCACACAAACTACTGTAACTGTTTATGGTTCGCCAAATGAGCTTGGCGATTTTTTCCCAAAATGCCATTCTTGAAAATGATTACAAATCTGAAACTTAAAGATAAACCAATATGGTAGTTACTTTTAAAACTAAAGTGATTTTATCAGCACTTTAAAAAAGTTAATGTTTTGTAAGATTGCCATATTTCAAAACAAAATATCTCCATAGTTTTGTAATTACTATCAATTTCAATAACGACATTTTCAGAATAACAGATCACCAAAATTTTGCCTTTATTTTTTCTTTCAGATTATTTTTTTTTTTGTGTGTGTGTGTGTGTGTGGGCCACAAACACATCTGTTCCTAACTGTTTTTCTTGTAATATGGTGGTTTTGAATGTGTCAATATTATTTTAATTATTGTAACTGTAGTAGTTTTTACGTATCAACAAGGATATTTGTTTAATATGATTTATTGAGTTTATATGAAGAAACTGATTAATAAATGAGCTTGAATTAAAAAAATATTTTTTTTTTCAACAAAATATATGCAAATGCTGTGTTGTTACTAATAATTAAAAAAATGTACTTTTTTTTTCTATTTATAAATTAATATAAATTTTGGTTCAAATATTTTCGTTAGTGTATAGAACTGTGCAATTCTCATCAAAATCGCCAAAACATTTGTCTCTCTATTATGTGGGTTGCTGGCCAAGCTGGAAATAACAATATGGAAGCTGGATTTCATGGTATGTCTTAGCACTTGTTTTTCCCAAATTAATATAGAAATTGTTTAGAATGATTATCATTTTGTAGGAAGCTGGCTTTGATAAACTAATCAGATCAATTAAATTAGCCTTTCCTTTTCGTTCTTTCTTTAAAGAGGGTGAGCTTTATTGAACAGATTTCTTCATTTCTGTTGAAACTATTGCTTCTAGATTTCCACTATTATTATTTTTTTTTTCTTTTTTCTAGGTGTTTAAAGGGGCAACAGTATATGTGAAATCCTATGGAATTCAAATGCGAATTTATATAGAATGGTGTTGAATTATCTTTTTCTCAGGATCTACTGAAGTGATTTTAATATATTATGGCTGTAGCAAAATTGATCGTTTGGCAAGAAATAAAATTTTAAAATGCAGTAGTTACATGATTTTGCAAACAACAAATTCGAAGTTATTTTTAATTAATGTAATTAAAAAACAATTTATTTTTAAAAAAAATAAGACATGTATTCTTAATTTTTTAGGGTTCCGTACTTAAAAAGTAAAAAAAGGAACCATTATAAGATCACTCCTTTGTCTGTCCGTCTGTCACAGCCATTTTACTCGTAAACTATGGAATGTGGAAAGTTTAAATTGGCTGAAGTAATAAAGGCTATTGACACACATGTTTATAGGTTATTAACAATTCACAAATATATTTGGGGAAAATGTAGAGGGGCTAATTAAGTTACTTGAAAGCAAAAAACTTTTCTTTGTATATCGTGTGAAAGCTTTCGTGACGCTGAACTCAAAAATGTATTTCTTTTCATTTTAGGTATTATATTTTCAAAGATATCATTGAAAATGTAATGCAAAAATATATCCTCCCCCCCCCCTCTATTTCTGAATCTACTGAAACCAAAATTATGAAAAAATTAAGGGTAGTAGAAGTTAATTTAAACCTTACAGGAAAACTATAGTGATTACCTTAGGTCACATAGTTTTTGAGAAAATCACATTTTTCCGTTATATACAAATTTTGATTTGCAGGCGTTCAGCAAGGAAGTTGAGGAGCACTGGAGGTATCTATCATCACAGACACAGAAGTATTTAAAAAATTTTTATAGTGATTTTCGATAAAAATTGTTGGTAATTAGATGAGATAGTAACCCTTAAAGACATGGTTGGTATGGACATACATAACAACACGGGCGACTCTATGTGCCCTCGGCTTTCAAAGCCTAGATAACTTTAAATGATATATTTGTGCACTGCAATGCCCAGTTATTAATTCATATATTTATTGATCAGAACACTCTGTAACACTCGCACTTGACTGGTTATTTTATATAACTAAAGATATTAGCTATTCTATATATTATATTACTAAAAAATTTAAAAAGAAATATTTAAATCACTTCAGAAATGTCCAACGAGAAGGTGTTAATGGGGGAGGGTGGGGGGACAGTGTCAGTTTTTCATAGGATTTCGCAGCTCTTGTTGTCCCCTTAATCCATATATTAGAACAATACTGTCCAGCTTTCCAATAAGCTAGGTGCACTTGAACTAGTGGCAAACAATTAAAAGTGTCATTATACATACGTTGGAAATCATGTAACAATATTACTATGCATCTTATGCAATGCACCTATAGCCTGGAGGCAACGTCACATTTTTGCAACCAATTTTAGCATCGATCATTTTGATGTATGTGATAGACTAAATATTACAGATAACGAAATTGCCAGTCAGCTGCCGCGTCAGTAAGGGCTGTTGCCATAGCAACATTTCACAGCCTGCAGCAATGTGAAATGAATGGCAACCTGATTACTGATGATTACCTGTTTTATATGGTTTCAGTAGCATTCAGCGTACCATCATCAATACCAAGAATGGTAGAATTTTGTCCATATATGTAGAGGAGAAGCAGATTTCAGAGATAGGCTTATTGACCAATACAATTACAGGAATCAACCAATATGATATTTCATAGGGGAAAAAAAACTGGTAATATGAAAATTTTTTAATAGAAATTAAGAAAAGGATTTTTTTTTTTTTTTTTTGTAATGTTTCTAACAATCTGACAATGGGAGAGTAGCGAAATCACAATTAACTATAGTTTTATGATTTTTATAGATATGGAATGCTTCAAGAAAATTAAGTTTAAGTATATAAGTCGGTTCAGAGACAATTTTAGCTGAGTTAAAGTCAATTGCGTGGATCACCTCCCAGCAATATTTTGTAATGGCCAATTTCTTAGTTTCTTGTATACAAATAAATTCTATCTTGTGCCTTTGCTGTTCATCCATTGTCAAAATGTTGGAATATGTAAAAATCTATTTTTCTTAATTTCTTACTTTTTCCATATTAACAGTTTGTTTCTGTATAAAATTTCTTATTGGCTGTTTCCTATAATTCTATTGATCAAATCTATCCCTCAAATCAGTCACTATTTGCATTGATGATGTAGAGCTGACAATTACTACATATTAGGTGCAGAAACTACACATTGGTCTGTTTCTACTACACACTACATATTGTTTACTGAAAACTACATTTTTTTTAGGGTTTCATTCATCTGGCGAAACCCCATTTGTCTCACTCCTCTGTCTGTCTGTCTGTCCATCTGTCACAGAGCCTGTTCTCAGAAACCATATATGTTGGAGACTTGAAATTTTGAAAAAGTTGTAATTAATGAACATTATTAATTAACACACACACACACACACACCCCTCCCCAAGATCGGAAAGACATTCATAATTCAGCAAAAGCATGGATTTTTTATTGAATTACAAAAACAATCTCTTCCATTGGTTAAAAACAGATATCATTTTAATGGCAGATAAGGACTGGTGATATTTTTGCGGCGTGATTACTTTTTTTCTATGCATCCCAGAAATTCGAAATTAGTACCACAAGATGGGTGAAAAAATCAGCTTTCAGAAATTCAAAAAATTATCTCGATCGTACCCTAAAAACTCAAAAATTCGTTACAAATCTAGAAAAAAATCTTTTATTTTCCTTCATTTGTGAAGGCGATAGATGTCTGATGACATTGAATTTTTGACGATAACGACAGGATATAAAACAGGTGCATCTTGTCTTGCTATCAGAAACGGACTCAGAATTTTTATACAGGACAAAATTTTTTTAAATATCGATTTTTGAGCTATGATTTTTATACCAACTGACATAAAATTTCCTTCTCTTTCAGAATGCCGCGGACGCGCTATAGCACGTAAATTACGCGAAAAATCGGAGACGGGACGCAAAAAAATATCTCTTACGCGTCCCACGGGACGCATAATTTCGTCAAAAAATCGCGGAAAAAAGCCGATTTTCGTCAAAAGATTGCAAAAAAGTGCAAATTTTCTCAAAATATCGCGGAAAAAACTCGATTTTCGTAAAAAGGCCGCGAAAAAAAGCGTATTTCGTCAAAAAATCGCGAAAAAAAGCCGATTTTCGACTAAGGATCGCGAGAAAAGCGCAAATTTCATCAAAATATCGCGAAAAAAAGTCGATTTTCGACAAAGGATCGCGAGAAAAGCGCAAATTTCATCAAAACATCGCGGGAAAACGCGATTTTCGTAACAAAGCCGCGAAAAAATAGTGCATTTCGTCAAAGGATCGCGAAAAAATAGCGAATTTCGTCAAAAAATCGCTGAAAAAATCCGATTTTCGTCTAAAGGATCGTGAAAAAAAGCGCAAATTTCATCTAAATATCGCGGAAAAACGCGATTTTCTTAAAAGGGCTTCGACAAAATAGCGTATTTTGTCAAAAAGTCACGAAAAAAATAGCGAAGTTCGTCAAAAAATCGCGAAAAAAAAATATCGAATTTCGTCAAAAAATCGCGGAATAAATTCGAATTGCGTCAAAGAATCTCGTAAAAAGATCACATTTTGTCAAAGTATCGCGGAAAAAACACGATTTTCGTAACAGGCTCACGAAAAAATAGCGAATTTCGTCAAAGATCAGTGAGAAAACGCGAATTAGTCAAAGCACAAAAAAGAAGTGCAAACCAAACTTATAGGTAGAACATTCATAAAATTGGATTTAATTTTTTTCTAATGAGATTCTTAAAAATACAGCATGATTTCAGTGTACTTTGACCAGTGAAAAAGCCCCCACCTTCTTACTGCATTGAAATGTCTCCCACCTTTGGAAGATTTAGGATTTGATGCTTATTAATGATTTAAATGTGAATTTATCTTCCAAGGAAAATGCCCGATTCCAACACAGATTCTATGCTGACAAATAATTCAAAGGGAAGTGTAATGAAAGCACCCATTCATTCAACAAAAAGGACCCCTTTACTTAACATAAGTATCCTTTTTTTCAGCAAAAAAGCTTTTTCGATAAACCCGTCTTGCTCCTTTTAAAAAGAAATGCGAACATTAGTGATACTTGTTAGTGGAACTTGGTATCCTCTACTCTCAAATAAGCATTATTTTGCAAAAAAAAAATTCTCTTAATATTTTTTAAAAATATCTTATTTGAGCGCAAATAATGCTGGTTTTAATTCATTATTTGATTATTATTAAAACAATAATTAATGCATTTATTTTATCTTTTCCAAATAAACAAGTTTCATTTATTCCTTAAAAATATGAATTATTATTGATGGGGAGCCGCTTTTGTAAAAAAGGGACCCAGATATTTGGAAATCCTGGGTCATGGGGACCCAGAATTTTTCAAGTATAGCAACATCACTGTGTTTGCTTCTCAACCCCCTTTGCCTAAAGTTGAACTTAAGTGAGATTGTAATAGATGGTGAAGTAAATTATCATTCAATGCAAAAATATTGTATATGTGTATATATTGTTTTCCATTTTACAGGACACTCACTTTGAAATACTCAGAAATTATTAAGGAAAGCAATTTCTATTGCAGTACTAAGAGCATTTTTGTGTATGTGAGAGAGGGTGGGGGGAGTGCATATGTGAAAATTTTAATTGTGATATATAGTTGAAATTTTTATATTTTCACATGGTACAATATTTAATTTACTGTCGTTTTGTCCAGTTCACATTACACTGCTAGACTGAAATTTTCATAAAATGTACCTGGAAAAGTCAGATAATTTCATTCTCCTACATGAGTAGCAACCCTGCAGAAAAGTCAGGGAAAAGTCAAAGAATTTACAAATATTTCCTAAAAAGTCATGGAAATGTCTTACAGAAAAAAGGAAAAATGACACGAAATTCCTCAAATAGTCTCGGGAAAAAATCACAAAATTCATCAAACAATCGCAAAAAAATTTTTAAAAAAATCTAGAAATATGAAGAACGATTGCAGAAAAAAATTGCTAGTTTTGACAAAGGATTGTGAAAATAATTAGCAAATTTTGTTGTATGTCCGTTTGGTCAGGGAATTTTTTGAGATTTTGTCAGGGGAAGTTCGGGAATTTTTCGAGATTTGGTCATGGAAAGTCAGGGAATTTGCCAGTCATGTTTTGCTGGGAGCCATGTAAGAAAACAATCTTACTATTGTCCTTTTATTTCCCTTGTTAATTAATTTTTGGTCTCTATTTTCATAGTCTGATGAAAGAACCCCCCCTCTATTTTCCAATAGATTTTTGACTTTATGCTTATTACTCTTAGATATTCATATTTCGAATTATTCCTTCCACCCCCACCCCTCCTCTTACTTCCTATTAGAAAAAAAATTATCAATTTAGTAAATAACTAGTTGGATGTGCCAATCCCAAAACTTTCTTCTATCTTATACATCTTAATATTTCAAAACCTTGTTACACATGTTAATACTTCAATATTATTAGTTCAATACTATACCAACTTTGATTTTCATCTTAAATTTCTGCTCAAGTCAATTAAACGGACTAAAAACGAGTTAATCTATATCATGATATTTGTTAAAATTATTAATTTTTCTTTATTTTGTTGTTATCAGCTGTTTGCGAATAGCCGGCTTAGCAGGTAGCGAGTTCCCGCCGCTGCATGAGCCGCCGATGCACAGTAGAACAACGAAAAATCAAGAAAAGTATACAAAAATCGCTAGCACAGAGCCCCTTTACTGCGCAAGGATCTGTTGGCCAAAGCCAAAAACAAGCACAGAAATTTTGGTTCAATTGTATGCATAATTTTATACGTTGTTCGATGGTACAATAATGAAAATGGCACAGAGATCGGAATTATAGCGCCCCCTTCTGGCGGAATTTTTTCAAGTTCAGGGAGGACTTGTTTGCCATAGCCAGAAACATGCACAAACTAGTTGGATGTGCCAATCCCAAAACTTTCTTCTATCTTATACATCTTAATATTTCAAAACCTAGTTACACATGTTAATACTTCAATATTATTAGTTCAATGCTATACCAACTTTGATTTTCATCTTAAATTTCTGCTCAAGTCAATTAAACTGACTAAAAACGAGTTAATCTATATCATGATATTTGTTAAAATTATTAATTTTTCCTTATTCTGTCGTTATCAGCTGTTTGCGAATAGCCGGCATAGCAGGAAGCGAGTTCCCGCCGCTGCATGAGCCGCCGATGCACAATAGAATTACGAAAAATCAAGAAAAGTATACAAAAATCGCTAGCACGGAGCCCCTTTACCGCGCAATATTTCCAAATTCAAGGAGAACCTGTTGGCCAAAGCCAAAAACAAGCACAAACATTTTGGTTCAATTCTATGCATAATTTTATACGCTGTTCGATGGTACAATAATGAAAATGGCACAGAGATCGGAATTATAGCGCCCCCTTCTTTCGGAATTTTTTCAAGTTCAGGGAGGACTTGTTTGCTATAGCCAGAAACATGCACAAAAAATTTGGTTCAATTATATGGATAACTTCATACACTTTTCGATGGTACAATAATGAAAATGGTACAGACATCGCAATTATAGTGCCCCCTTCCGGCAGAATTTTTCCAAATTCAGGGAGGACCTTCGAGACATGACCAAAAATAAACACATAAAACTGGTTCAATTCTATGCATAACTTCATACACTTTTCGGCGGTACAATATTCAAAATGGCACAAAAATTGTACAAAAACCGCTAATACAGCGCCCTCTATGAGCGATTTTTTTACAAATTAAGGGAGGACCTCCTTGCCATAGCCAAGAACTTAAAATTTTTTTTTGGTTCAATTCTATGCATAACTTCATACACTTTTCGATGGTGCAATATTCAAAATCGCACAAAAATCGCTATTACAGCGCCCCCTAACGGCGAATTTTTTGCAAATTCATGGAGGACCTGCTTGCCATATCCAAAAACTTAAAATAAAAATTTGGTTTAATTCTATGCATAACTTCATACACTTTTGGACGGTACAATATTCAAAATCGCACAAAAATCGCTATTACAGCGCCCCCTACCGGCGATTCTTTTCCAAATTCAGTGAGGACCTGCTTGCCATAGCCAAAAACTTAAAGTAAAAATTTGGTTCAATTCTATGCATAACTCCATACACTTTTGGATGGTACAATATTCAAAATCGCACAAAAATTGTTATATCAGCGCCTCCTACCGGCGAATTTTTTCCAAATTCCGGAAGGACCTGCTTACCATAGCCAAAAACTTAAAATAAAAATTTGGTTCAATTCCATGCATAACTTCATACACTTTTGGACGGTACAATATTCAAAATCGCACAAAAATCGCTATTACAGCGCCCCCTACCGGCGAATTTTTTCCAAATTCAGGGAGGACCTGCTTGTCATATCCAAAAACTTAAACTAAAAATTTGGTTCAATTCTATGCATAACTCCATACACTTTTGGATGGTACAATATTCAAAATCGCACAAAAATTGTTATATCAGCGCCCCCTACCGGCGAATTTTTTCCAAATTCCGGGAGGACCTGCTTGCCATAGCCAAAAACTTATAGTAAAATTTTGGTTTAATTCTATACATAACTTCATACACTTTTTGATGGTACAATGGCGACAGACAGACGGACGGACGGACAGACGGACACACAGACAGACAGACATTTTCTATAAACATGTTTTTTGGAATCTCTGACCCCTAAAACATGCAAATCCGTCGAAAACCGGAAGTCGAAAAAAATTTCGATTACAATACTTTCTTCTATTGAAGATAGAAGAAAGTAAAAATTTGGTTCAATTATATGGATAACTTCATACACTTTGCGATGGTACAATAATGAAAATGGTACAGACATCGCAATTATAGTGCGCCCTACCGGCAGAATTTTTCCAAATTCAGGGAGGACCTTCGTGACATAACCAAAAACAAACACATAAAATTTGGTTCAATTCTATGCATAACTTCATACACTTTTCGACGGTACAATATTCAAAATGGCGCAAAAATGGCACTAAAATCGCTATTACAGCGCCCTCTACGGGCGATTTTTTTACAAATTAAGGGAGGACCTCCTTTCCATAGCCAAGAACTTAAAAAAAATGGTTCAATTCCATGCATAACTTCATACACTTTTCGACGGTATAATATTCAAAATCGCACAAAAATCGCTATTACAGCGCCCCCTACCGGTGAATTTTTTCCAAATTCAGGGAGGACCAGCTTGCCATAGCCAAAAACTTAAAATAAAAATTTGGTTCAATTCTATGCATAACTTCATACACTTTTGGATGGTACAATATTCAAAATCGCACAAAAATCGCATTTACAGCGCCCCCTACCGGCGATTTTTTTCCAAATTCAGGGAGGACCTGCTTGCCCTATGCAAAAACTTAAAATAAAAATTTGGTTCAATTCCATGCATAACTTTATACACTTTTGGATGGTACAATATTCAAAATCGCACAAAACTTGCTATATCAGCGCCCCCTACCGGCGAATTTTTTCCAAATTCAGGGAGGACCTGCTTGCTATATCCAAAAACTTAAAATAAAAATTTGGTTCAATTCCATGCATAACTCCATACATTTTTGGATGGTACAATATTCAAAATCGCACAAAACTTGCTATATCAGCGCCCCCTACCGGCGAATTTTTTCTAAATTCCAGGAGGACCTGCTTGCCATAGCCAAAAACTTAAAATAAAATTTTGGTTTAATTCTATGCATAACTTCATACACTTTTTGATGGTACAATGGCGACAGACAGACGGACGGACGGACAGACGGACACACAGACAGACAGACATTTTCTATAAACATGTTTTTTGGAATCTCTGACCCCTAAAACATGTAAATCCGTCGAAAACCGGAAGTCGAAAAAAATTTCGATTACAATACTTTCTTCTATTGAAGATAGAAGAAAGTAAAAATAGTAATCAAAATATTTTCTGTTATTATCCCGGCTAATTGTGTGTGTGTTTGGGGGGGGGGGGGGGATTCAGATTAAGTATTATATAAATTATATAATATACAAAAAACTAATTTGCAGAAAATTTGTTTTATTTGCATAGAAACTCTTATTTCCATATATCTGTATTCATGTTCAAATGCTGTGCAGTTTCATTTTAAGTATTTATAAATTGGGATTAGATGTAATTTATAATCAAAGTGTAATTTTTGCTGCAATATAAAAGCTTCTTTTGAAAAAGTGCCATCAATTATTTTTTATTTTGTAAATATCACCAAGAAATGTTACTTAGTTGTAGATAAAAATACAGTTATGTATTTTAATTTTTGAATGTGCATGATCTCAATATGAGTTTGTGATTTTGGCTTTTATAGTATCATAAAAAGAATTTTTTTTTTTTTTTGTCATCTATACTTTTTATTGAGTAAACTTTATTGGTATTTCTCACATGACAATATATTGCACTAACAAATATATTCCTTCTTGTATTGTAATTATTTTATGTATTTAATGTTTCAGTGTGGACTGATCTTATGTTCCCTATGATTGGAACTAAAACATGCACAGCTTATGCTGTTGATTATTTAGAAAAACTTGTGTGGTAAGATAATTTTTATGCTTTATTATCTTTTCTTTAAAGTGTCTTTCTGTGATATTTATGCATGTTGGAAAAGTGCTCAAAGTTCAATTGTTTTAATCATTACTGTCATTATTAATCTAAACTGCGCGAATTATTTGGGATAATAACTGAGATGCCTTAACAGGCTATGCTGCATAAATTACGTAAAAAAAATCAATTAAAGAAGGAGAAAATGAGCTATTATGTTCTCTTTAAAAAGTGTTATTTTTTTCTGATAAGTATCAACACTTTAGGTGAAAATATATGCATTGATGATATGTTTCAGAAAATAGTTTCAATCCTTTAAGCAAACTGTTTCTAAAATTGTAAGGATAAAGAAACAATGTGAAGGATTTTATGAACATTTATTTACTCAGTGTGATGAATAATTTGCTATGATTACAAAGGTACATTAGAGCCAATACCTATACTTATCATAAAGATTATTTTTGCTATAAAAGCAATATAAACTAAGGTAATGCAAAAAATTAAAAACTTAATTAAAGTTCAAACTGTTTATTATGACTTCATTTCGGAAATTCAGCGAGCTAAATCACAAGACAATATGTTGTAGCTAATAAAACTTTATACACACATAAAGATATTTAAATAAATACTTATACTAGCTGATATTTATTTTATTGAATATTAATAGGGATGCACTGAATATTTGTTATCTATTTGCTATTCGGCCATACTACCAAATATTCAGTGAAACCGAATATCAAACTATTTGGCTTACCGAATATTCGGTTTTGCCGAATTTCAAACTATTCAGCCAAACCGAATACTTATAAAACACCTTTAAAATATATTTTTTTAAACCTTACACAACTTGTACTTTTAACTGTCACTTAATAAAGATTCTTAATTCCGAATAATTAGCTAGAATCATCTTTAAATAAAAAAAAATGTTTTTATACAGTAGTGCTCAAAAGTATTTTGACAAAGACAAAAATTGACTTAATTAAAAATAATAATAAAATACAAAAATCAATCATTTATTTTATTTAATCGCATGCAATGTTTTACTGAATTTTAGTAAATTAACTGTCATTTGATGGAAAATAACACAAAATCCAAGAAAAATCAGAAAAATGATAAATCAAAAGTATTTTGACATAAAAATAAAAATTGATTTTAGCAGAATAATTATCAAACATTATAATGAGTCAGTCAATATTTAGTAGCATATCCTCTATCCTTTATGACAACCTCGCAACGTGTGGACATTGAGTTGACTAATTCTTGTGTTCGATCTAAAAGAATTTGATAGCACTCATTTTTAAGATCTTTGTATAAAGCTGTCTTAATTGAATAATTTTGGCATCTTACTGTATGATCTAACTTCTCCCATAGATGCTCTATGGGGTTTAAATCCGGACATTTGCTTTGCCGCTCTAGAACCTTGACTTTTCTGCGTTTCATAAATTCACTTATGTACTTGGATTTGTATTTCTGGTCATTATCTTGCTGAAAATATGACTGAGCAGGCATGTTTTGTTCAGCGTACGGTAGCATATGAGTCTTTTGTGTATCAGCATGCATGAACCGATCCATATTAACATCAATTCGAACTAAGGGCTCAACTCCAATGAGTGAAAAACAACTCCAAGCCATCACATTGTCGCCTTCATTTTTGACGGTGAGTATTTGGTATCAAACATCATAATTTTTGTTTATAGGACGTCGAATGTGCTTGATTCCATCAGATGAAACTATATTAAACTTCCTTTCATCTCTCCACAAAACATTAGACCATTCTACACTTCTCCACGATTTATGCCGTTTTGCAAATGCAACTTTAGCCTTCCTATTCTTAGTAGATAACAAACGCTTTTTTGCTGTTTTTCTGCCATATAAACCATAGAGGCGTAGGCATCGTTTGACAGTTGAAAAGTGTATGTCTATGCTGTAATTTAATAATTCATTTTTTATTATTACAGCGGACTTATGACAATCACTTATAGATATCATTTTTATAATACAGCCAACATTGCAGGCTGGTTTTTTTTTTTTTTTTTTCGAATGGCCACTTCGAGGTTTATTTTCAATGTATTCCTATTTATTAAAAACTTTATTCCATGTAATAACAAGTTAAAAGAACGAGCAAATTCTGCTTACAGCCTACCTTTCTTAAGTGCATTTACAACGGCTTTTCTAGAATCACTGAAATATTCTTTACGTTTCGGCATTTAAAAATAATCACAATAAGTCAATATAAACACTAATCAAAGCTATGGTGCCATTAATGCCTTCAACAATTAAATGCAAACTAATTGTCAAAATACTTTTGAGCTAAGGAGGAGTCATATTTCTTCGGTGGTGCCGAAAGTAAACAAACAAGTTGAAACTTGATACATTTGAATAACTGCAGTCATAGTGTTCTCAATTATAGGGAATATATTTTCTTTTATATTTTTATATTAAATGAAATAAGAGAAAATATAAGGTTGTCAAAATACTTTTGAGCGCTATTGTATTATTTATTTGCTGTTTTAAAAGCCGCACTTCAGAAAATTAACCATTAACGGCCACCTTCATAGGAATTAATGATGTACAAAAGCAAATTCCTGATCATTGTCTGGTAAATAATCGGTTTCTTGCTTTTTCGCAAATAGGGTATTTCTAAACAAAATGGAAAAAACTTTCAGGGGTAATAATAAACATCAAAACCAGCAATTTTTTCATCCAGCAAACCAGAAACGTAATTTACTTATTCATTCAAAATTACAGTGTATCTCACCCTAGGTCAAACTTTAGTTTTCTTTTGTTACTTTAACAATAATGGAGGTATTGCAACTATATTGTCAATAGAGTTACTTTACTTTCTGTGAAATGTGATAAGATGACGAGAAGTGCTGGAAATGTTATCAAAAAATCACAGAAAAACGGAAATTTCGCCAAATGATCGTGGAAAAAACGAGAATTTGATTAAAAGGCCGCAATAAAATCTCTTTAATGATGATACCTATGAATGGACCTCTCCTTACAAAATGTGATTCAGTTGTTTCAGAAGCAATGTCCATTATTGCATTGATAAAATAACTGATAAGAATTCACTCCTTCTTATCATGGATTTTTAGCTTTATTATTTTTTTAGCCAACATAATTATTCTGTAATTAATATTAATTAATTTTTTAATTAAATGGTAATTATTTAAAACCACTGTTTAAAATTCATACCGTCAAAGTAATATAACACATTATTTTATGAAACATTAAATTAATTTGCAGAAAGTTTTTGACCGAATATTTATGTGCGCAGAAAGTTTTTGGTTTTATACAAGTCTGCCGGGCGTCTGGAAAAGACTTCGAGCATCTCCTGTTGTAGTATTGGTCATAAATGTATAACATCTGGAAATACAGTATAAAATGATGTAGAAGGATTTTTGTTTATTCTTTTTGTATTACATATAATTTGCAATCCTCTCTAACAGCCCCTGATGGCATTTGCGACCCCATGTTCCTATGTGATTTTTAATTATTTTTCTATACCTGTTTTGCCTTTTCATTTAGGCCACATTATTTTAAATAGCCTTGTGTGTGTATATATATAATAGATGTGTCTTTTAATTCATTATCTTAATTTTGATATTTTGTCCAATGTTTATTACATTATCATATTGATTTCATCTTGATACTTCTATATTAATGTGTTATAGAAAACAAAATTAGCTCTTAATTTAAATGTATTAATTTGCTTTTCAAGTTCTGAAGATTTAACAAAAATTAACAAGAGCATCATTGGAGTGAAAGATCTTTTCCATATATTAGATTTCATATTTTCTAAAGAACTGGTCAAGAGTGTACAGAAAAAGTTAATATCTTTTTATCCTACATTGAAGGTTAGTAACTCTTATTACTGTTTTATGTTATGTATTGTAAGATGATAATTACAGAGCTATAGATTGAATACCAAAGGAAAGATGAAATATATCAATTAATATATGTAAATTGTTAAGAAAAGCAATTAATTACAGTATTCAAAATATATATCCGCAATTACCATGTGATCGTAGCTTTGAACTGGAAATACATCATAAATTTAGCAACTAACTTATTTATTTTTTATTTTTTATTTTTTTAATGGTATTTCTTCGAAATGGTGGTAATTGGGTTACTTCCATTGTTGCAGAGGAACGGGATATACAGTGAAACTTCTTTTAAAGGCCACCCCTATTCAAGGGCCAATATTTTTAGGAACGAAAATTTTTCCCATAGACATAATGTTAAATTTACTCCTATTAGGGGCCGTACCGACCCCTCATAAAGGCCATTTTTTTCACATGTGCTTTAAATCCTAAACAGGTGTATTGAATTCCTGAACCAAAAGATAAGAGTTCAGCAAACAACTGCACTTGCAACAAAGAAGGCAGGGGGAGATGTGGAGGATTTTGTAACACAATGAAAGACCACAAATTTTTCCACAAGTGAGACAAAACAAGTCTTCCTCACACTTTGTTTGGCCTTTCAACCTGTAGGGGTTGGGTTGGAGGGGAAACTTGACCCTTTGTTCTGGGGACACAAAGGATAACAGGTTATCTAGAAAAACTGATTCCACATTTGCTAAAAGTGTGAATGCATATTGAAGCACAATTTTTACACCTGTCAGGAAACGCTAACAGAAATAAATAAACTAATATCTCATTCTAACGCATTAATAAATTATGCAAATTTAAGTAATTTGTTCTATAATGTCAAAGAATCATTAGAACCCAAAATTGTTTGCGAAAAAATTGTGAAAAGTAAGCAAACTTCAGTAGAAATATTTTTCAATCATGTATAGAGTTTGAAAAAGTTAATAAACAGTGTTTTCACCTATATAGGCTTTGATTTCCTTATTTTAGTTGGGGTTTTTTGCCACCCCTCATAAGGACCAATTTTCAATGGAATGGCAGGTGGGCCTTACAGAGAGGTTTCACTGTAATTGGATTTTACGTTTATTTAATTATATCTTTATTGATATCCTTTTCTCAGTACAATTAAAGACCATCAAGAGGTTCTAGGATGATGAAAGTTTATCATTTTTAAAAGACAGCATCCATTTAAAAACATGAAACTGCAACATTTTTCTATAATTGCATTAAAATGACATCATTTTCAGAGATTTTCCATTCTACCTTCTCTGAAAGTGGAGGACAAATTTTCAAGAAAATTCTTTCACCTGTGAAAATGATGTGATTTTAAAAAAACGCACTAAAAAACATGCATTTCTATTTGTTATGTTATAACATCCTTTTCAATAAAAATATTTTTAAATAAAATTTTAAATATTTAAATTAAATCAATAAACTTTTTCAATTTTAAAATTAAATTTTCCCTTTAAATATTCATTAATTTTCATAATTAGCCATCCTTGGCGACCAGTTTGGTTTCCCTTAAAATTTATGTTTGGGAAAGCATGCTAAGCATTATATAATGTTACTTTTATTCATAATTTAATTTACTTGGACTCCCTTAAATATAATTAATATAATCCTTTAAGCCAATATTAGTTTTTGTTGCATTAAAATATCTCAATTTGTTGATTTTCTGTAAGCAAGTAAACCCTATTGGTTTACAATGGAAGGCTATGAGAATTTGGCTAAATGTTAGAGATATTGCCTAGTTGGTGACACAACAGGATCCCCTACGCTCCCCCCCCCCCCCCATCCTTATAGGTATGGAGATGCATTAAATGCTGTTCAATAACCAATGAGATGTGTTTCATTCGGGCATTGCCATTAAACAATTAACAAATAATTGCGATTTCTGTGCCACATACAATAGCATAATATATATATATATATATATAAGTTCATTACTAGTTAATTGTCACTTAAAAACAATTTTAATTTATTACTCGGAAAAGATCGTTAAAAATATTCAATAATAAAATAAAAATCTTAATACTTTCAGCCAAAATAGAATGTTTTTTATTCGAATTTTCAAAAATAAATTTCAAATTACCTTCTAACGATCATTCATTTAAACTTTTATCACTTCTTGTGGCATCTGTCGAAATCGGCCATTGGGCATAGTTTGGCATCTCTCTCTCTCTTCCCTTCTGGATTCAAGCGAGAGCAGACTTGCTTGGTGATAGCGCCTGTTTTTTTTAAGGCATATCGGCATTGGGCTAAACGAGCCTTCGCTTGATATTGCCATTATTATTATCTCACTTTGAAATAGTTTGAAAGTGAAATATTTCTTCAAAGTAATTTTTTTTTTTTAAATATTAAATGAATTCCTTCAACAACATCATTACTTTTAACATTTTGCTGTAACCAGCACTGCAGGATCGCTTCACTAAAGTGAGATGAGGAGAAACAAGCATCGATTTGCAGTTCAAGTGTTCTTATAGAAATTCAGATATGTTGTGTTATACATAATCCATCGTTGTTATGCAAATATCTCATTACGAATGAATGTCAGGATCTACCAGAATTAAAGTAATTGATATATGTGTTCAACACAGGTTTGAATTATGTATTTTTTTGGGATGTGGTCAGCAAGATCACTAAGATGACTTGTTTGTGAATTTACAAATTTTGCAGTAGCCTTACTGCGTATTTTCGACATGAAATGTAGCATTTATTGCTTCTTTAAACTGTATGTCAAATTATGTGGAGGAACTCTTACAGCAGTAATTCATTGATTTGACGATTTCACGTTAATAGATCATAACGAATATCGATGTTGGATGTTTCAGTATCCATCAATTTACAAATTAAATTATTTAAATATATATAATCAAATGTTAAAATATATTATCTAAGGAATATCCTTTAGATATAGGGTTTAATCTAGGAAAAGGGGATTTTTAGCTTTTTGGCTAATTGCAGCCAATAACTTCTAGCCAAATAAAAATAGCTTTAGCCAAGAAAAAAAAAGTTTTATTTATACAAAATTTCTATATACATGAGTATTATTTTTAGTTATGCAATATACAAACAAATACATCACTCTCTAAGTTGACCCTTCGAGATTTGGCTGTATACCACACAGCAAATGCTTTTTTTAATGGAAATTCTTTTCAAAATTCCCCTTCCAAATTAATCATCATTAAGTTACTTAAATTCTTGATTATCAGTTTGTTTCTCAAGTCAGGTTTTGTTATATTCATGAAACTGAATCGAATCCCCCTTCACAGTCTGCTCTAGACAACAAAAGTGATGCTACAAATTCGTACAAAGAAGAACAGTTTTATTTCTTTACATGTTGTAGCCAGAACCCGCATAAATTCAAGTCTGAAAAGTTTATACGACATGCATCTGGCACATTGTTGATTCAAAGCTAGTGCACATCATATCCCATGCTTATACAACTGCGATTTTTGTTTTCACCATATGCTGGAGTCGTGTCTGACGTAAATGACGTCACACTGTTTGAAGACGCTTGCATAGAGAGTACGAGACAAATTTTGAAGTGTTGCTGCAGTGCGGATGCAATATGAGATTTTTTTTTTTTTTCGTTTTTGTGCAATGGCAGCTGGTTTACGAAATGTGGAACAACAAAATGGGAATGATATAGCATATTTTTTTGGCTGTCGCTATTTGGCTAATTCATTAAATGCTTTGGGGGCAAAAAGCACTTCCAGTTAGCTTTTTGGCTATTTGGCTAGCCCTAGATTAAACCCTAAGATATTATTAATGAATCTTATATAATGATATTGATATCTATGTTAAACAAATACAACACTCCATTATTTGAAGGTGTATTTACAAATTAATAATTTTGACATCCATGGTAAACAAAGATAAGATTTTATTATTTAAATGTATTCTTACAAAATAATAATTTTGAAATGCTTGTTGAAGAGATATTGCCTGTCAATATTGGAATGTATACTTATAGAAATCGATGCAGATTAGGGGTAATAAATAATAAATAAATATACAATAAATAAAAGATTTCTTTTATATATATATATATATAGTGTTATTATTTTATGTTTTACTGTATTCGTTTTTATTATTCAAATTGAACAAAATTAGTATATCCTTTTGAAGATTAGGATTTATATGTGGTAATGATGTTACCTCATGAAGGTAATTGGGTGAGACTGATAAGTAAAAGTGATGTAGGAAATATATCTGCTTATTATTCAGTCACTCTATTATTTAATTGTTGCAGTACTTGAGTTCAGGTGAGCTAATACTTTGTTATTAAGAGCAAGAATCTGAGAAAGTGTCACACCTAGCATTATGGGGTGATTCATGCCATCTCGGATTTTCTCCAAAAAATTACCAGTTATTACTTATCTTGTTAAAAGGCCAAATCCGGAAGTTTTTTTCTCCAAAGTTGGGTTGTTCATTTTTTATGGGCCCCCAAAGGTCACCATGCAGTGCGAAAAATTGAGCGTTTTTTTTAGACATTAAAATTGTTATGACACACAATTCTTTGCGCAAACAACTTGCCACAAAATTCTTTTTATATATGGGATGTAGGAGGGTTCAACTTTATATAATGGATGAGAAGTCTGTGGCAACTTGTTGCCGCAAGGTCACTGAAGGTCACAAACTTATGCATTTTCGCTGTTTTTTAGCATTTTTAAGGCCCAATAACAGCTTGCGCGTTGAAGTTGCCATGGCAAAAGAGGTGTCATTTGAAAGACATGTATTAGCACTTTTTAAAAATGTACATATAATTGAGGCAAGTTGGATGCGCTTTTAGTAACAGAGCGCCAAAATGTGAAAAATGTCATATTTGACCGATATTCAAACTGTCATAATTTCCTGCGGCAATGACATTTTGAAATAATTATTTTGCTATTCTTTTATTCTATTATTGCTCTTTATGAAAAAATAAATTCCATTGAGGCATGTACCTTTAAGAAAAAAAAATGATTTTTTTAAACATACTCTATTCCGGTAGTCAGGACTTTTTTGCTTTTCAGAACAACTCGTCTGAATAACAATTTTTTTAACATTTACTTGGCTGTATGAATTGATATATTTTATATATTGTTGCGTTTATATTTATTGAGGACAATTATTTAGTTTTAAAATTCAAAAAATCACCGACATGTTCTCTATTTGGTATATACCTGTGAAATGCATATATGATTTTTCCATTACTGTTTAAAAATTTACTATAATTTTTCACATTTAATAGACTAAAAGCAAAAGGTTTACAAAGTTTTATACTTTTATACATATTTTGGAATATTTTGTTTAATTTTTACATATTTTGGAATATTTTGTTTAATTTTTAACATTTGTTAAAAAATCACCTGAAACTTGTACAAAATTATAACTGAATAAAATGCACATATATAAAGATATTAGTCTTTTTTTTTAATATAAGGTACATTTTAAAATCATTATTGATGAAGTATTTTTAATTTAAAATCATTAATTTCAGAACATAAAATTATTCAAAGCAAAATATTCCAACCTTCCCCTTGTTTGTATTACTATTACTACATAGTGAAAAATGCCGAACTTCAAAACAATATTTCTGTGGAATATGAATGAATTTATAATGCTCCTTCATTTAAAAAAAAGGCTGTATCTGATGATAAGATTAATTTTTGTAAAGTATTTTTAAAAAAATCATTGATAAAATATTTTAAGTTTATAATCACATTATTTCAGCAACACAAAATTCTGAAAAACAAAATATCTCAACTCTTCTTTTTTTTGTATTACTAGTACTACTTGGTAAAATATTCTAGAACCGTGAGAACAATATTTCTGTGCAATCAGAATTCTTTATGTTCATCCATTAAAAAATAAAATTATTTTCTTTTTTGTTTATAAAGGTTTTTTTTTTTAAAAGTATTACTGATAAAATATTTTACATTTGCAACAATAATTTTAGTAAAATAAAATTGCACAGAGAAAAAAAAACCCTACTCGGCTCTTCCCTTGTTTGCCTTACTGTTATCACATGGTTGGCTATTCTGGAATATCAGAACAATATTTCTGTTGAATAAGAATTACCTCTGTTCATCCATTTAAAAAATAAAGTTGTGAATTTTTAATTTGGATATTTTCATACTTATGTTTATATATTCTTAGTTAAAAAAACTATTTTACAAAACATGGAAGAACTTAATTCGGATCCTTATACGGATTGTTTTTTTTATAATGCGCTATTGAACTGTGGAAGACACGGCAAAAGTCGTAAGGATGAGTTGTTTTCAGAACAGGACTTGGCAGCAGATGTGAAGAAATTATCTAGAAAGAATAAATGTTAAAGCACCTGATAGAAGTGTGTCTGAAAAAGAACTAATATCTAGCAGAAGTGGTAAAGTTTTACCTGAAGGATTTAAACTTTGTGCAAAGCATCATTTTGGTTTTGGTACTTATTGGAATGTTCCAGCTGTATGTTTACACCCTTATCACAAGGAAAACAGGAAAAGAAAAGAAAAAGGTGTTAGGTCTGCAAGTTGGGCAACATATGAATTAATATGTAAATATAATTCTTCTGTAAACTTTCCAATTGGAGGAACTGTTTGTCCAAAGCATAGAGATTATCTTCTTCAAAAGATCTACATCAAATGAACGATGAAGTTGAGATAGCCGACATCACTTCCAGCGATCCAACATTTGAAGTTCGTAATTCTCTGTTAGTGGAAACTGATAAGACCGAGACAAATTCATTTATAAAATCATTAACAGAAGGTGTAATTAAAATTAAATTTCAGTTGAAATCTCCTGTTTCAAAACTTTCTGCAAGTACCATTCGCTATATGAAACGAAAATACTCTGAAGTTACCAATAATTTTAAAGCAACGTTAACCAAGAAACTGGCCCCAGAGCAAGAACATGAATTTCGAAAGGTTGTTTCAGACAGTAGCAGCTGCAGCGAGACGGAAGCTGAAGATGGATGTCTAAAAGAGATAGTAGCAGCCTTTAAAAGCACTCCATCTCAAAAGATGAAGCTAGCTTTATTGGATCCTCAAAAATACACAAAATCAGAAGCTATAGAGAAATTCCAATGCTCACAGAGAATGGTAAGGAGAGCAAGAGAATTGAGAGCACAATTTGGGGCTGGCAATATGCCTCTTGTACACAAAATTAGTAGAAACTGTCTCGACATGAGTAAGGTTGATCATTTTTTAGATTTTTTGTTTACAACAGATTCTCTACAAGATGTTGTTATGGAACAACTTTAAAATATGATTGTGGATTAAAACATGTTACCCCACATGCGATACCATCTTCTCTGGTCCTATACAATTGTCTGGGGCTGATCCTTTTACAGTTCCATGCTTAAAAGATATTCAAGAGTCTTACAAGGAACAATTATATGTTTGTGGGTTTTTTTTTTTTTTTTTTTTTTAAATTATTAATAGTGTTAGCGTTAGCTGAATATACTTGTATTATCAATATAGATCCCGGTAGCAGAAAGTTCGAGACAGGAGACAGACGTCGCAGATTTTCTTTTCTCTTTTGCAGATTCTTTTTCTTTGAAACTTTATTTTGCTTTATATTATGTTTAGTTCTTTATTACCTACTTAATACAAAAACTTAAGATTATTATTAAAGAAATTTATAAAATGCATAATATACGCTACAAGTAAGTGATTGTTTGATTAATTAATGCTTCAATTGTAAAAATATTTTACCTGCAGATTATTTCTTGTCCGTAAACTATCTGTCACAGACACTTGGAGAATTTTCTGCTACTGGGATATAGATTATAAATGCCAAGAATTTTGATTGTCAAATTAAATAACATCTATCATATATGTGTCACAATATACTAAAATATATCCATTCGTACAGCCAAGTAAATATTTAAAAAAAAATGTTATTCAGACGAGTTGTTCTGAAAAGCAAAAAAGTCCTGACTACCGAAATAGAGTATGTTTAAAAAAAATCATTTTTTTTTCTTAAAGGTACATGCCTCAATGGAGTTTATTTTTTCATAAAGAGCAATAATAGAATAAAAGAATGGCATAAGAATTATTTCAAAATGTCATTGCCGCAGGAAATTATGACAGTTTGAATATCGGTCAAATATGACATTTTTCACATTTTGGCGCTCTGTTACTAAAAGCGCATCAAACTTGCCTCAATTATATGTACATTTTAAAAAAGTGCTAATACATGTCTTTCAAATGACACTTCTTTTGCCATGGCAACTTCAACGCGCAAGCTGTTATTGGGCCTTAAAAATGATAAAAAACAGCGAAAATGCATAAATTTGTGACCTTCAGTGACCTTGCGGTAACAAGTTGCCACAGACTTCTCATCTATTATATAAAGTTGAACCCTCCTACATCCCATACATAACAAGAATTTTGTGGCAAGTTGTTTGCACAAAGAATTGTGGGTCATAGCAATTTTAATGTCTTTAAAAAACGCTCAATTTTTTGCACTGCACGGTGACCTTTGGGGGCCCATAAAAAATGAACAACTCAACTTTTGAAAAAAAAAATTCTAGATTTTGTCTTTTAACAAGGTAAGTAACAACTGGTAATTTTTTGGAGAAAATCTGAGATGTCATGAATCACAGGTGTGACACTCTCTCAGATTCTTGCTCTTAATTATTTTCATCATGAAGTGCTTTTCTTGTTTATTGACTTTCGCAATGGACCAATTATTAAATTAAAATCCCCAGGCCATTAATGTAAAGTTAATATTCTTATTTACGAAGAACTTTCATGGTATCAACATTTCAAACATTAATCTTCCCTTTTTCAATTAAAATTTAAATCCTTTATTATCATTTATTATTATTATTTTTTCATTACACTATTCAGAAAACTGACATTGGTTTCTACGATTGGATTTAAATGATGTAATTTACATTGGCTTTTCATTCCTCCTATACTGAGATTAGGCCCAAATTGCTGTTACTTAACTCCCCCCCCCCCCTTTACACTGCAAAGAGTGCTAATCGCTAATTTATGCTATGCTTCTATCAATGAAAATGACTTCATGTTTAAGAGAAAACAGGTATTTTTTTCCATAAAATTGTTACTTTTCAATAAAAGTTGTGTGGAAATAATTTTCAACAGTTTTTCATTCCTCTGTTACTGATGTACTGAGTTTGAAGCCATACGACCTTAAACCTATACTGGCAAAATAAAAAGATCAGTGAAAAATTATATCATTTAGATGTG
Organism: Maratus speciosus; assembly: GCA_963932465.1. Classification (NCBI taxonomy): domain Eukaryota; kingdom Metazoa; phylum Arthropoda; class Arachnida; order Araneae; family Salticidae; genus Maratus; species Maratus speciosus. Next base: position 111,376,807 of record OZ010786.1, on the reverse strand, counting down.
ATTGTAGTAATTTTTTTTTAGTTTTATGTATAAAAATGCATTTTCTGATGTTATTTCCCATTGGTAAAATGTTTTCTGTGTGTTCCACCATTCTGCATCAAGATCCTTGATTTCAGAAATGGGCAAAATGCTTCAGCATATGAATATCTATATATATATTACGCTAACGTACGTGGCACAGAAATCGCGATTATTTGTTATTGTTTAATGGCAACGCCCGAGAATCGCATCTGATTGGCTATTGTGTAAGAGTCCTTGGCAGGATTTATGGCGATCGGGTTTGTATACGTTTCACGTTTTTGGTACGATATCTTTCGCTGCAATTATGTAGTTTTAAAATATCATTTGAAATGCCCATTAAAAATCTCGGTGAATGCTTGAAAGTGGAGAAGAATCCGAATTCAAGTCGAATCGATATAGATTCGAAATTCAAATAGAATTGATCGAGAACGCTGTTAAGCGATCGGCAAAATAGGCTTTATAACTGTAGGATGCACGCGTTGATTCTGAAATCCAAATTACTGATTTAAACGTTCCGGGGCATGCATTGTGGGTGCAATTTCTGCAAAACACTGTATTGGAAATGCGAATTAAACAGCAGCAAGAAGTTTACAAAATGTTGTCATGACGTAAAAAGTAATTTAGTACGGATGGGTAGTTTTGACTGTATGGACCTGCGATACGAATTTCAGATTCATTTAAGAATATTATTACGCCCCCCGCCCCCTAGAAGTAAGGTACAATAAAATCTGCTTAAACGGAAACGACCAGTGACAAATTCCGTTTTATGCAGGTTATTTAAATTGAAGAAAGCATAATAGCATTTTTTTTGGGGGGGGGGGGGGGGGGAGAACTGGAACTTTTTTTTCGTTTATTGCAGAATTCCGTTATAAACAGGCTTTACTCTATTAGAAAATAAATTTGCTGGATGGTACTTTAAAAAAAATTTATATAGTAATATTTGCTTACAATTTTATTATTTCTTTTTCAGTATTACACTTTATGTTGTATTTGTAATTGCTTTTTCATATAAAGATTTTAAATAAAAAATTAAATTATTGAAAATATAATTACATTTTAATTAAATTCATCAGTTAATTTGTAATAAAAAAAAGCATTTGAAGTATGAGACATATAAAAATTAAAAAACTTAACCTTTGACGTTACACAACTTTGGAACTGAACGTGAATCGGGTCCTGGTAATTTGCACCGTCTACACCCGCCCCCCTCTGTAGTCTGTACGGACCTGCTATAAAAATTTCAGATTCATTTACAAATATTATTACGGGCCCGGGCAACGCCGGGCGGGTCAGCTAGTGACTATATATTACAAGAAGTGAGCATTTTTGTTGATAAACTGTGCTGGTACTGGAATTAGGGTGTCAAGATGCTCAATTAGTTTGAATCATTTCTAATGCAGATTTCTTGCTGGCAAAAAATATACACATATCAAGAATATAAAAAGGTTGCATCAATGAAAATTGCATTAAGCTTCAAATATATTTCTTCATTGACAAAACCTTTTTTTTTTCTTTTTTTTTTTTTTTTTTTAACTTGTGTTAAAATGACAATTTTCATTGATTTTCCATTTCATAACTAAAACAATTTGAATTTAGAGCCTTAATTGGTTATTTTATCTTGATTATCTACATTGATTACAGGTCAGGAATTACTTTATTTTGAAATAAATTGTTCTAGATTAAATCGGGGGTGAAGAATTTCTAGAAAATCTTACCAGCCAGCAAAATGCAATGTACAGTTGAAAATTGTTGTAACAAAGTTTACGCAACTGCAAAAATAGTTGATTACTATTACTACAATGCATTTTCATAATTTTTTTTTCTATAAAATTAGGAAATATATACAAGAGAGGGAAGTTTAATATAGAATAGAACTTAGTAGCATGTTTACATTGCAGTAATCTGGAAAATTGCAATATATAGTTAACTAGTAAAAAAAAAAATACAATTTTCATCATATCTCTATAGTTTGCAGATTTTGAAGACTAACTAAAAATTCACTCACCAGTGGCGAGTAAAATGATGTATTTCCCCATGCCTGAATTAAATGAATAAAGTTTTATTTTCTATTAATGTGGAAAGTATAATAGTAAATATAATTTAAAATAATAAATATTTAAATTTTCGAGTTAGATTAGCCAGTGTAAGACTTATTTATTAAAATATTTTTTGTTGGTGTATTATAAGTTTATCTAATAGTTCCTACTATTATTTTTTTATAGTCAGTCGAATTTTGACGGGTGCCACCTTGTATGATTTATTTTTAACTGTAATTAAAACATCATAATTTGTATTCAAGGCTGGAGTAGCACAGTTGAAGTTTTTTTCCAACAGAGCGAAAAATGTCCAGACCAGGGATCGAACCTGGATACTTGGCGTGCCGTGCCAATGCCTTACCTGTTAGGCTATCCGGACCGATACCTGACTGACATAATTCACTCTTATTAGTTGGACTTGGCTGCGAACTGCAGCGCTAGTTTCATTCATCCGAGCTATAACTATAGCATTACATGATGAAACTACACAATGAAATGGAGTTTCCGTGTTAATGTAGTTTCATCATGTAATGCTATAGTTATAGCTTGGATGAATGAAACTAGTGCTGCAGTTCGCAGCCAATTATATTAATAGCATGGCACGCCAAGTATCCAGGTTCGATCCCTGGTCTGGACATTTTTCACTCTGTTGGAAAAAAACTTCAACTGTGCTACTCCAGCCTTGAATATGATTTAATCCAGTTGGAAAAAATATACGTTCCTTTCATCATAATTTGTTTAAAAAAAAAAAAAAAAAATCAAATTATTATTTCTTTTATTATTTGTTTAGTAACGTTTTGATTTTTCAATTTCAGACATTAAGCTATGGGCCTGAACCAGAAACAGTGTTACGAAATTATTTCCCTTCTTATCTACATAGGCTTGATCCACAATGTCCCCAGGCTTTCAAAGAAGAAGTTAGTTTTTTTCTGATGTTTTTATATGTGTTAATGGTGTAATTCGTATTCTAATATTCATACTGTTTTGTTTTGGTTTTTTTCTTTCTTTTTGTATTAAGATTTTTTTTTTCACGTAAATGTAATGTCGGGTTTGTTTTTTCTTTTTTTGATAAGGGGCGGGGAATCATCAAGAGAAGAAGAAATTTTAGTACAGTATAACTTCAGAAATCCAGCAACTTCAAAAATCCAGCATCAAAACCATCTTTTCCCTTACTTTTTCTTTTGCCCTTTCAAGTTATGAGAGAAGAAAAATAGCAATTCTTTATTAATTAAAGATTGCAAGATTGAAAGTAAAAATACAAAAAAAGAATATTTCACTTTTTTTTCACTCACCAGAGGTGATTATTTTCTGAACAAATTTTCTGGGAGCTGCACCGTTGCTTAGCAATGTGAACAACTTTGGTGAATGCATGGCATAATATATGGTCGGAATGAATTTTCGTCAATGCGACATCAATGATGAGGCAGAATTTTCAGGCTTCACATTTCCTGTGAAAAGGGCATGACGTGATTGATCACACAAAATCTGAGAATGCATTAAGTGTAAAAAAATAGATATAGATGATTGGATAAGCAATGATGAAAATTTATCAACAACGAACCATTTAATGGACAGCGAGATCGCTGACACTGTGCTAAATAGAACCACTGATAATGCTAATAACAGCCCAGAAGACGAGGATGAACAACCGGCAGAAAAAAAGGTGTCACTAAAAAAATGCATAAATTTGACTGGAGAATTAATATATGCTTTAGAGAACCAAGACTGTATTTCTGAAATAGACATTCTTCAGCTGTATAAAATAAAACTTGTTAAAGAACCCCCCAAAAATTAAAGCAAACAAAATTGAATAGATGTTTCCAAAATTACAGGAGAAGAAATAATTTCACTCTTTATTAGATTTTTTTTTTTTCCTGTAACATAGAAGATATAAATTAAAGTAAGTTTTTTTTTAATATTTTTCTCTTTTTCTTATATAATTATCACTTAATAATGAATTAAATTATGGCTCAAGGCACTAATAAGAATATAGTATTACTTTTGATATTCCTAGTTACTACTTTTGACATTCCTTCAAAAATCTGCCATAGTATCTGTCTCGATGATGCCGAATTTTTGAAGTTATACCGTAGTTTAAAATAAGATAAAATAATAATGTTTTGTTAATAATAATTAATATTCAAAATTGACTTATTTCAATATGTTATGGGTGTTTTTCAACTTCAAACAATGACCTTTTTTTTCTGTATGTCTAACAGTTTATAAATGTTCTCTTAAAGTATTTTTACATGCTTTTGATTAACTTAATTTGGTTCATGTATGTAAAGATGGAATTTTTTTATTGATTTTTCACACACTTCCTGGTATGCTAGAGTTCTGGAAATATGAAACAGTTGTGTATTACCAATGACAATAGATATTTTCATAACGTAATAGATTAATTTTAATTACATTTTTATTATATGTTGAAAAAGTAATCTAGATTATTTATATAATTTTTATGGTTGAAGTTTTTTTAATTTATTACCACATAACTGAATAATAAATATTTGTTTACTACAATAAAGTAACATTTCAGTAATTTAAAATGTTTATTTTTTTTCCTGTTGCCATATCTTAAAAAGAAACCGAGCAACTGTTGCAAAGTTTTGATAACGATCCATTAATTTTGAATGTTTAATGTATGGTTTTGCATGACCATGCAACGTTATATAAAGAACACAAATTTTAAAATTAGTATATTTCTACTTTTATTAAAATTTTAAACATATATACAATATAGAATAAAAATAATTTACATATTTACAAGTGATTATAAAAATACACAAATTAGAGTAATATAAAACGATATTAAAGAACATAACTGAGGAGAGTTCAGACTAACTGAACAGAAGAATGCATAATTTTAAGGGTAACATGAGAAAAAAAGTAGGACGGCGCCTGCCCAGTCTGGTAACTCGATGAAAAAGATATAATAAAAAGGTATCAGGATAATAGAACAAAGGAATATAAGGTAAGACAATTTAAATACGTGAAAAAAGCAATAATATATCAATAAAAAGAATTTTTCTTTTTTTTCTATTTTTTTATTTATATATATATGTATATTTTTATATATATATATATACAAAACAGACAAGGAAAAAAGACAAAAGTTTAACTGAGGAAGAAATTACTCTTCATTTAAGTTAAGAAGGTTAGCAAGTTTGTCGAACTCGTTGATAATAACTATCAGTTTTTGCACACAGTTCTTGTCACACAGTGCATGAGTGAATAGTACTTGTAACAAAACTTGAAATGTGATTTTCTCAAAGCAGTTTTTTTTTATTATTATTATTATTATATTTCTTTACCCATAGTTTCTTTAATTATGTATCCTATTTTGCCATTAACTTTAATAATCAATAGTTGTTCTGGAATTAGTACACTTTAGCAATATTTTTTGATTGATAAAGTGTCAAAGTTAATTTTAAATTTTACATTGTGGATTTTTCAAATATTTATGTGATAGTTTATATTAAATAGTGTTAATTGCAGATTTTATCAAGCCTTGTGTACTGTTTAGAAAAGGATACTCGCAACTACAGCATTTGGAGGCAGCTATATTCAAAACACTTTGCTCAGTCAAAGTAGGTTTTTTTTAAATTTTATATTCTAATCTAATTCTAATCTATCTAATATTTTATTAAAAACGCCATTTATTGTGACGGAGCATATGTTTCTTCACAATGATGCCACTTTTCCACAAATTCCTTTTTTTTCCCCTTAACTGTGTACTAAAACTGTCATTTATTGTGACGGAGTATATTTTTGTTCACAATGATGCCACTTTCCGCAAATTCCTTTTTTGTTTTTCTTCAATAAATCTGTGATTTCCACATAATTGTTATAAAAAAAAAATTAAAAAAATTCAATTGTTTGAGCCTTGAATGAAGTCAGTGGCGGCACAATGCAATATAGTCAGTGATTTTTCACACACAAAGTATATTTTTGTTCACAATGATGCCACTTTCCGCAAATTCCTTTTTTGTTTTTCTTCAATAAATCTGTGATTTCCACATAATTGTTATAAAAAAAAATAAAAAAATTCAATGGTTTGAGCCTTGAATGAAGTCAGTGGCAGCACAATGCAAAATAGTCAGTGGTGCAGAAAAATTAGTGTCGAGAAAAGAATAAATTTATGTTCTACTCATTAAATTTGTCGTTCAGGGATTATTCAGAGAAGTTCTTATAAGTGTTAGCCATGGATCATTCTTGTGTAAAAGTAGGATAGTGGAAATGGCAAAGTTCATAAAAAAAACATTCAGTCTTAATAACTTGTTTATTCAAAATTCTTATTAATGATTAATAAAACTGTAGATAGAACTAAATTGTTAAAAATTTTGTTAAATTTAAATGAGCACAGCTCATATCTGCCCATTATGGCACACAAAAACAACAAAGGATTTTAAAAACATCTAATCATAATCATACTAGCTTTGGCAACCAAACATTATACTTCACTAAGCCTCCTTGTGCTAGTACCATGCTCACATATCAAACACCACATCACCAACAGCTGCAGCTGCTCAATAAATATAGATGAAAACAGTCAAAGTCAAAATGAATAATTACAGTTACAGTTAAACATCAAGTTAATTATGCAAAAAAAAAAAAATATATATATATATACAAACACTTTCCCAGTGATGCAGAAACCCAATTCAGTTTAACTCGTATTCACCTACTTAACAGTTTAAAGTTACAGTTAATCATTTTCAAGCCCAGCATTGCACAGATTCCAAACCACCATGGCAACCATCATTATTTACATTTGTCTTCTGTATGCCACATCATTAAAAGTTGCAAGTAACACTTACAATTACATTACATTTGCTTTAATAAGTATACTGCTTAGTTATTTTATGAAAACTTTAACTGTTAAGACGTTAAAACTTTAATTTATGAAACTTTATTAATTTAATGAAGGCCAATTAACTTATGAAAACACTTTGAAACAAAATAGCTTGTTTTAAATAAACAAGAGCATATCTTAAATACATGCATGCTAATTGATTGTAGAGAGAGCTGGGAAAAAACTAACTGGGATAAACATAAGCATTTATTTTATTTTAATGAAGATGAACTGAAAAAAAAGATTAATAAAACACAACAATGAGCAGACATTAGATATGAGCATCTAATTTTCCTATGAATGGGCAGAATTTAATGAAGGATTTATTTTTTGCTGAATTTCACAAAGCCGATGCGTCAGTCACAAAATAAAAATATGTATATATATATATTCATAAATTTCATCAATCAGTAATTGAAAAAAGATGAATTTTGTCAGTCTGTTGCAAATTTCATGAAACAGTCACGAAAAAATTTGCAAATTTTTTCAATCAGCCGAGGAAAAAATCCTCAGCTAACGGTCATGGAGAAAAAAGGCGAATTTTGTCAAATGGTCACGAAAAGAATCATGAATTTTATTGAAAGAAATTGCGAATTTTGTCAAGCAATCATATAAAAAAAATTTTTTTAATTAGGCAATCAGTCACAAATCACCTCAATTTGTAGTGAAAGGGTCTAGCCGGATAAGCATAGCGAAATGGCCCCCGCGGTTAATGTTTGAAATAACATGTGTGGTAATAAGGCTCACCATGAGAATACAATATAAAGTGTTTTTAGCTCCTGACCTTGAACTGTCCTTGAGATAATCGGCGAAGTATGCAGCAACACTACTATTTTTCAAATGTGTTTTTCTCAAAAAGTATAAAGGTTGAAAAAATGAAACCAACGCCAAATATTAAAGAATATATTAGTTGACATTATATATTTTTTTCCACATTTTTCCACAAATTTTAACATAGAAAAATAAACAAAAATATTTTTTAAAAAAATTATTAACATAGTAATTTTATATTTACACCAACCAAAAAATTACAGAATAATGCTCAAAGTATGTACTTTTAAGAAAAAAAATTTTGTTAAAATCGAAGATGTGCTTTTTGAGTTATAACAAAAATAATGCTAGCAACTTGCTAAAATATTCATAACTTTCCCTGTTTGCATTTGAAGAAAAACGCTACTATCAATGAATTGGTCGATTCATGACATTTCCACTTGGGCAGGATGTGCAGTACGCCAAAATAAGATAATATTTCCATTTATACTACTTCCCTATAGGTTTGTTTCGAGTTTATAAATATTCTGTTATTTTGATGTATTCCGCATCCTTCTCACGTAATAGTATCAAGAATTGACAAATAAAATGATAACATTTGCCTACTATGATTTTCACATTGAAGAAGGCTGTACACGTACAGTGTACTTATATAACATATCACTTTAGGGGAGAGTGCGTGTGTGTGTGTGGGGAGGATCCTGGCACTTGACATTGGAAGATATCGTTGGGAGAGGGTGGTTGTCATTTGATATCGTTATCATTTTTCAAAAAAACAAAATATACTTTTTTAGTATCTTTTACTTTACATCTGTTATCTTAATTGTTTTAAGTCTGTTTTCTTCTTTTTATGAAAATACACAGTTATTATTAAAACCATTGAATGATTATAAAACATTTCATTCCAAAATATGGAATAACCCAACGTTCACCATTAATATTCTCCTGCCATATGCATATATAATTCGTTGTTAGAGAAACCAGATTCAAAATGATATTTGTTATTTTCGCTAGTAAAAGATGGGGAAGAATGTTGGCCACCTGTTTTGTTTAAAAGAAGTCCTGTCTTCGCCCCGTCAAGGGCGAAGTGCAAGAAGACAATATTACTGTTCAATGCATTATGTAACAAAGAGCTATTATTAAAAACTTTTAAATAATAAGTATTTCTTTAAAATGTTATTTGATATAAAGTTATTTCTTATATAATAGTGATATTTTATGAATTTCTTGTCGTCATTTAAATCAGTAAAATATGCAAATAAAAAATGTACAATCATATCTGTATATCATTGCAAATGCATAAAAAGAAAAAAATTGTAAAAATAGAAAGAATTGTTAGACACTGATAACAATATTATTAGGGGGAGGAGGATTCGAGAAATGATAACGTATGATATCGGAAGGTTGGGAGGGGGATTTGAAATTGCCAAAAAGTTGATAAGCTTATATATTTACAGCCCCTATTCAACTTCATCTGCACAATCGACTTGATATTATTACGTGAGAAGGATGCGCAGTATGCCAAAATAACAGAATTGTTTCGTGTTTACAAACACGAAACAAACCTATAGGGAAGTTGTAGGTATGAAAACATTCTCTTATTTTGGCATACTGCGCATCCTGCCCGAGTGGAAATGTCATGATCGACCAATTTATTGATAGTAGCGTTTTTCTTCAAATGCAAACAGGGAAAGTTACGAATATTTTAGCAAGTTGCTAGCATCATTTTTATTATAACTCAAAAAGCGCTCTTCGATTTTAACGAAATTTTTTGATTGGTGTAAATATAAAATTACTAAATTAATATTTTTTTTAAAAAACATTTTTGTTTATTTTTCTATGTTAAAATTTGTGTAAAAATGTGAAAAAAAAAATATAATGTGAACTAATATATTCTTCAATAATTGGCATTGGTTTCATTTTTTTAACCTTTATACTTTTTGAGAAAAACGCATTTGAAAAATAGTAGCATCGGTGCCTACTTCACCGATTATCTCAAGGACAGTTCAAGGTCAGGGGCTAAAAACACTTTATATTGTATTCTCATGGTGAGCCTTATTACCACACATGTTATTTCAAACATCGGCCGTGGGGGCCATTTCGCTATGCTTATCCGGCTAGACCCTTTAGAAATCTTATTTCTCCATACCGAAAAATATATTATTTTCTGTCAACTGAACTCGTAATGAGACTTACAGTGTTCAGTCTTTCTTTGTTTAGAATATGAATATAAAAATTTGTTATTTTATTTTATTAAAATCTAAAACTTAATAAAACCCCTCCATATTTCTCACATAATTTTTTTATTTTTATTGTCATTGTTCTCATCATGTTATTAAATAGTCAATTTCAGTCATCACTGAGTTCATTGAATATGTGCTTGGTTACCTTAATTGATTTAGTTTGCTGTGAACTAAAAAAATTGTTTTTACTATTATTTAACGTTAAAATTTCATGTATGATGCATTAACAGCATTAAAAGTGCGAAGAATATGAAGTTTGACAAGAATTTGTTAGTATTCTCACATTGTTTGTGTATTTACAGTTGATATTTTAAATTTTCATTCAACATCAGAGTGATCTGTTATTCCTCCAGTCCTTGTTACATTATCATTTCTATATGTTCTCTGCTATCGTGGGTGTGGTTGATCATGTCACCGATGACATAACACATTTTCGGCATATTATTTTTCACTCTCCACTGACCATTATTTTAATTTTCAGTGTATAATTTTAAAGTTTTCCTGTATTTGTTTTTGGGACCCCATTTGATAAAATTTGATACTGTCACTAATAACTGAAGAAAATGCTGTTAACAAATTTGTGACAAAAATTATCATCATTGGAAATCTTATAAAAAGCCCTTTAGGGTTGATTAATATTTTCTACAATATTTTAGAAACCATATAGGAAAGCATGACTACTTCATGCTGATCAAATAAAAAAGATTTTTTTATTAAAAAGATATGTTCTTTTCATAAGTTCAATTACATTATTCCAAGTGATTGGTAAGAAAAAATTTCCTACATAATTTCTATTTCTGACCTCAAAGAATACAAAGTGGAATTATTGCAAAAATCGTAAAAAACTTACTACTGCTTAAATTTCAATAAGATCCTACTTTTTAGATCACAATTTGAAGCTACAAATTATGTTTTAATCTTCGAATAGTTTGGATTGTTAAGTATAATTATTATTTCAAAATAATACACAAGAATTAAAACTTTAATAATGATTTTGGTTTCAGTTAAAATTATTTTTATAAATATTATTACATCTACAGATGTATGTTAGTTTTTTATAAAATTAAATTTGAAAGAGAGATATTTTATTCATAACTAGTTGACCTGCCTGCCGTTGCCTGGGCCCATGTTATAATAACACTAAATATACCTAAAATCAGTTTTGAAGGATTTTATATTTTTAAACAAAATCTTTCCAAGCGAACTTAATGTGAAGAGCCCCATTGCCATTAGCAACATACACCCTCATATTTGTTTGATTTTATATTTTCAAATGAAAGTTTGTCGAAATGAACCCAGAGTTGAGGGCCCCACTGCCCTCGGCCTCGTACACCGGGCATGCTATGCATGTTCCAGTCTGTTTTGATTTTATATTTCTAAACGAAAATCGTTACGAAAAAACACAATGTTGTTGGACCCCTTACCTTCAGCAGTGTACACCCTCGAATTTGTATGATTTTATATTTTTAAATGAAAAGCTATCCAAACAAACCTAGAATTGAAAAGGCCAACTGCCTGTGGCAGTGTACTTGATTCATGGTATGCAGGCTCTGGTCTGTTTTTGCAAATGAACTAATGGGCTTTCAATTATAGTCATTGCCGATTTGATATCTGACATTTAGATAGATAAAACTTTCTGACCAAAAGATCTGAAGAAAACCCAAATACTATACAACTAGAGATGGACAATATCGTTCCTTTTAAGGAATCGTTCCAGCCGGAATCGTTCACCGAAAGGAACGAGTTCATTGGAGTCGTTCCTTTCGGAATCGTTCCGAAAAAAAGGAACGGATCCGAGAAAAAGGAACGATTCCGAGAAAAAAGGAACGATTCCGAGAAAAAAAGAACGATTTTGAAAAATAAAGGATTCCAAGGGGAAAAAAACACTTCCGAGATAAAGAGAACCACATGCAATCCATAATATTTTTTACTAATTTATTTTCTTATGTACCCATCCATTTTCTTAGGCATCCAGTCACTTTAATTTTGTAATGTTTTGGACAGATGATTTTGTTTTTAAGAGTTCATTTCATTGATCAGCGTGTGCAATTAATTTGCAGTTATTTCTAACTTTATGATTTATGGTATAAAGCATAATTCCTCTTGGAAATTTAAGGGCGGTGCAAGGTCTATTCGATTTTCAGTGTAATCATTGGTTTCTCTTGAAAATATGTCGTCAAATGACCGTCCATTTATATTATTATTTTATATAGTGTGTCTTTACTCTCAACGATGTTCAGTGGCCAAGTCCTAAACCGTTAGTCATAGACCTATAGTTCCAATTACAAAAATGTTTTAAATAAGGTAAAAAATTATTCTGAAAGTCGTTTGGATCAATAAAAATATTTCTAAAAAAGTTACGAAATTTAATTTTTTATACGGTCCTCCGCCCTATAAGAGATATTTAGTAAAAATTTCCTGTTCTCTTAAAAGAAAGACAAAAAAAGTCCCATTCATCTAACACTAAAATTCATGAAGTTATACGAAACTTTGAAATGCAAGACTTATGCCACTTTTCTGCATCCGAATACACATGAGTTTAGCCATGCTTCTAGGGGTCGTAAACAAAGTGCTTAAAGTATTTGAAGGATTTATTTCATGTGTAGCTGCGCTTTGAAAGAAATCGTATTACGACAGATTTTTGTAAGGATTTGAAGCTGTTTCTTTTCATGATTTTTTTAACAAAAACTATGCTATTTTTATAAGCTTTTATTTAACCTATTAACCGCCAAAACTATAAGTAGGAATTTTCAAATTTCTTGTTGAAAGTCGCTTGTCACCACAAATTCAGAAAGGTAATTTCCGCTTTATTAAAATATCAAAATTTCTGCCAATAAATAAGGCAATTTTTTTAATTGTAAAATAGTGGTGACAAAGTAATTAATGTAAGCATGAGCAATTATTTTGACATTGCAATTATTTTGATACCGTGCATTAGTTCTGCAAATTGAGCTATTGTGGAAATCGTGAAAAATGCTGCATACCAGCGCCACCTATTGTGCGATTTACACCAAAACATAAACAGCACTAATTCATATCCAGTATACCTAAATCTGAAGCTTGTTGAAAACCCAAGCATTAGTTCTTCAGATAGAGCTATTGCGGAAATCTCAAAAAACGCAGCATAGCAGCGCCACCTGTTGAGCAATTTACGCCACAAGGGGCAAAACGTCAATTCATGTCAAGCACTAACTAAATCTGAAGTTTGATGAAAATCCGTGCATTATTTCTTGAGATTGAGCTATTACGAAAATCGTGTAAATGCTGCAAAATGCAGCATAGCAGCGCCATCTGTTGGGCGATTTGCACCAAAACTTTACCAGCACTAATTCATATCAAGGATTAACGGAATCTGAAGTTTTATAAAAATCCGTGTATTAGTTCTTGAGATAGAGCTTTTGCGGAAATCCTGCAAAATGCTACATAGCAGCGCCACCTGCAGGGCGATTTACACCAAAAACTAATGAAGGTCATTTTCGGATTCGATAGTAAAAAATACATAAAAATCAATTATCAAAAGTTAAAGAAATAACAATCACGTCTATTTTATACTATCAGAATCAGATTTCCGAAAATTTTTCACTTTTTAGCTTTCAAATTTACGATTTGCAAAAAATCTGTACTTTGTGATAAAAAATGAAGGCCATTTTTGGATTCAGTGTGTAAAGAATCGAGGCTGTTGCTTTTCAACATTTTATTTAACGAAAATTCTATTATTTTCTTCCTGTTATATGTTTAGTACAAGCTGTATATTTTGCATTAATATTTCAGAATGATTATAGGTTTCAAATTTATAATGCAATGTTAATTTTACTATCAACTATATTTTTTATATATCTGAAGATTATTTATATTTCTAGTAAATTTGTAAATGACCCCTATTTCGCAGCAAAAAATATGCTCCAAGTTGAAACAGCCATTACTTCGGTCAGTTTTAGTCGTAGAATAATAGGACTTTTATTTGTCTTACTTGTAAGTGTAATAGGAAAGTTTTACTAACTATAACTTGAAGGACCGGGGAATCGTATAAAAAATTAAATTTCATAATTTTTCAAGAAATGATTCTATTGACCCAAATCACTTTTTAAATACTTCTTTACCCCCATTTAAAACATTTTTGTAATTGGAACTATATGGCTATGACTAACGGTTTAGGAATTAGCTATTGGACATCGTTGAGAGTGGACATCCTGTATAGGAAATTTTATTATTGCTCTGATATTTGTCACCAGGGTCTAGGAATTTTTAGTCTCATAGATTCCTCTTCAAAATCTACCTCTAGGTAATCTTAATTTCATTTTTCATTCTGAATCTCATTTTTCATTTGGATGGCCCTACTGGTTTGGATATGTAACTAGTTAAAGCAGATTACATTTTTGTTCCAGTGTCCGTACTTTCAATAACTTTATGCCCTTTATCGCCTTTCTCCTCAGCTCCCTAACTTTACGCACACAGGATATTTCGCATAATTCATCAACATTATTATCACCGCCTTCAGGATCTGGTTCAGAAGTGAAACACCCTATTCTATAGCAATCATCTTGTAGTGCAATTCAGTGATATATATCAATTTTAATGCATTTGAAATAGCTTAATGTCATTAAAATGCGCTGCAAACGATTTTTTCCCGTTGACCATAATGTAACGAAATACTTTTGAGTGCCCCTGTAAATAAACTATTAATGCTACACTCTTCATATTGAATACCAAACATCCCATGGTAAACATCATTAACATATATCAATTGCATGGGAATCCGAGTATATTTACGGGAGTTAGGTATATTACACACTGAGACCACACAACGACACAAAGCGCAACATGAAGTGCAAAAACCGGTCGAAACAAAGAACGAAGTAGTTGCAAACTTGTTTTAAACCAGTTTTTCTAGCGAATTCAAGCAACATGTCTTATGTGTCGCCTTAGTGTGTGACTTGCCTTAGAGCGTGAACAGACGGTCTGACGGACAGACAAACCGCACTCATAAACACTAACTTTATTGGAAAGAGTTAAAAAGTAAAGCACGTTTTTGCACACTGTCTTTCCTGAGTGACTGATGTATGTCTTGTCTTTTACCCTAACATCGCTATTTGTGAACTGCTGTTAACTACGTAGAATTTCAATAAACTTACAACTCTTTTTGAATCTCCAATTTCACGAGAACCTACCGGAATTTCTCTAATTTCACACCCTCATCCGCCGTCACCCTCTCTCCACTTATATGATACAGAACCTCAGTTCGGTGTGAGTGAATTGCAATGCTAATATGTTTGTTTGGATTGGGATCTTTGGAGCTTCATAACTCATGAAGTCATGGAACACTTGTGTTACACGAAAGGGTAGAAGTTCCTTCAGATGATTTGTAAACAGATTCATTAGCAGGGCTATGGCTAGTGATGTTTATAAGATAATATTATATGCATTAATATTATATATATATATATATATATATAGTAATATATATGATTTTATTCATATATAGTACATATTATCTCCGCCAAAAGATATAGCGATTCACTAAACTTCAAAGTTCTATTTCTTTAAATTTGAAATTTGCTAACATTTTAACTGAAAAACGGTTTATTGGTTTAATTAAATTAAACAAATTAAAAGTATGTCCATTATTATTACAGAGTGTAGTACTATATAAAGAACTATCCTTTTGACGATGTTTCGGCCGTTGAATGAAAGATATCTGTTGTAAACGTATTATAGATAATACCAACCTTAATTTTTTGAGAATTTAACTATTTTTTATTCGGAGTTAAACTTTTTATTGTCAAAACTATTTAAAATAGATAAAACATTTTGTTAAATTCGAACTTTTCAGAAAACTTTATGTAATTTAAGAAAAAAAAGAAAATAAATAAATAAATCTTCTAAGTGAAAAGAATAACAATAAGAAAAGAAAATACATAAAATTTAGTATCGTATTTGCAGTAAGTTTTACCTCAATAAAAACGGAAATTTGGTATTAGGCTTGAAACATTAAATTTAGTTTAGCATGAAGGGAGCCTTGATTTGCTCGAAATTAAACTCAGATATGTATTATCCATCACCACAGTAACAGGCATTAATCATGGCATTGAACTCGGGATTTACGAGTATCAATAACGATCAAGAAATCTGAATTATTATAAGAAATTATTACGATAAACGATTTTTTTTGCTTTTATTTTACGTTGAATTAAAACAAAGTCACAGTTATTTCAATTCTAATTATTTAGCAAGAAATAGAAGTAAAATAACAATTGAAAAAACTGTACAAAATCACAACGTGCATTCTTTGGAAACCAATAATTAAATTCGTATATTGTAAAAATTTTAAATGCAATATTAACCTTCCGCATACCAGACCGGTGCAACAGGACCCGATAGATACATTCAAATTGATTTTTCACATTTTAAAAAATGAAAATTTTGTAAATATGTGACTTTTTCTGGAATGTTCTACTCAAAAGATCCCAGAAAAAACCCATATTTACAGAAATTTCAGTTTTTAAAATAAATTAGAAATATCATTATAAATGTACCTGTCGGGGCCATTGAACCCCTCTGGTAGGCGGAGGGTTAACATAAATCTATTAAACCGAAACAAGCATAAAATATGCAGCTTTATATATGTCGCAGTGTTGGAGAAAGTCTGATAATCTATATGTAGCACGTGATTTTTCTTTCCCGTTTTTATACTCAAAACGGCCATTAAGAGAACGAACCGCGGTTAAATTATTTCAATCCCACCCACCACTGTTACTGTTATCTTATTATTATTATTAGACATTATGCTTTTTGAAATATTCATTATCTTAAGAAAGAAAGAAACGTTTTACAAAAATTCCTTGTTCTAACAGATTTTACTCTATGTAATAAACCTCAATGTAAGTTGATTAAAACAACAATCTTAGGGAGTTTCGAGATTTTTTTATCATCTTCTTCAGGAGAGAAAAACAAGACGCCAAACTGTGGAAATAAAGTGGTACTCGACCGCTCGTAGCTGGTCATATATTTATTTTGACAAAGAGGATTCTCAAATTGAAATTATGTTTGAGGAAAGAACATGAAATAGTGAAATATGCATGAAAGTGTGTAACTCTACAATTATTAAAATAATTGAAAATCAGTTATTATTATCCTATTAAAATGCAATTTTTATGGCCTAGTGATATATTTCTTACATTATTCAAAAATGTTTCTAGTCAGATTTAAAAAAATATTTTTCACTAGTAATTAAACAAGCATTTTCTTTGTTTTTCTTAAGGCTGTTCTTAAGTGATCTGCTCAACAAGCGTAAAACGTTTTGACACATTTACAAATTCATTTTTTAACGGAAAGATATAAAATTGGAATGTTTGACCATGGAAGCGATTTGGAATCGAACTGTGTTTTCCATCTTTTGATCAGTAAATTACCTATTGAGTTATAATCGATTTTGATCACGTGACAAACATGTTTTTCACCCATTTTTGAGAAATTATGTCTCTTTCGCGCGGAAATTCGGTTCAAAACGCCCACTTTGACACTATTTTCTGAAAGGCCTATTGCGTTTGCAAAAAAACGGAAAAAACAGCTGGATTACATAGTTTCTGAACAACAACACCTGTTCGTTTCATGCATTTCCGAATAAAAATAAATTAAAACTTTTGTCACAAATTTATCCTTTTGGATTTGAGAACAGCCTTAAGAATTCATTTAGAAAAAATTCATTTCGTATGATACATTTACCAATTAGAAAATGTATTAGTGTATTAAAGTACACATGGTGTTCCATTACCCTCGGGGTCCAGGTACTCAATCGGTAAAGCACGTAAAGTTTCTGGGTTCGAATCCCATCTCGGGCACTTTTTCTCTCAGGTGTAAAAAATCCAATTCGTATAAAATATTTTTTTTAATTATTTCTTTCAGATTAATTTAGCACAAGAAGATGAAATAGTAATGTTTATTAAACGCCCTACTCCGCCCCGCACTTCAATTTCTTTTTTCTTTACTTTTCTTTTTTTTTGAGGAGGGTGGGGGGGGGGGTGGGGGGGGAGTGGCACACACATTAGAAGGATATTTTGGCAATAAAGTCAGCTTTAATAGAATCAAAATCTGTTATTTTGAAATAAAATAGCGTATTTTAATTTATTAAAACTGGCCAGTCTACAAGAAAAGAACCGATTCCCGAGGAATCGGTCCTTTTCGGAACGGTTCCTCGGATTCGGTCCTTTTTGGAACGGTTCCTCGGATTCGGTCCTTTTTGGAACGATTCCGAAATGGACCGACTCCGAGGAATCGGTCCTTTTCAGAGTCTGTACATTTTGGACCGATTCCGTGGAGTCGTTCCTTTTCGGAATCGTTCCAAAAAGGACCGATTCCAAGGAACCGTTCCAAAAAGGACCGAATCCGAGGAGTCGTTCCAAAAAGGACCGAATCCGAAAAGGACCAATTCCTTTTTACAGAATGGAATCGTTCCTTCAGTTTCACTGCCGGAATGTTTCCTTTGGAGTCGTTCCTCAACAAATGACACATCTCTA
This sequence comes from Maratus speciosus, assembly GCA_963932465.1. Taxonomy (NCBI): domain Eukaryota; kingdom Metazoa; phylum Arthropoda; class Arachnida; order Araneae; family Salticidae; genus Maratus; species Maratus speciosus. The sequence continues at coordinate 111,358,368 of OZ010786.1, read as the reverse complement.
TATACAACACACACAACCCCTGACTTTTGAAAAATGCAAATTGTATTTTTGTCCTTCAAAAAAAAAAAAAAAAGGAAAGATGAAAACAAATGCAAATTGGCCCCCGAGAAATAATTTTTTTAAAATAGTAAACATTAACATTTTTAAAAAAGCAAAAATACCACCAGAACCTGTATTTTGTAATAAATTTGTTCTTGCATTTTAAGATGATATAATTCTAAATATTGTTTTCTGTATATATATATATTTATTATTATTATTATTATTTTAGAATGTTAATTGCCCATATCAATGAACATTGGGAAAAGCTACCTCCCAAGTTCCCTAAGAAATGTTTGTTTGATACACTCTCTGTTTTCCAAGTGACAAATGAAGAATTATTAAGTAGTGGGAAAAAGGAAGCTGTGGTGGAAGAGTGTATTGGCATTACTAAAGTAAGTTATTATTTGATTTTTATAAATTTTAAATACAGTAATTTGATGCTACTTGCATCAATCTTGAAAAAAAATTCAACAGTGCCTAGTGGCTACACTAATACATATTTCCAAACAGTTTCAATTCGACATCACATGTGTCATTAACTGTCAGCTGTATTCGACTTATTTGGTGCATCTGCCATTTTGGATATTGTTTCCTAGGCATATATCTGCTGTACTTCATTTTTAATTAAATTTGAGACCATATTGCTTTTCTAAATTTAAGTTGCAAATATTTCTATTGCTGATTTTGTATTATGTTTACGCTAGGTGAAAACAAATGATTAAGCACATCTAAAATACAAACCTTCAAAAAAAAATCTAAGATTTATTTTGATTTCGTTTGAACGGAATCTAAGTTTTTAGGGTGTAAATATCATATTGTTTGAATTTCATTTTTACTTTTTAATGTTCACTTGGTTTAACTAATTTGTTTCAAAAAGTTAACATCAAATGTAGAACTAACTGAATAAAATATCTTAATATTTGTCCCTTCTCGGGCTTAAATAATGTAGGAAATAATTTTATTTGTTTGGCAAATTATGTTTTTATTTAATATATTATTAAGCATGATACAGGGCTCCCAAGTGGTCCCCTTCCCCCCCCCCCCCCCCCAAAGTCCTCTTTATGGAAAATGGTCGCCTTTTATGCATTTTGGTCCCCTTAGTCCACTTTTTGTGGCTGGAAAAAATTTACTAATGTAGAAAAATCGCTGCAAAACTCTAAAAATCACAGAAGTTAAAAAATTGCGTTTTACTGTAGCAAGACATTGTAACTGGAATTCTTTCATGAATGTCAAAAAATTGTCGCACAATGTGAAAAGATGTTAAAATTTGATTTGAAAATTTCTTTCAAAATCACTAAAAATTCAAGTTAGAGGGCAAAATTTTACTACATTAAGCTAGAAGTTTGAAACCGAATTTCAAAAAATCGCCATAAAATGTAAAAAAAAATCAAAAATTGCTATAGGAATTCAATTTTATTGAAAAGTGGACAAAATTTAATAAGTTTTGCGAAAGGATTGAAACTGGAATCCTTTTACAAATGTCAAAAAGTCGCATGAAAAATTCAAAAATTGCTGTATTAAGCTTTATTGAAAAGAGGACACCATTTACTGAATTGGGCTAAAAAATTTAAACTGTATCCCATTTACTAGTGTGAAAAAGTCACTGCATAAAAATCGCGAAAAGTTCAGAAAATCAGAGAAGTCAAAATGTACTATAGTAGGGCTAAAACATTGTATCCGGAATTTTTTCACAAATGGGGGAAAAAATCCTTGTGGGATGTGATTTTTGTTAATTTGCTGACAATTTAAACCAGAGGATGAAATCCGGGAAAGGCAATTACTACATTAGGGTTAAAGGTTTGAAACCAAATTTCTTTTATAAGTGTCAAAAAGTCACTGCAAAATGCCAAAAAACAATGAAATAATTGGGAAAATTTACTACATTCTGCTAAAAAATTTCAACCAAATTCATTTTACAAATTTGGAAAAATATCCATAAAACATGAAAAAAGGCTAAAAATTGCATTTAAAAAAACTACTCAAAAAAGTCCAAAAATTGGCTTCTATGTGCATAACTTTAGACATCAGCTACCTTCTTGCCAAATCTTATAGCTCTATGCACAGCGATCTCGTCAGTACAAAGACACATAGACAAACCTCTATCTTTATTAGATTACTTTTTAATACAATTATTCAATTGGTAAATAAATCATATCAACTATTATTTTTAACACAATCAAACCGATTGGTAAAGTTATCATACGAATTTAAATATTTCCAACTGAGCGAAAAAATGCCCAGGCTGGGAATCGAACCCAGATCCTTGGCTTACAAGGCCAATGCTTTTCCGTTTAAGCTAACTGGGCCGACAACCAGCCAGCATATTTCGCTCAGAAAACCTTATTGGTAGAACATCTGGTCTGTCATTTAGACAGCTCAACAGAATAAACCGCAGGTAAAGGAACTCCATATAAACGATGGATACGTAGATGAATTATTATTTTTAACACAATCAAACTGATTGGTAAAGTTATCATACGAATTTAAATATTTCCAACTGAGCGAAAAAATGCCCAGGCTGGGAATCGAACCCAGATCCTTGGCTTACAAGGCCAATGCTTTTCCGTTTAAGCTAACTGGGCCGACAACCAGCCAGCATATTTCGCTCAGAAAACCTTATTGGTAGAACATCTGGTCTGTCATTTAGACAGCTCAACAGAATAAACCGCAGGTAAAGGAACTCCATATAAACGATGGATACGTAGATGAACTATTATTTTTAACACAATCAAACTGATTGGTAAAGTTATCATACGAATTTAAATATTTCCAACTGAGCGAAAAAATGCCCAGGCTGGGAATCGAACCCAGATCCTTGGCTTACAAGGCCAATGCTTTTCCGTTTAAGCTAACTGGGCCGACAACCAGCCAGCATATTTCGCTCAGAAAACCTTATTGGTAGAACATCTGGTCTGTCATTTAGACAGCTCAACAGAATAAACCGCAGGTAAAGGAACTCCATATAAACGATGGATACGTAGATGAACTATTATTTTTAACACAATCAAACTGATTGGTAAAGTTATCATACGAATTTAAATATTTCCAACTTTCGCTCAGTTGTAGGATTTATCGTCTCTATAAACTAAAAAGCGAACTATGTGGTGGAACTCTTACAGCAGTAATCTTAACGATGTTGGAATGATCAGTATCAATTTATCTTTAATGTTTTTGAAGTAAATTCTATGCACCTTTGATATTCTATAGAGTAAAAATTTAAATATATTCGAATATAATAATGAAACATTTTGATATTATAATTGTAAAGAACAGATGCATCACGTTTTCTCTCCCCATTCCCCCCATTTAATTAAAATAATACTTTAATAAAGAAAATTGTTTATTTAAATATATTTGTGTATTTTTCTGTGTTTTGATTTACGTGTCTCTTAATATTATCATAAAGTACCAAATTAATTTATTACAATTATATATTAAAGAATTATTAATTATAAACGTTCTAAAGTAAATATTTAACACTTGGCACAATTTAAATATGTTCAACATATACAATTTTCAAGCAAGAAGTATTTTCTTAGTGCAGGTGAGTCTAAAGTTTATTATTTATACTTTACCATGAAGTTACCAAGTTATATTTATTTACATCTCTCACATGCAATGTTTATCATTAACCACTAACGATCATTTGGCCATTATTAATAGTGCTATATTTATGTATTGTGTGTGTGGCCGTGGATCGCCGTAGTGGTTGTCTGAAAATTAAAATGAATTGGCAACCAATGAAAATATTATGAATTAAAGTTAAATGTACAAAATAATTAATTTAGAATATGTTGCCATAAAAACATCGGAGGCTGAAAAATAAAAATAAAAGAGGCTCACCCATTTGAAGTAAACAGACAAATATGTACAGTTAACATGAATTTGATTTTCTTTAGCAACACATAATCATACTTGGCCAAGCAACTTCGTATTTTCCATTATTAAGATGAATACAATATATAAATCAATTACTATATATTAAACTGCTATTTTCCGTGGTTATTTTGAAAATGTCTCTAAAGTGTAACAGTTCGGTTTATTGTCCAAACGGAATTCAGTTCGAAAACATAGATTGTATAGGACTTATTAACGGTTCACTTATATCACGGCATCAGGAATAGTTCGCACATTAATCTTGGACTTCGATGAACAGGAACATTACAGATATTGGTCGATGTCTGCTTGGCTCAGCAGATTGGAATATATTCAGCAATGCTTCAGCTTCTGGTTGAATTGATTGAAGATTAGAGATTTCGTCTTTCGGATGAATCTTAAGTCAAAACAATTGGAATATTGTTGAGATGGTTGAAGATCTATTTATGGAAGGAGCTTCAGTATGCTATTACATCCGTGGAGTATGGAGAGTATGCTCTTAGGTTCGGATAGGAGTGCTGTACTTCGCCATCATTTTCTCCGTCTGAGGCCTCAGCCTCAAACGTACGTGCAAACAGACCGCTACATTTTGACAAAGTGTGAGAGATAAAATCCAGATGGCTCAAAAAGAACGTTGAAACCGACGCTCAACTCAAATTCGCCAATCAGCGACCGGCACGTGCACATCTGAGTCATCACGATAGCGATTTTCATCGCAATCGAAATATCGATAACGATTTGTATCGTAATCGAAGTTGCATTCCCCCTGCATTCCTGAGTACCAGCGATGTCACGCCGTGATACCAAAATAAGATGGAGGATAGAGTGACGTCACGACGTTCTTTTCTGCGAGGAAGAAAGATAAAAAATGTCTAACTGCGTCGGGGAAAAAAAATGGATCGCGCGTCTTTTAAAACTGACAGAAGTGATTAAATTTTGTAATGCGGATATCTCGCTAAATTACGGCTTAAAGTTAATGAAATTTTGGCAATCGCTTAGAAATAAATAGTAGCATCCAATAAAAATAGTTTTGGAATAAAATAATTAATATTAAATAACTTTTTTAATTTATATTTTTGGAAGTTAGCGATTGTAAGAAAAGCATTGTAAGTTACTTTAACGAACGATATGCCGTAATGTTTATATTTTAAAACATCTGTACACTATTAGAATTATATTTAATTGCATATTATAATATTTATTACTTTGAATAATTATTAATTATAGGATTATTAACGGAATATAAATTATTTAGAATGCTTTTTATTTATTTACTTAATACGTTTTTAAAGTTGTTTTTGAACTTAAATATTTAAATTTAAATAGAGAAATAATGCAGACGATAAATTAATAATCTGAAATATTGAAAATGTAACAAATAGTAAACCCACTCCTCTCTAATTCATATTAAAAATCACATATATTATTTATAACTCCTAATTTTAATAAAATTTAAATTTATTTTCTCTTTTCCTCTTATTTTATTTATTTTTTTTTCTACCTAACAGAACCTTCCTGAATCCATTGGTACGCCCAGTTTTTTTTTTTTTTTTTTTTTTTTTTTTACCATTAGAAATAATTGTAAAAATTCAAGGGAAGACAAGACTGGGACACTACACCTACTCACACTAAGGGAAGATGCGGCTGGGATGCCGCGCCCACTCACATTAATTTTACTCTAGCATTTTATACTCATTTATTATACGTAACTAAACTTCATCCAAGTGTTTATATATTCTTTAATTCATGTGTTTGATAAAACATTGCAAGAACTTCATACAAATTAGAAGAGTCTAAGTTTTGTAGCTTTTCGAAAAATTGTACTTTTCAGCTAAAAACCCTATTAACTCCTAAAAGTACATGAGTGATTTCGATAAAAAAAATTTTGTTTAGAGTACAAATATAAGATCATATGTGGTAGACAGTTTTAAAATATTTTAATTATAGTTTCAGAAAAAAATATTTCTGAAAAATTGCGATTGCTCTAAAATAAGAAGTTTTAGTCACAGAGAAAAAAAATGTCTTAAGCATTATCCAGTGAATAGGGATTCAGATTTTCATCAAAATCGGTTTGGTAGTTTCTGAGGAAACAGGTCTTAAAGCTCGCATTTCCTCCCTATTATTGCACCCATTCTTGTCTTTCCTCAAAAACACTTTTCGGCTTTGTCATTTTGTAACACAAAGTGCAAGTTCAAAAAGTACAAGTCACAGTTCAGCAGAAAACAAAACATAAAAACTTAGCATCTTTTAATTGAACAATAAGAAGGTTTTAAAAAGGTGTACAAGCATTTGACTGACTTTCGACTAGGGTGTCAACGATTTTAATCAGTTGATTTAAATCAGTGATTAAATCATGATTTTAATCAACCGATTTTTTAAAAAAAATCATTGATTTAAATCAAAAATTTTCTAAATGTTTAAAATGTCAAAAAAAATTTTTTTAATCTAACATGAACATAATTTGAAAGTTTCTTCTGCAAGTAAAAGAATAAATAGTAATTAATAGCAATCTGATATTAAAGAAGAATGAAAGAATGGCATCTGCCCAACAGCTAAATTGTAAATGAATGCATAAGAGAAAAAGAAATAATTGGTATAAAAATGCTAAGCACAGAAAGAGCTTTTTCAGTATCAGTTGAATAAATGTTTTAACTTTGTAATTCATATATATTTAAATAGGGATTGAAAAGGCAGCAAAACTTTTTCTTAAAAAGAAAAAAAAAAATTAAATCATTGAAAGCTAATAATCCACACCGGGAGGTAATAATGCTGTTGCTTAAATATTTTGAGGATTTCAGATAGTATAAGTGGCTAACTTATATTTATTCTATATGAATGGGTTTAACATTTTTATAATTTTTTTATTAGCATACAGATATATGTGTGTAAGTTTAGATTTTGATGGTTTACGGTAATTTTCCTAAATACAAATGCAAAATGAGCTGCAAATAATATTTGTTAGTTTAGTTATTTGTGCTACTAACTAATGAAATTACTTATTTGCAGTTTTTATTAATTATGTAATTACTTATACTGTTTCTTCTAGGCCATTTTTTAATGCTGCCACCCTTTTGAAATTGGTAAAATGCACCCTGCCTTAAAAAAAAAAAAAAAAAAAAAAAAAAAAAAAAAAGTTGAAATTCACCTGTAGTTGTAGCCAGAGGTTTCTTGTAAAAAACAAACTCCCCCATTCAACAGTATTTCTAAATTCACATGGCCAAGATCTTACAAAAATAATAGAACTTTATTTCTTTAGAAAATGCAGGATATTGTTGAAATATGTTGATTTAATTGTATTTTTCAATTTGTTATTCATAAAATTATAAAAAATTAAGGACACTTTATTTATGATACTAAAAATGATTATTTTTTTCCCCTTAGATCATTACTAATATATTTCCTCATGAAATAGTGCCCTTTTTTGGAACTAGCATCCTGTCCCTTTGTCTTTCTAAAATGAATACTACATTATTATCATTTTAATAATTAAGACTTAAAAATGTAAATATGTTCTTAGTTAGAGAATTGTTTAATAATTATTAATTTGAAATAGTGTTAACTATTTAATATAAAATGCAGTTAATAATTTTAATAAATGTTAAATATAACTAGTATTTATAAAGTTTTACATAATTATTACAATATTAATGTATAACATTATTGTATGAAACTACTAATTTGCAGTTTTTATAATTTCTGTAATTACTAACTAATAATTATAATTTTATTAATTAAAATGTTAAGACATAGATTATGTCAGCAATTAGTGGTTTAATTGCTTTGGAAACCTAAAACTCTTGGCAGCTATTCAGTATTTGAACGCTGGAAAAAAAAAAAAAAAAAAAATCTGATTTAAATCAAAAAAATCCGATTTTTTTGATTTTTAAAAAAAAATCATGATTTTTTTTACACCCTACTTTCGACACTCACAAAGTCTGTTCCGTCGATACGTAATCAGAAAACTCAATTTGTCATTCGCAAAGAGCGAGAATTGTGAATATTTATGTTTTTTGGATCTCCTGAAAAATCTTATTTTTCAGGTAAAAATCCCATTATCTCACAAGGGAACCACTTTTGGTGTTGCTCACACCTAGCATTGAGACCTGGTGCATTTTAAAGACCTATATTATGAAGTTTGAGAATCGATAAAATTTTTCTGTTAAAATAATATTTCTTGATTATACAGCAGCATAACTTTCTGAAAATGCAATTTTCAAGACCACTTATCGGACTATTAACATTGAATTTTTTTTAAAGAAAAGCATTTAAAAATAAAAATTAGTTGATAATAAGTATAAAATATTGAATAAAGTTTGAAAATTCCTTCAAAAACCTACAAAATTGATTTTGAAAAATTGCAACTTTATATTCATATTTTTAGCAGGGAAATAGTTGGCGTTTATTTTCAAAAGTAGAGCTTTCCGGCAACCCTAGCCAAATGTCATAGCTGAATTACCGAAGGACCATTTATTACAGCAACATTTCATTTTAAACATTTGAAACTTTATTTCATTCGATTTTAAAAGAAAATAGTTTGCTTATTTTGTATTTCACTAAAAAATAGTATTCAATGATCTTCGAAGCTTTTATAGAATTATATTTATTACTTATATATTTATCGTCTGCATAGAAAAAAAATAATAACCTAATATTTGTTTCTTATGCTGTCAATTATATTTTTTAAAAATCGCAATCTGATAATTCTAGTAATATGTTCTGTACATTTTCTCTTAGGATAAAGCGGGCGAAAAAATTGTAGCACCATATTTGGCGACTTAACTCACTTTTGGCGTGAAATAAACAAATAAATATGTAATAATAAAAAATAAAAAGTATATAAAATATTATTTTAACAGAGAAATTTTTTGGGTTCTTTAACTTTTATGTATAGGGCTACAAAACGCGCCAGGTCTCGATGCTAGGTGCGAGCAACACCAAAAGTGGTTCCCTTGTCAGTACTCGAGCGATTTTGATATATATATATTTTTTTTTGTAGGGTATAAATATAAGATAACAGCATACATATGTGGCAGACAGTTTTTAAAAAATTTAATAAAATTTCTGAAAAATTGCCATTGTTCTAAAATAAAAATAAATTTCACAGAATAAAACTGTCTGCCACAAGTCTTGAGCCTAATCCAGTGAATATGGATTCCAAATTTCATCAAAATCGGTCAGATAGTTTCTGAGAAAACAGGTCTTAAATCTCTCATATTTCCCATAGGATTGCACTCAGTCTTGTCTTCCCTTAATAAAGCATCGATTTAAATTAAAAGCTCCTTTAAGGACAATTATCAATGCAAGTTCTGAATGTTAGAATACTTCCTATCTTCTTGCAGTAGACTATTTAGCTAGGTGTCCTTTTTAGTGATTCATCTTTATAAAGATAACCAATTAACATATTTTTGGGGGTAATTTTTAAAAATTTGCTTGCATATTTAAGAAAACTTGGTGCAGTATTTTTAGACATGGTCCCCTAAAGTCCCCCTTTTTAATATAAGTGATCTCCCAAAGTCCCCTTTTAAAATAAAAAGGGTCCCCTTTCCCCCTTTTAGAAGACTAAAATGTGTTGGGAGCCCTGATGATATTATATAATATTTTAAATATATATTATCATCAAAATACATAATGGATTTTTATTTTTTAGTCTGATTTATACTAAATATTTTTTTTTTTTTTTTATAACAAGTTTTTGATGGAGATTTTCATTTGGTATTATTAAATATAACATTGTCCTAATAGACTGAATAAAGGAAAAGTGAGAGATGTTTACTTCTGTCTTGCTTTAAAAGATCATGTCAGTTTGCACAATGTGCAATTCTTCTCTGAGTATGAAGAATGGAAGTTGGCTATCTTTGACAGGTATCTTCAACAGTTATCAGTAGATTCAATTATATTCACTTATCAACATCATTATCTTCCATAGATCCACAGTTTTTTTGTTATTAATGTTAATATTGTATCTGTGATTTTTTTAAAAGCTTATTTTTATCACTCTTGCTTTAGTCTTGTATTTGTTTCTTCTTTTTTTATAATTTTTGTTCTTTGACATCTTAGCCATTTTCATCCATAAATTACTAAAGTATAACATTTTTTTTTTTTTTTTTTTCATGGTATAATTTCTATATTTGTTGTTTTCTGTGTTTTTATATTTTTATAAATGATGAGATTAACTAAATTTTTATTGTTGAATTTATATTGATACCTGTGTAATTATTTGTTATTTAACTAAATTTTTATTGTTGAAGTTATATTGATATCTTTATAATTATCTATTATTTTTGAAATAAATGTAATTTTCAACAATTTTTTTTTTAACCATTTGGAAAAATGGGTATTGTCCTCGTCAGGGTAAGAAATCAAAAGCATATCTGAAGCTTTTTATTGGTTTAATCCGCATTTTATTCATTTTCTGGTTGGTTTATACAGTAATCTGTATGGTTCTTTACTTTCAACAGAGATGGATACTTCTGTTGCCACTATGACAAAAAAGTAATAAAAACTACAAAAAAAAAAAAATTAATAACTCAGAAAGAAATTGAGATACAGCTTTCAAACAAGTTGCATTTAAAAGTACATTTTTTTTTCTATATACGATGGTGTAAAAAGTAATATTGTGGGATGTTTAGAAGTTTAAGAATGAAATTTCATTTAAAATTGGTCGTCAGATTTCTTGGAAATCTGACGATGGAAAAACCTTTTCCCAAACAGCCAATGAAATGCTTGGATAATATGTAAGTTTCATGTGGATAATAATTAAGTTTCAGGAAATCTGAGGAATCACTAGCGATTTTTGTCGCTTGCAATTTGTTACGTGTAATAACACTATTAATGTTTAATTCATGGCGTACGTAATGTATGATCAACTCTGTGCGATTTTTTATGTCTTAAATTTTAGTCTTTGAAAAAATCATTATATAAATGGTCGTTGTAATTTGTTAAATTGCTTTATTTATTTTTTGTGTGTGTGTGTGTGTGTGTTATGTATGCACTGCAAGTTTTTTATGCTTAAAATTTGTGATGAAACAAATAATGCATACAGTTTTGCCATTTAATTAGAATAAACATGCATAGAAAAAAAGTCATCTTCATTTGGTTATCTGTTTATTTATTTTGAATTTTCCCTTATCCCAATCTTTAATATATAAGAATAAAAAAGGGTATTCAAGACTATAGTCCCAAAGGAATTGTAACTCATTTATAAGATAGCAATCTTTAAATTTATCTAAATTTAACCGTGATAATAATAATAATAAACATTTGCTGTATACTGTTGCTTTCTTTTTATGATTTCATTGTCACTTTGTATGAAATAATCTTTAAAATGTATTAAATTATATGTATTACTTTTAAATGCTTACCATTCATTTTCAGGAATTGTTATCTAAAATAAATTCCCAGATGTTTTCGTGGGTCCGTGTAATACTATGGTTCATACTCATAGCATCCCTGCTACTTACTTATGATATTTTAATCCATGGCTCATTTTTAGGTAAGTATTTCATAATTTATGTCTCTAATTCTTCTATTCAGCTAAGCTTATAGATTTGTTAATTGTTTAAATAAGGAAGTAAAGTGCAGTTTTTAAATAAATATAGTATGTGTTTAATTATTAAAAATTTAAATAAGAGAGTTAAATATTTAAGTAAACATACTCTCATATTTTCTGTTTCTCTCCCTGTAAATATTTGTTTATTCAAATATATTTTATAAAATTCTGAAGTTCTATTAATCCATTCTTACAGAATCCCACACTGGTCAGTTTATGAAGGATGCTGGTGTTTTAGTCATATATGCTCAAGCTAGTGAAAAATTGTCATATTATTATATGAAGACTTACAGGTTAGAACATTTTATTGTGAAAGTTTTTATTTTTATTTTTTTTCCATATTCTCCCTTATTTTTTACCTCTTTTTGCATGTAAGTGTTATTTTTTTTCAAGACTTGTATAATCTGATATATAAAAAGGAAAATTTATCTGTCTGCCTGTAATTCTATAAAAATCCACAGTTTGGAAGCCAGAAAAACACAGCCAAGGCAACTAAAGTAATCTGGAATTGAAATAACTTAAAGTTAATTTTTAATTAATAAAAAACCACCAATTTAACACCAATTTCCTATCAAATTTAAACATCTCTCGTTATAGCAGTTGCCAATAATTAAAATCCACAATAAAATTCTTACCACAACAATTACTTTTCTATTGCAAGATTTCCATGTGAAAAATGAAAATAAATAGTTTGACAAATTAGAAAAAAAAATTGAATATTATGTCATATTGGAAATATAATGGACGTCAGCAGTTGAATATATAACGTCCTATGAATTTGAAAAAATATATTCAAACATGTTACAAACCAGATTATAGACATATTGGCATATTTTAACATTTTGAAGTTCTCTGAATTTGTTTTCACCATTTTTAAATGTATTCCATACTAGCAGAACTACCCAGCTTCGCCCGTGTCAATTATAAGGAGCCTTCCAGGTAAAATAAATTAAAACAAAATAATACGGCAATCACAATAACTGAAATTTGTGCATTCCCATCCACAAATCGTTATAAAGACAATCAAAAAACATGGCGTTATTGTCTTGCAACCATAGTAAAATCCCTGAGCTTTAATAACAGAATGCACGTTTTCTTTGGTGGGTGTAAGAGAAAAATATGTGATTTTCCTGACAATACGAAAAGAAAAAAAAAATCCTCTAAATCGCGCAGCACTTAGTGAAATTCTCGTTTGTATGGTATTATCTACATTATAAAGTAAAAACACTATGTCAGTGCCCATAAATTGTACTCCATAAATTGTAACCCATAAAATATGCCTTTACTGCAATTTTTCTAACTTTTAAACATCACACAATTTCATTTCGTACAATGTCGAATAGAAAAAAAGTTCTTTCAAATGAAATTTGTTTGAAAATTGTACCTCAGTTTTCTGATTTTAATGGATTTTAAAGTAATTTTTAAGCATGGATATTTTTAAAGTTGAGTGCAACCCGATTACGAAAGATGAACCTATTTATACTTAATGCAATAGTATAAAGAAAAGACATGTCTATGAGTAACGCTGGTATCATATTTTCGGTGGCAACAACCTAACACGACAGTAAATTTCCCTTTTACTGCAGTTTAACGTCTAAACATTGTACATTCGATTGTTCCAACGTATTATAGAAAACAAAAGTATTTTCAGTAATACTTGTTTGTAATGTTTATCTCAATTTACAAATTTTTTATGGGTTTTAAAATAATTTTTAAATATGCATATTTTTTAAATATGCTTGCAACCCAAATACAAAAGATTAACTCAATTGTTCAAAAACATTGTAAATAATTCAGAATTGGTTTGCTTTCGCATAATATTCAATAACTAAATTGACAAACGAAATTAAAATGCCAAAAATAAAATAAAATAAAATAAAACACGAATTTAACAGATATCAAATCAAACTACTCAAAATAACCTGATAAGTATATAAAATTCAAATGGGAATTTCGTTCCGTGTGCATATAACTTGAATTCTTCAGAACGGATTTCCATGCAACTTGCACTATTAGTTTTTAGGGAAGATTTTAGTGCGTAACATATTGTTTTCCGTTGCTTAGTCATAGAATTACAGGGGAAAGGTATATAATCATGTGAACCCAATTATGAAGGATTAGTCTTATTAGCTGAATGAAAAATGCAAAACTATTTTTATCTCTAAGTATATTGACGAGTTTATCTTCAGTAATGGGGCTGTGCGCTAGGGTATTTTTATTTTAATGAGTGTGCCTGACGCCTATTATGGCATGCACCTTTGTTTAAAACAATATAGAATGACTTATGTTTTAAGCGACTATCTGGCATGCAACTTGATTACAAAATACTAACTTGCAATAATGCTTAAGGTGCTTCTCCAGTTCCCTGCTCAACAACGTGAAACTTTCTGAATCATTAAACGTAAAGGCTTAAAATTTGTAGGCCTGACTATTAAAGCGATTTGGAATTGAAATGAGTTTTTCTTTTTTTCATAAATAAATTACTTATCGAGTTATGAGCAATTGTGGTTGCGTCCGAAATTCAATTCAAAACACCAACTGAAAAATCTTATACCTTTACCAACATATGGAAACTATCTTTCGATTACATAGTTCCTAAATAAGAACTCCTGTCAATTTCATGCGATTCCAAACAAAAATTAATTAAAAAATATGTCAGAAAATAGCTCCATTGGATTTGAGAACAGCCTTAACTTGACGTTTATGAAAAAACTCACATTTTTTGTTTTAATTTTGGATCTTGCGAAATTTTGATTCAGATAAAGGATGTTCTTATGACACATTGTGGTAATTTTTTTAACTTTTAAAATTAAAATACATGTTTTCTTTGGTGCGCGTAACAGAAGTATACAATATCTCCCACAATACGGAGGAAAATGCAAAAAAATACATCCAAATGAGGTAATAGTTGCTAAAATTTTATTTGGAAAATTTGAAATTTTATTGAAATTAAATCTACAATGATTAGATGAAATGATGTCATTTTCCATAAATTTTAAATCAAGACATCTGTCAAGAATATTTTTGAAAATGTAAATAACCGTCTCTTTTTGCTATAAATCACAGAAAATGTTAACACTGAATAAAAACCAATACAACACTTAGCGATAACATATAGCTATAAGATATGGTTATAGTATACAATCGAAGTAGTAAGCAAAATATAGTAGTCATATGTTTACAATGAGTTTGATTACGCGTTGAAAAGATTTGATAGAATGTGACGTCATATCTAGCCTATTTTTTCTTTTTCTTAAATTGTTTTCATGAAATTTGACTGTTTGTATTAAAATAGATGTTTTAATAACAAAAAAAAAAAAAATTCAAATTGAGGTGCTACATTATTTTCCTGCTCTTATTGTCAAAGTTTTTATTTTATATACAAAAAAATGTGAATTTTCTGTTTAGAATGACGTCAATATCAAACACGCAAAAATATAGCAAGAAAATCTGAATTTTTATTGGCAAATAGAAACAAAATACATGCGTTATCCTTATTTTTTTCACATTATTGTGTCATTTTTTAGGGTGTGACAACAGAAAAGAAACGTTTGAATTTAAAAAGATTGAAAAAGAGATATTTCTATAATGTTAAATTATGGAAGTGGTAGAAAAAAGGGATAAATAGTGGTCTGATAATTTTTTTAAGTAGACAGTGATCTTTTCCACGTTCTAAAACGTATGTACATGAAGTTTCGTGCAAATCGGTCAAAAATTGAAGATTTGTATAAAGGACAGACATACAGAGAACAGCTTTTATATATATAGACATACACACACGTGTGTGTATGCGTGTATATTAGAATTTCCACAAAGGTTTAAGTGACAAGCGCATTCTTAGTGAAGAACTGAAATAAAGATTTCAGATTTTTTTTTTTTTTTTTTTTAAATAAAATTCATAGAATTGTTGTATTTGTCATTTTTCTTTGACCATAAAAAAATTATTTAAATAACAAAAATTTTGAAATTGATTTTTCAAAACAAATATTATTAAAATTACGGGCAACGCCAGATACTTTAGCTAGTACAAAATATTCTTATGCTATATCTTATATTTTGTAAAAATAGATTAATTTATTTGAAATGTCAGTTAATTCATTTTAAATAATATACAAAACATAAAATGCACATCCTTCAAAATTGAGTTAAGATGCAATTTTATGCCTCTATTAATGCAAAATTTGTTCTAAACATTTTCTAGCTTTATAATGTGTATACAGTCTTTGAGTGTCCTGTTAGCCCCTTGACGGGTGGTGGGATATATTATATCCCACCTACGATTAATGAAGATTTGCACAAGAAAATTTCTATTAAATTTTTTAACTTTGGTGGGAAAAAGACGCAAAATTGCTTTTTCTATTTTTGCAATAAAATTTTTGGAAGATTCCGGTATGAATTCGACATTACAGAATCACAATTGTTTGCCCCTGGAAGGGTTAAAGATATTTTCATTGACCAACTCTCATTAGGTGAATCTTGTTTTTAAAAAGTATAAAGATTATATAGAAAATAATAAAAATTAATTCACTTCATTAAATATAAATCATATATAAAAACATGTTTTAAAGTTATAAAGGAAAATAGAACATTGTCAAGAACAGTTGCCTACTAGATGATAGACATGAAATTATTGAATTTTCTAGAAATCATTCTTTTAAATCTGGAATAGTAAGTAGCATGCATAAATTTTATGTAGTTGTGTTATTTTTTATTCCTTACTCTACCCTAAAAGTTAGTGTCCCTCTCTAATCCTCAGCCTCATTTATTCTGTCTAATACATAATAAATTAAGGTGTAGAATTAAAATAAAAATTATTGTAAGTCTCAATTTGGTTGGACATAACTCTTTTATACTTAAGCATATTTATTTCTGAATTTAATACAATCACACATCTATCAAATCTGTAATACTGCTCTTCGAAATTGAAAAGAACTGTATCTATATTGAAAAGAATAATTTACAATCAAATGTGCTATTTATATATATATACACATACATGAAAGATATTAAAATCCTCTTTTAAATCTAAAATTTAATTAACTCCAATTAAATATTTTCTAACTCTTATTGTCTAATTTTGAATCTGCCCCTTTTAAGGTATTTTTCCTATCCCAATAAATATTACTTTCAGATATTAAATTATGACCATCTTGAAGAAATCAAAGTGCAACCTAAGCACAGTTTGCAAGAGTTTCTGGTTTCAGTTGCACCCAGGTCTTGCTCATGTCACAGGCCTAGATATCAATCAAAAGCTGCCAAACGAATTAAGTTAAAACTGACTCCTGATTTGACATCTTCCCTAGTGTAAAATATTACGCACTGATCAAAAACACAGAACACTTGCAAAAATAACAGATTTTGTTGAGTTTGTGATAATCTACTAATCTGAAGAAAATGCAAGTCCCTAAAGGATATTCAGGGCTCCTGATGAACCCTCTGAATGTAATCTAGGACTGTATGATAGAACTTCTAAATACAATACTTTGGTCAACGAACAGGTCCTGAGTTAATTATTTCTACCAGCCAAATTATTTTATTATATCCACATTTATTCATTACATAAATATATTTATATGAAATATTATGATCATGCAAAAAATTTGAATGACCTAATGTATACTGTCTTAGTGTTAATATTTACTAATATAGTTGTCTATGCCCTTGTCTCCTATGTACATACAAAACGCGCAACATTACATGAGGCATCATACAAAAGGTTTTTGGCCTAGTTCATTCACATTTTATTAAAACAGATTGTTTGATTAAAAAGTGCAGTTAATTAAAATGTAATGAAAAAAGAATCGATAAATAATCTCAAAAATTGCAGTGTGAAAGCTTCACAAGGATCCATTGGTTATATTTATAGTGCCACTATATGTCTTAATCATTTAAGGAAAGGAATATAGTATTTCATTTAGTTTTTTTCTGTTATTTTTCTTATTTACAAAGGAGACAAAAAAAAATGTCTACTGAAAAAAGAGCATATTATTATTTTTTTATATCTATAAATTGCCCCACATGCCATTTGTGAGCATTTTTTTATTGATTGGAACAAAATATAGATATTTTTTAAAGGGTGTAATTTTATAAACCTATAGAACACTACCCTTATGTACTACCCACGAGTGACAGGACAAATCACTAAGAATATTTTTTCACAATGATTGTTATCTGTGTTGATAATTATTGATATATGGCATTTCTGCTACATATATGGTTTTCATGTTTTATAAAATGTTGTCTGAAATTAGCATAGTCTATTTTAGAGTCCTGCATCAGGTCGGGTTACCAGCTTTTACCCAACCCGACCAGACCTGCAGTTCAGGTCGGGTCAGGTTGATGCTATATTTTCCCAGTTGCGGTTCGGGTTGGGTTGACTCGAACTTTTTTGTTGCAGGTCGGGTTGGCTTTCATTGGTTCGTGTCGGTTTCGGGTGCCTTTTTGACTCTTGCAGGTTGGGTTCAAGTTGACCTGATTTTTTAAAAGAATGTCCAAAATATTTTTTCACATTAAAACTACTGTGTGGAAGACAAGAAGAAAGGAAGGATCATTTTACTCTTTTGATGCGTATTGTATTTTTAAGCTACTGTAGAAATATAATGCACTTTGTTATTTCGAAGACTCTGGAAAGAATGACTAATACTTCTAGAGCTCCCATTGATAATGTATAATGTTGAAAATATAAATGTAATACATGTTGCGCTATAATAGATGGGAAATTTTTCCAAAATAATAACTGTTGATAATGACGATAAATTAGATGGTGAATGCCAATTGTGTAAAACAAGGTGTACCGTTATAAGTGGAACTTTTGAAGCTGCAACTAATTTTGAAGCATATTTAAAGATTAGATTTTTTAGTTTTATACCATTACATATCGATTGAAATATTTTTTCTTCTTTCTTTGTTTTCATTGTATCAAAGTTTGGGTATAGTTTATCATAAGTGTGAAATTCATTTAATTGAGGATGAAAGTTATATTAATAGTTCTATTTATTGATATAGAATTTAGTAGTTTTTTATCAATCATATTTCATTAAAACATGATTTACTTTTCTTTCATTTTGAGTTTGGGTCAACTTCAAATGGAATTTTCGGGTTCGGATCATGTACAACCAGACCCGTGTAGGACCCTAAAGCGGACACCTCTATTTAGCGAACACTTTTTCAATTCCTAAAATTCATCTATTTGAACGCTTATATCTCTGAATAGCTTACCTCTCAATCTACACACACAAAACATGCGTATGTGTACAATGTACACTGTAGATAAACTATCAAAAATACGATACATGTGTTTTTTTGTGTATCAAAAATGAAATGTTGATAATATTTTTCATAATTCAAAAGAAGAAAAAATCGTTCTTAAAGAAAGAATGATTGCATTTCTTATATATATTTTATTTATCATGCAGTAAATTGAATATATCCTCATACATATTTAATTTTATTTGAAACATAGTTGTGTTCAAACTTTTCGTGAAAATCCAAACAACCTGAGTGGCAAAAAACCTATATATGATTCACAAGAATACTTTGAGTGTGGACTCGACCTGCAAAAAGAAAATTAGATTCATTCCGAGCCGAAAAAACAAAATTTGGGATAACCCGACCAGAGGTTTTACTATATTTGAATATTAAAGAATATAGATTTCTTCATTCTCCTAACATAAAAATGGTATTAGAGATACAGTTATAGATTATTTTCCATAATGGCATTAAAACATGATTTACTTTCCTTTCATTGCAGGTGCTGGTTGAAATATTGCGAGTTCGGGTTGAAATACTTTGGGTCGGGTTGCCAAAAATTACTTTTGCAGGTTCAGGTCAAGAAATTCTTTTTTTTTTTTTTTTTTTTTTTTTTTTGTCAGGTTTGGGTCGGGTTGCGGGTTGAATTAAAGTGGAATTTGCAGGTCGGGTACAATCCAACACACGCAGGACTCTAGTCTGTTAATTTTGAGTTCAAGTTTTGGTCATTATATTTATAATGTATGTTTATTCATTATTTTCATTAAAATCACTAATTAAACTATTATATTTATTTACTATTAACCTTTTATTTAAATAAAAATCAGCAAACATTTTAAAAAAAAAGTATAAAATTTATTTGGTGCTACTAAAATAGGCAAAATCAAACATATTACTATTCTAAGTTTAATACAATTTCATACCCTTCCCATACAATTAATTTAATCAAGATTTACAAATACTCATCTACAACTAAATTTCTTTGAAATAGACTGTCATCCTCTGTTATAACTACTTTCAAAAGTATGAGAGAGAAAAGGCATGAGCATGTGTGTGTTTGTTTTTTCTCCTGCATAACTTTAAAATGCATGAATTTATTTCTCTTTTAAAGGCTGCACCTTCTGGATAGTCTGATGCATATCTTATTTTTAAATTATTTCTACACCTAATTTTGACATCATATTTGGCTTTTTCAGTAAATTTTACCTTAGATACCAAATGGGAAATCATTTGGTCAAATAGTTTAGAGATTAGGCAGGCTTAAAGTTTGGAACTTCTAATGATATATTCATTTGTCATCGTTGCAAAAAAGGTTGCTATGCAGGTAGTGTTTTAATCATAATTGAAGAACTACTTTGTGGAATGATATGTAATTTTCAATTTGCATATTTGAATCTTCTAGAAATTGATTTCTTTTTAAAGAAATATATATAGGTTATAAATAGTAATTTTTCAAATATTTATTTTGAAAAAATAATTTCTTTTAATTAATTTTCGAAAAAAATAATTGAACTGTAAGTTATAATTTTTTTTTAACAGAAATCTTTTTCTAGAAACTTTAAATATGCAAATCCAAAATTATAGCTCATTCTGCCAAGTAGTTTATGAGTTATACTCAGAAAACTACCCATGTTGCAATCTGTTTTGCAATGATTACAAATTAATATAACCTTAGTAGTTCCAAACTTTAAATCTTCATCATTCCTTAACTACTTGATCAAATGACTTCCTGTTTGGCTTTTTCAGAAAATTTTACCATAGGTACTGTCAAAATTAGATGTTTGTTTTGAAGGTTTCAAAGTTTGGAACAAATTCAGCATGTAGACGACCGCCTAAACTTTTTTTGGTACTTTTCGGTTAGCCTGGTGCCAGTGTTATATATACATATTTATATACATACATTTATGTAAATATATGTATATATATACATATATATGTATATATAACACTGGCGCTCGGCTAACCGAAAAGTACCCCTTTTTTTTTTATCATAAATTTGGAAATTAAAATATATGTGGTGTTTTCCTTTTTTCTTTGATCGATTGTACATTAAGAGGTATTCAAAAATCATTGAGAATGCCAAAATCTTTAAAAAAAAAAATACCTTCAATATTATTCTGCTAATTGAGTTCCAAGTTATCACCAGATGGGGAATACTTGCCTGAAGTCGTTAAAATGAGTAAGAATTCTAAGAAAATGACACATGATTACTGGTTTTCAAACCAATCTCTCCATTTTCCACACAATAATAAGTGGGTGTGTCTATGGTTTCTGCCATGTAAGCATACAAACCATGTTCCTATAATTATTAAGAAATGATATGGGATAGTGCACTTCTGTAGCTGATGCAAATTCTTTGCTAATATCCCCTGATGTACTTGTTGGTCATCCTCTGGCAAAGTTGATTTAAATTATGGCTTTGTACAGGCATTGTATTCCATGTATATTTTGTCCTATTGTATCATCAAAAGATATTTCCAGTTATCTTTAATGCTCACCAAATCCTTGTGATTACATTTTGTGTAATTTGAAGCTTATGAACCACTGCTATTTAGTTATATCCAGTTTAAGTTGACGCATAATCAAACCGCACAAATTACACAGTTTCCTTAACATGTATGATTACAGCTTGTGCCTGGCACTAATTTTTATGGTACTGTTAGCATCAGGCTTGAAAAGAAAAATTTCAAGAAATGTCAGTACATGTGGTGACAAACTTGTTTTTAGTCTAGAGTCATTATTAACAATTCGTATAAATAGTTTTAAGTGTAAGTTGTCATGATACTTGATCTATGCACTTAAGCATATGTTGTATATTTTTTGTAGTTGTAAGCTTATGAATATTATGTTAATGTGACAAAATTTTTTCCAGAAATGTTAAAAGGAACTCTTATGGCTTTTAATACAAATATTGTTTCCAGTAGTCATAATTTTTCTCCTTGGCCATTAATAAGTGTATATAAAATACAGAAGTATAATTGTAATTATGAATTTCAGTAATTTAATTTTCTTGTTCTCCTGTTTGACAATCTAATTTTCTAACATGTAGGTTATTAGAAATATATGTGCCAACAGCTGTTTTGTGGATTCGAAAAACTGTTGGGCCATATTTTGAACTGTTTTGGAATCAACTAATTAATGCATGTGCATGTGTTTGGAAAAGTTCACATCCCATAAGAACCTTGTGTAGTAAATATATCCACACTGTTTTTGCTATGGTAAGTGTGTTTAAAATTACACCTTAATGTAATATAAGAAACCAAATATTATTTTTTCTCCTTTTAATAAAAGGTTTGCCAAAAATAAGTTTTCTCTGAAAGCTTTTATCAAGTAACTTAAATCATTAACTTTTTTTTCTTTTTTTTAATTCTTTTCACTGTGATATTCTAATTATAGTTGAACCTCGTTATCCCGACACTCTAATGTCCAGAAAAAAGTGTCGTCATAAGTGGAGTGTCGCGGTAACCGGAGTTGGAGAAAAATATGTTTATAAAAAGCTGTATTTTTAATTAACTTAAGACAATTTTAAATTAATAACTGCTCTTGCAGTTTTAAACAATAAAACATTATTATTAAACAAAATAAACACAAAAACAAAATTGAAAAGAATAAAAATCAGATTTATGATGACTGTTTTTTTTATTGTTACATGAAATATTAATGAATTAAGGTTTGCTTATCCCTAGATGTGATTCCTACAATTATTTTTTCAATATTATGTAACGAATTGTAATCAATTTTCGTTGTTTCAGAAATGAATATTAGAGAATTTCTGATCATTTCAATGCAATGCTTCATTTTTAGTCAGATGAAAAACGCCTTGTAGTCACAAGAAAACACCGCCTGACCAGAAAAAAACCCCGCGAGTAGACTGATATGTCTATCTAGAGCTTACATGGATCATTCATAGTGTGTGGGTTTATTTATTCAGATAAAGGATTGAAGTAAAATTTCTCATTTATCTCAATGGGTAATTTAGACACTTTTGTGGAAAGTTCATAATTGCCAACCTCCCGATTTTTTTCATGCCAATATTTTTATACAAATATACTTGCTGTATGCAATCGCACAATTTACGCAATTAAATAAAGCGAACATTTTTGTAAAATTTTACTGGTATCCAAAAAAGCGGGATGTTGGCAACTATGAAAGTTTGGCTAAAACATTTGTTACCGCTTAATTGCCATGCTTATAAGATGGATTATGAAAAATGGACAATTTTCCTAAATCGTCGGCATATCTGGAGTTGAAAATTATTCAATGACGTAAAATCCAGAGTTTATTTACATTAAAATCATATACAGGAAACCGGGATTTTGAAAATCTGACGTGATAAGCGGAGTGACGTGAAGACCAGGTGTTTGGAAAAGGAGGCCCAGCTGTATTTATTTTCTCTTAAAAAATGGCAAAAAATAAAAATGTTAAATATCATATATACATACACACAAATCCACAATAAAAAAGCTTCTAGAAAAATTTTTTTGGGCACATTATTTTTCAATACTGTGTATGTTTACCAGAAAAGAAGTTTTATCATAGAATTAATGTTGAAATTAGTTTATGAAAAACAAATCACTACTAATATAGATATGTTATAAAAATAAATAAAAGCTATCATAGCTATTTTATTATGTATATTTGTGATTTTTGTTACTATGAAAGCACAGTGAAGATCAAATGGTTAAATTGTTGAAATTTATAAAAAAAATTTCTATAAAAATTAACTTATTTTTATATTTGTCAATATATATATAAATTATATAACCTTGCTTATACATTCTTTTTCCTTCCTCAATCTGATAGAAAATATAGTTTTTTTAATAGTTTCTTTTCTATGTACTATAAGAATAATTTTATTCACTAACTGATGTAATCACAAATTTTGCATTGTTATTGTAAAATAGTGATGGAAATTCTCTATAAAGTTTTATTATGGTTAATCTCATGCTATGGGAAGGTGTAAAAAATACTTGAATGAAACAATGTGTTTTAAAAGGAAAATTTGCAAGATTTTACCCATTTCAATTATCTACAAATGTGCTTATGTTTGAGTGGGTTTTATTGATTGGTATAATAATATAAAGTTCTTTCACTTCATTTTTTCTTAATGCTGTCAGTTGCGTGATAATTTAATCTGTATATTAAAATTGTTTAAACATTTGCCCACTACATATATGTTAAATTAAGTGTTATGAAATTTAGCTACATGTTTTTTAACTTTGCACTAAAAGTACATTTACTTATAAATTAATGTTTTGTGTCAAGTGTTTTACTCCTGTTGTTTCATTACTTGTTTCATTGCATATTATTGCTTTTAATTAAATAAATCATATATATTTTTAAGTTTTAGGAAAAAATATTGTTTGTCTCACAAAATCGAAAAAAAAAAAAAAAAAAAAAAAAACCTTTTATGTTGAACAAAAATATTTTATTGAATTTAGTAGTTTTGTTTTTGTATCTAATATCAATTGTTCAGGTCTATCTATGTATGTAAATTTGTCATAAAAATTGTTATTTCCAAGCATAATTTTTCCTTCTCACCAGGTTGACAAACATGCTCCTTTTTACGGAAATTGGTTATGGGACAACTCCAGGAATCTTGGATTTTTAATCCGATCTCATTTTCAAACTATTGCTCAATATGTGTTACTCTGGTCTTCAAATGTAGCATCTTGGATGTCATCTAATGACTTGATGTAGGTATTCAAATGAGTGATGGTAATATTATCCTTAAACATAAATAATTTTCAGTTATTTGTTCTTAATTTCCAAATACAAATAATATAATAGTAAGATGTACTTACTTTTTTAGTCTGAGTATACTCTGTATTCTATGCTGACAATAAACTAATTCCTGACTTGTACTATATTCAATTATATAAATCTAAAAGTCAGTTGTATATTTGTTCTTTGTAGATTTTATTGTTCATACATTTTCATTAATTGCACTTTCTCATCTCCTTTCCTGTCAGCATATTCAGTGGCATAGTCAGTTATACATTTTTTATGTAAGCAAGTCATTTCTAAAAAGTAATAATAATAAATAAAAATAACCACAGAAATTTAATTTCCGTTTCCTCTTTTATGTAACTAGAAGTTCATATAATTGTTAGATAGAATGTAGCAGTCTTATTTTAATTTTTGTATTAGATAAAGTAAGCTTAATATATATTATCAAGCTTATGAATGAAGTCTACAGTAGAATAAAAACGAGGGTGTAGGAAAGGGAAGAAGCATAGTAGTTGATTCTATTACACTACATGTCCACCACAGTTCAATTCCGGGCTGCGGACTGCGTTGTGTAATGTTTGCAATAAAACCCTCTGTTCTTTGAGGTCAGCAATTGTAAAAAAATAGAAATAAATGAAACTTCTTACTTGGATCGTGTAGTCTGTAAAATAAATGAAGAGGAGACTTGATAACAATATAAATTAATCCTTTATTTTCATCTTGAGAAGAGAAGATAAGGCTCCCGTTGGTCACCGTTCATAAATTAATTCAAGTTATTTAGTTAGTTTAAAAGTGCAGCATGAATCAAGAAATTATTAAGAAATAATTTAACAGGAGTTGTTAAAAATCGCAGACATCGTTTACGCAAAAGCTCTTTACCGGATTCCACATTCATCGGCGTCGGCAGACCGGAGCCGGAGCCCGCGATCTTTTTAAAACCAAAACTAAGTCATGACAGCTCTCCAACAAAACAGATTCTGATTTAAAATTAACGGAATTTTTAATTTATAGTAAGAATACGGGGACTTCAAAAGTTACTGAAAGAAAAGATTTAAATCTATTAGAGAATTTAAAATATTAGCTAATGTCTTAATAAACAAATCCAAAAGAAAACATTTAAAAAGCTTTGTTTTAATTTGCTCCCTGCACAGCGAATGGACACACCTCCGAAAGATCAAACACCCATTCAATGCATATGCCGTGAGAGACTTGCTCCGATGACGTCATCACAATCGTACAAAGTTCAAAGGAGAAGCATCCCATGCCAGGGGCAGCCGAACGTCAGCGAACTTGCCGATGTGCGGTGAAGCGAAATCACCCGCGCAAAAATAAATATGGATTTAAGTTTAAAGAACATCGATGTATAAGGCAAAAGAAATAAAAAAGTAACATAATTTAAACACTGTGAGATTTCATCTCACAATACCCCCATTTACCGAGTAAAATTTTGGCAGAGCAAGTGAGGTAAAAGGTAAAATGAAATAAAAACCTTTTACAGAAACGGGATGACAAAATTTTAAATGCCAAAGACAGAGAAAAAAATCAAAGTTAAAATGTTAAAATAAAGCCAAAAGTTTAAACTGCTGCAAATAAAAATTAGTGGTGACCAAAAGGGAAGAGAGAAGAAAAAGAAAATACATCAAAAGTATACAGTATATTGAAAATAGTATACATAAAAAAATGCCAAATCTTTCTATTTATGGCAATTGCAGTATGATGTCATAAACTTATCTTCAAAAATAATACTGAAGTACAAATGCTAAAGAAAATGAGAATTAGCATATATAAAATCCTATGTATTACTTAAGTAAAAAAAATGCTAAACAAAATCAGAATTAGCATATATATAATGAGAATTGGCATATGTAAAATGAGAATTAGCATATGTAAAATGTTATGCATTACTCAGAATTAGCATATATATAATGAGCTCATTATCAAACATTTCATTAAGTTGGTATACCATGTAAGAAAATTTGCACTTTATAAGCAACAAAGATCAAAATAACTTCAGTATTTGACCATCGCCTAGGACTTATAACTCATAAAATAGAGCATTTGTTTGCAGTTACTATAAAAATAAACTGGCCATGCATAACAATTTCTTTAGTAAAATTTTCATAATACAATATTCATAATTAATTTTTTTTTTAATTCAATTTAGTACTAAATATTTTGACTTCAAACAAGCAGCTGTATTCCACATGAACAAGCGGCCAAATTGTGCACTAAATGACCACTCACATGTAAAACACAGATAGTTAAAGTAGTTGCAACAATATATATATAAGAGAGAGAGACATGTCTAAAAGGAATTAAGTGTTATATTGCTGAAACATATACTCTTACTACTTTTCATTAAATTATAAAAGCAATATATCAACAAACACCAATACTTTTTGTATTATTTACTCATCAAAAATTTTCAAAGTATATACTATTCTTTAAAATATGAGACATCACTTAATACAATTTTAAATATGCATAAAGATAAACTCATAAATTTATAGACAAACAGATAAACCGAGAAACCATGGTTTTAAGAATAAGTAAGTATTTGGTTGAGTGGGTGGGGATCCCCAGAAAAAAAATAAATCCTTTCATATACAATGAAAGATTTAAAAAAATTGACACTATCATGGGAAATTTAAATTTTTAAGTGTACCATAATATAAATATTATAAATCATTTACATAAAATATTTCATGCAGAAAAATCAAGAGAAATATGTAAAAAATATACTATTATCCACAATCATAGAACAATATACACTGTGACTACTCATGTTTTACTCAAGATTTCAGGTGGCTTGGATTTTCCCTAAACAAGGCTCCTGACACCTTGTGCAAAAAGAAAAATAACTATATACACTAAATAGCACAATATACCATCCCATAACTGCAAAAACAACAGCAATGTCCTTCTTTACAGATCCTTGATACCTTAGCGTTATAAACACAATTTAAAGTTTGCATGAAAAATAAATAAATGTTATGAGAGTGTTCAAAAACACACTGAAAGTTTTGGTACACAAAAAGACATCAGTTATGTGTATTGTTGCAAAGGTGTAAACATTGTGTTTACCATGTAGAAACAGGCGCATATCTCTAGATGACATACACAAAAAGGCAACATCAACTTAACAGTTGAATAGACGTTTTTCAGGAACATTGGACGAGAACTTTTTTTTTTTTTTGGCGACAACACAACATCTGTGTGCTTCACTTCCTTTGAAGCTAATCATTAACTTTCAGCAATCACTATTTTCGGACACACTAAAAGGACGAATTATAAAGCACTGATGAAGAGAAAATGATGTTGTATTTCATGAGAATTGATGATATATTCACACACACATCTTGGGAAAAAAAAGAGACATAAGTAGGTAGGTGAAGATATCAATAAGCACTTTTTCTTTAAATTTCTTAGTAATTTTGAAGATTCACTAAGGAACACTTCTATATCAAAAGGCGCTGTTAAATAGTTACTAAGAACTGTGCTTTTCTTTTCATGTAATCTTGTATAGGAATTGATTTGATGCTTAAAAAATTTTAATTTCTTCATTAATAATAATAAAATCTTCAGAATTCATTCAATTAATTGTGTAAAAATATGAGGCATATGACAACATAAAAATTTAGAGACTTTGGGTATATTCACAAATGAAAACAAAGGCACAATAAAATTTTTGAAATATGGGGAATTTAGACAGAAAATAAATTGATCTTGAGAATTCCTGAATCAAAATACAACTCTTGTAACTATAGGTATATGTAAGAATCAGGGTTGCTGGCTTTTAGCCAGGCCAAAAAAAGCCGGCTGGCTTTTTTTGGTTTTAACCACTTAAAAAAAGCCGGCTTTTATTAAAAAAAGCCAGTTTTTATTTTTTAAAGTTGGTTTACAGTAAATTCGTTTTAAATTTGGATCAATTAATTTTTAATACACTTATAAATATTTTCTATTAAAAAAAATTATAGATTTCTATTAAATTTTATCAAATAAATAAGTCTTTATAACTTCTGGAAGGCAACAGTGAACGCATTATGTCTGAAAAAGAATATATATATATATAAGCATTGAAAAGGATATAAGTTAGGTTTGAAATTCTATATTATATATAGTGTTGACTCTAAGCCGCTTTAGCAGGGCGCAGCACCCGGCAGCCCTTTTTATTTCCTTTTTGCACCCGGCGGCTCTTTTAAACCCTTCCGATGCACCCGGCTGCCCTTTTTAACACTTCCTATGCACCCCATGGTAATTCAATTGATACCGGAAAAATATCGCAAATTCTAGGGACTCTAAACAAACCAGTTCAAAATATGTTTTATGAACAAGGTACAAGTGTGCCCTTTTCGAAAAAAATGTGCCCTTATTTTATAATAGTGTTCCCTTTTTGAAAAAAATGCACCCTTTTTTAGAACAGCATTTCCTTTTTGAAAAATGTACCCTTTTTTTGGAATAGTGTTCCCTTTTTGAAAAATTCACGCCTGGCGGTCCTTTTTTTTCCTAGCGTCAACACTAATATAGCTCCACATGTACTACACATTTTAAAGATTATATTTAATTAAAACTGTTCTTAACTGCTCTGCTCAACAAGCGCAAAATGTTTTGACACATTTAAAAATTCATTTTTTAACGGAAAGATGTAAAATTCGAAAGCCTGACCATGGAAGCGATTTGTAATCAAACTGTGTTTTCCATTTTTTGATCCATCAATTACCTATTGAGTTATAAGAGATTTTGATCATGTGTCAAACATGTTTTTTCACCCTTTTCTGAGTGGTTTCTTCTTTTGTGCGGAAATTCGATTCAAAACGCTCACTTTGACACTATTTTCTGAAAAATCTATTGCATTTGCAAGAAAACAGCACAATTACATAGTTTCTGAACAACAACATCTGCTAGTTTCATGCATTTCTGAACAAAAATAAATTAAAACTTACGTCAGAAAGTTGT
Source organism: Maratus speciosus (assembly GCA_963932465.1). Lineage (NCBI taxonomy): Eukaryota > Metazoa > Arthropoda > Arachnida > Araneae > Salticidae > Maratus > Maratus speciosus. Next base: position 111,328,967 of record OZ010786.1, on the reverse strand, counting down.
CCTTTTGGATTTAAAAGCCTTAATGACAAAATGTAGCACATCAAAATGGAAACATTCTTATGTGTCCATATGGAGAGATTAAGTTATAAATGTTAAAAGAGAAATTAGAAAAGATGTTTCATTTGAGGAGAGTGGTACATAAGTGTATAAAAAATAGAGCATTTAAAACAAGAAAAAAAAATTCTCCAAATAAAATTTTGAAAAGCTTGTTGCTAAGCATATTCATGCATATACTATTCATAATGTTTTTAATAGTGAGAAATGGTGGTGTTTTTATTAATATGACTATGTATAATTTCAAATGTTTGCTAGAAATAAAATAAGACGTATATTAATAGCTCTTAAAATTAAGTAATAAAGTAATAAACTAAGTAATAATAAACTAAAGTAATAAACTAAGTAACCATTGTTCTCTTTAATTTTATAAAGCAGTAAAAATGAAAAAAATGGCAGTTGGTATGGCCCTTTTAAAATTTAGCTGACATATTTGCAATTCAGAATACAAATCACAAGCAAAATCATCTAAGTTTTATTCCAGTATTAATGTCCTCATTATTGAGAAATTGGGTTACTTATTAAACTGTAAATCAATTAAATGTCATTAAAACTAATTAAAAACACTTTAAAATGTGTAGTTTATAATTACAATGCTTTATTGTATAAAAGCCAATTACGGCCAAAAAAAGCCAATTTTGGCCAAAAAAAGCCGGTTAAAACCAATAAAAGCCACCGGCCTGGCTTTTTTTAATTTTAGCCGGCTTTTTTGCAACGCTGGTAAGAATCAATATTGAAAGTAACTAATTTTATACTATTTCATAAATTTTCTTGATTTAGCAAAAAATTTTTGCAAAAATAGCAACACTGACTTATAGGAGCAAACAAGTCAACCAATCCACTTAGTAAGGATAAATTACATCTCACAGTAGAAAAGGCAAACCAACAAAACTTCCATAATCAGGTCTTGTGACAGTTGTTACTTGAGAAAACATCTGAGATTACTCATAAATCTTATTTAGCTTTAAAGACAAACATCGAAGATATTGAATTGAATCAGACATTGTAAGGATAGATGACTCAAACATGACATGACCCCTTTCAATAATCACTTCAGTGTTGAAAATGAAGCATAAATTTAAAAGTTATTGTTATAAAAACAATGAGTTGAGCAGGTAAGTATTAATACATTTATCTTCTATCATCAAACAAGGAAAATACTAGAGAGGAGGTCAGCACAAATGGATACAACACATTAGTGAATGGCCAACTTCATCAGGTAAGAAACTTGAAAATGAAGCAAAGTTTTTTTGCAGGTGAGTATATATTTTTTTTAACAGGTTGGAAGAGAACTCTTAGAGCAGCATATGTAGAGAGACAGTCTTTAAATATTGGAAACAGCAGTAACACAGTTAAAATTATTGCAGAAAACACTGACAATATGAGAACTTATTTTAAAAGCTGTATAAAACCATAAGACTTTTTTAAATAGGTGATGTAAAATAATTGCAAGAATATAATTGTAACAGGAATGAAGTAGCCCCATGCCTACTTCTTCTCAAGAGTAAAAAAAAATAATGCTGCTTTCATTCTTTTTCTGAGAGCAACATGAGAATCCTGTCTGTTGAAAACTGTTATAGTCTGCACATACGATGAAGTGGAAAGGTCTTGATGTCAAAATTACAACTTGCCATAAGAATATATTTTTAAAAAAAAAGAAGCAACAAGAATTTTTCAAATGTAAAACTTTGTCAACTGAGAATTCTTTTAGAAACAACATGAGAACAGTTGTGAAATAAATGTGAAAATATTCTTAAATGCATACATTCTTAATTTGTAAATTGCAGATTATCTTTGCACTAAGTCAAACTGTATGATTATAATAGAACATCACAGTCCAGATGGCATAAGAATAAATCTGTGAACAAATTCTTGTATTCAAATTATTGTTAAACAAAATATCTTGATTTGAAATTTGTAGAACAGAAGCATAGAAATCTCTAAGAATGTTATATAGGATATTTGCAACTAATAACTTCTGTGAAGAACTTCAGCTTCAGACTAATAAATATGACATAAGAATAAAATTTCTCAGCACAAATAATCATGATTTCAAAAATAATGCTTCTTATAAATATACACAGAATTTGCAAATTTTGCAATTTAATAGTGCCATAAAATTAAAAAACCCAAAGTCATAGCCTCTTAAAATATGAAATATGTTCTTGAGAACAATTTTATTATTTCAAACTCATTAGAATTTTTCTAAGAACAATATATAATTCATTTCAAAAAAATATATATACCAAATAATCATTCTTTAAAAAAAATTATGTTCTCTAATAATTCATTACAAATAAAATATGTAGATGAAATTCTTTTCAAATAAAACTATTTAAATAGAATAATAATTATGCATCATCAAAAATACGACTATTCTTCAATAGGAAATTGATCTTAATTTAAATAATTGTTTTAAAGAATATGGCAAACTTAGTAAAATATATTATATTCTTCAAGATGGAGCAGAACAAAATTCATTCTATAATTATAAAATCTAATTCTTCAAAATAAAAAAAAATCTATGCAAGAAATTTTTTTGAGAACAGAAACTTCCAATACTAAAAAAATATTGTCATATGTAGTTATGCAAAAATTCTTGCATAAAATATTCCATATTTCTTAAAATTCACTAAAAGAATAAATCTTAAATTTTATTGAACACATCAAAAATTTTTCAAAAGTTATTCTGAGAACAAAAGTTCTAAAATATTACGAATTTTCTTCAAATCAATCTAAATTTTTCTTAAGAACCACCGTTTTTGCGGCACCAAATGTGATGGAAATATTTTGTAATATATTATAATCCATAATATGGGCCGTTAATTAAAAGTAAAGTTCTTTTTAGTTACAATGCGTTGTGTAATGTTTGCAATAAAACCCTCTGTTTTTTGAGGTCAGCAATTGTAAAAAAATAGAAATAAATGAAACTTCTTACTTGGATCGTGTAGTCTGTAAAATAAATGAAGAGGAGACTTGATAACAATATAAATTAATCCTTTATTTTCATCTTGAGAAGAGAAGATAAGGCTCCCGTTGGTCACCGTTCATAAATTAATTCAAGTTATTTAGTTAGTTTAAAAGTGCAGCATGAATCAAGAAATTATTAAGAAATAATTTAACAGGAGTTGTTAAAAATCGCAGACATCGTTTACGCAAAAGCTCTTTACCGGATTCCACATTCATCGGCGTCGGCAGACCGGAGCCGGAGCCCGCGATCTTTTTAAAACCAAAACTAAGTCATGACAGCTCTCCAACAAAACAGATTCTGATTTAAAATTAACGGAATTTTTAATTTATAGTAAGAATACGGGGACTTCAAAAGTTACTGAAAGAAAAGATTTAAATCTATTAGAGAATTTAAAATATTAGCTAATGTCTTAATAAACAAATCCAAAAGAAAACATTTAAAAAGCTTTGTTTTAATTTGCTCCCTGCACAGCGAATGGACACACCTCCGAAAGATCAAACACCCATTCAATGCATATGCCGTGAGAGACTTGCTCCGATGACGTCATCACAATCGTACAAAGTTCAAAGGAGAAGCATCCCATGCCAGGGGCAGCCGAATGTCAGCGAACTTGCCGATGTGCGGTGAAGCGAAATCGCCCGCGCAAAAATAAATATGGATTTAAGTTTAAAGAACATCGATGTATAAGGCAAAAGAAATAAAAAAGTAACATAATTTAAACACTGTGAGATTTCATCTCACAGGTATAGGAAAGGGAAGAAGCGTAGTAGTTGATTCTACTACATTACATGTCCACACAGGGATATGTTTAGGAAAATTTTAGGTCCTTTAAAGGATCCTTCACAAAATTATTTGTCTATTAAATAGATCTTTCACAGAGTTTTTTCACCTTCAAATTGAACTTTTCACAAATTTAGTCATTTAAAAGTAAAATCTGGCCTGTAAGTAAGCAGTTTAACTCACAAAATAGTATATTACTTAGCTTTTTATATATGAAGTATAGAACATGAAGACATCAATAATTTAAAATTCGCAAAATTATGACTAGAATTTTCACAAAAATAAAAAAAAACTTCACAATTTCACCAAAACAGGAACCTGTGAAAAAAGTCTGGACAGACCCCTGCCACAGTTCAATTCCGGGCTGCGGACTGGGCAAAGTTCACTCAACCTTTAACCACTTCACCGGCTGCCCCGAGATAACTCGGGGGTAAAAGCACTGTTTCCCCATACCCTTCGCCGGTGAAGTGGTTAATCCCCTTGGTCTCAATAATGAGTATCAAGCTTGTTTGGGAACTAAACACTGAGGATACTGCATTAGGCTGGCCACCTGGCCTGGACTTAACACTACATAGCACCTCAAAACAAAGCTGGGCACTGTAGGCCAGGATCCTTAATGGATTGTAGTACTGCAAGTTGAGGTTTTTAAGGAAACTGAAGTGCTTGTGAAGGCTCAAGTCCATTCAAATGAAGTTTATTATTATTATTATTTAAGTCAGTTGAGCTATCTCAAATTATTATTTTCTGTTTTCAGTGTTTGATAATTCATCTCTGACATAAAGAAGTAATATTATATTTCCGATGTGTAAATCTGAAGCTCAACAAGTGACATTTTTGTTCTGAACTAATTTTATAGGATTTGAAACTCTCAAACTGCAATTTCATTTCTTTTATATTGTTATCACCAAATATTTTCAAGAGATTTAATTGGAAATTGTAATGTGTAATTACAATTATATGCATTAATAATCCAAGGTTGTTTATTTATTTTATGTAAAACTTTTATTACATTTAGGGGTGCTGTGACCTTCTAGGTCACCCACTGTCTCATTAATTTGATAATCATAAATCTCTGGAATTTATCATCTCAACTGTCCTATCTAAAATAATTGAAATACTAATTTTAATTATATTATCAGGGTAACTCTGAAATTTTTTGAGACAGGGGTAGACGATAAGCGGCAAAAAAAAATTATTGGTCGGATATGTAAATTTGAACTCTTTTATGTCCACAGACATTAATTTGTGTCAATAATTGCAATTTAGCTATCATAGAATAAATTTTGAAAGATGAGAAAATGAAGTTGAGATGAGAGCATATTATCGAACTATGATTTTAAAGTGGGGCTAAATCAAGAAGAATGTCTTCATCGTCTACAATTAGCATATGGAAATGAAGACCTATCTTGTGCCACTGTATACAGATGGTTTACAGAATTTAGAAGAGGTTGAAATTCTCTTTTGGATAACGAATACACAGGAAGACCGTTGTCGTCTGTAGGCCAAGAAAATGTGTCAACCGTATGAAACATGTTAATCGATGATAATTGCTGTACTTACCAAATGATACAGAAGGAACTTAACGTTCTACCCACAGCTATAAAATTATTCATGAAAAAATTAGTTTGTCATTGGGTGCCCCATAATTTAACAGAACACCAAAAGGCATAGCGTGTCAGAATCAGTAAAGAAACCCTAAAATTGCTTAATGATGGTATCCACCACATTATTTCTAAAATCATAACTGGTGATGAGACGTACATACCCCTTCTTTTTTTTATGTTCCAACACGTCAAGAAAGTAAAGTATGGGTCTTTCAAGGCGATTCCAAACCAACAATGGTGAAAAGATAATGAGCAATCAAAAGAGTAATGTCAGCTGTGTCCTTCAGAAATACAGGTCTGGTCAAAGCCATTAATTTATCTAGAGGGACAGAAGATAGTTACAGCTAACTGGTACACCACTAAGTGTCTTCCAGAAATTCTTCAAGAAGTGAATGATAGGGGATTCATGCTTCATCTTAACAATACATTTTCTCATTCAACAAGGATTACAGTTGAGTTTCTTGGGACTAAAAAAACATCAAAGTGATAGAAGAGAACATCCACCTTGTTCTCCAGATCTTGCTATGTGTCACTTCTGGCTATTTTTTTATATGTGGGTGTCGTTTTCTTGATGAGGCTATAAAAGAATATTTTTCATCTATTCCAAGAAATGGATGGCTTGAGACATTTAATCTTTGAAAAATTCGGCTACAAAAGTGTATTGATCTTGAAGATCATTTAGCTGTACCTTAAAAATTTCAGTATGACCCTCATACTTATTGGTAATCTTAATTGTACAATTTATTTTTAAATGACTATTTGAGCACCTCCTGTGATATTTGGATTACATTACTGAATAAAAACCAAATAACTCGAAAAAAATGCATGCAATAGTACATAGATAATGTAAAAATGGGCTACTCAATCTCAATAAAGGCCACATAAAAAATATTTTAAAACATCAAATATTTGGATACAGTAAACTCTTAGTGAGATTACTGATTCTATTGTAATGTAGTTTTTTTCATGTGTTAATTTATGATGCAAAGTCCTTTAAAAAAAAAAAAAATTAGACTTCTTTTGCAGTTAGTTGAGTGACTAATTTTTGTATCCATTTATTATTGTGCCTACTTTTGCCTAAGTTTTTGTAAATTTAAATTGGCTTTTAAATGTTAAAAGCTAGTACCTTAATCAATTAATCCAGACATCCAAAACGAAATGCTAAAAAATGTGAACCAAAAGATGGGAATAGGGTCAAAACTATATTATAATTTTGAAATATTTAAACATTCATTTTTATGTAAACTAATATAAGCATCTAAATTTTGGAAATGTATCAATCATTTCAAATAATTTTATTCGTCATTTTGACAATTTCTGTCTTTTCTTTGATTTTTGGCATTATTCAGGGGCATGTTTAAAAACATTTATTGGAAAATAAAGTTATTATTTAAAGTTAAAATAAAGTTATTATTTAAAGTTAACATGGGCCTGAAAATAATTAGTATTTTCTATGTGCAATATATATATTTCTATTTGGAGAAAAATCAATTCATATGTATTAATAAATAATTATGTCCTTTTTTTATCGTTGTGAAATTAAAAAAAAAAAAAAAAAAAAAAAACAAAGGAGAGAGAAAGTTCATAATTAAGCTTAATACAGACATGTTTTTTATGTCATATGTATTAATAAATAATTATGTCCTTTTTTTATCGTTGTGAAATTTAAAAAAAAAAAAAAACAAAGGAGAGAGAAAGTTCATAATTAAGCTTAATACAGACATGTTTTTTTTTTAATGAAAATATTTAAATTGGATGTAGAGGGGAATTAATTATTCAAATTGATTTACCAGAATTTGCAGCTGAAGTATTGAGGATTATAAACTTTGGCTTGCATCTTAATTGCAATTGAAAATATGTTGTTGATCTTATATTTTCGTTATATGGGTATGTTTTTTATAATCGATGTATTTTACGTTATATTTATTATAATCTATCAGCTGTGAAACTTTTTATTTCTGTACTGCAGTGAAATAGCCAGGATCTTCACCTAGAAACATTTTGAATAAATATTACATTTTAAAAGTATGAAAAATCAACAAATTTGTTATTTGTGCATATAAAAATAGAGTTTTGGTGAATATATGAGTTGTAAAAAACAATTGTTAAGGAAAAATGCACAAACAGGGAGAATAAATCTGACATACAGCTATTTCAAGGTTTGAAATGAAAAAGAGAGAGAATGGGAAATGGCAACATACATATATATCTCTAAAGTTTCTGCAAGTAAGCATATTTAACTATTGCTGTTGTTATGTCTCCTCCCCTTTCTCTCCTCCCCCACTAAGGAAGGACTTTTAAATAGTATCCTAAATTTATTAAGGTTCTTTCTGTTTTTCTTTTCTATTGATATTATTTCTTTTGTACATTAAATTTACTATTCTTTCTTTCTTTGTAGCATGAATTCTGTGGAGTCTGTGATGCAGTTTTCAGGATCATTAATGAACACTTTGCAATCCTATGTTGTACTGTTTTTAAATTTTATCAAAGGTTACATTCCACTGTAAGCCTCACGCATTACAGAAAGATTGTATTTGTACTTTTTATAAATAATTTGGAAAAAATAAATTAATTTGTACATAATACTATGTTAAATATTTTAATACAAACAATTATAGCCTCTCTTATTCATACAAAATATTTTATAACTTATTTTTAAAAACCCATAATTCACAAGAATTGAAATTTTTTGAATATTTGTAGCAGTTATTATTGAAAAAATATAATTTCAGAAAATTACGATCAAAACAAAAAATAGTATGGTTAGAGTGATAATTTCAATAAAAAAGTATCCACTTCATTAACATTTTCACTTTTCATTACATCCATAAACCTTTTTTAAATTGCACTTCAAACAAAAAATAAGCCATGAAAAGCAGTCGATTACTCTTCGTCTTCATTAATACAACTTTGTAAATTAAACATATTATGGGAATTATATTTAATAAGAACTATTCTGTAGTGCAGGGGTCACAGCTAATTACACTTCCACAGTGCACTTCTACCTAAGAAGCATCTGCAAATTTATAAGTATAACCATATTTATTCTGCTGACCATTAGTAAATACTTGTTTAGATTTTTTTTTTTTTTAACCATTTGGAAAAATGGGTATTGTTCTCGTCAGGGAAGGAAATGAAAAGCATATCTGAAGGTTTTTATTGGTTTAATCTGCATTTTATTCGTTTTGTGATTGGTCTATACAGTAATCTGTATTTCCCTTTAGTTTCAACAGAGTGTTGCCACTATGACAAAAAAGTAATAAAAACTACAAAAAAAAAATTAATAACTCAGAAACAAATTGAGATACAGCTTTCAAACAAATTGCATTTAAAAGTACATTTTTTTCTCAACACGACGATGTAAAAAGTAATATTGTGGATATTTAGAAGTTTAAGAATGAAATTTCATTTAAAATGTGTCATCAGATTTCTTGGAAATCTGACGACGGAAAAGCCTTTTCCCGAACAGCCAATGAAATGCTTGGATAATACGCAAGTTTCAGGTGGATAATAACTAATGAAAATGAAAGAAAATGAATAACAGTTTCTGCCAAAGAGTTCATTTTAATTTGTAAGATTTTCACGTGCAAAAGAAAAATGGAATAAGCCAATTAAAAATAACAAAAAAGATAAATAGGACAGGAATGAATACATATAAATATTTCACACCAAATACAAGTCGCAGGCAATTTCTGTCGCTTGGAATTTTTACGTGTAATAACACTATTAATGTTTAATTCATGGTGTACGTAATGTATGATCAACTCCGTGCGATTTTTTGGGGTCTTAAATTTTTGTCTTTGAAAAAATCATTTTCCAAATGGTCATTGTAATTTGTTAAATTGTTTTTTTATTTTTTATTATTATTGTTACAGGAATTTTTTATTACAAAATTACATAGATTTTCATGCCCTTGACGACTGTTTTTTTTTTTGTTTTTTTTTTTCCAGTTATTATTATTGTTGTTGTTGTAGTAATTTTGGATCTCTTAATGAGTTCTGGCCAAGCTTAAAGCAAGCATTTTTTTTTTTTTTTTAAACAAAAGTTTCTCAATCTGTACACATCTGCTGTAAAAAAAAAGCATTAAAAGTTTCACAGGATTGAAAGAAAATAAATTGGTATCATTAATCATATTCTTGATAGTTATTAAGTAATTTTATTTATGTAAATATTTTCTTAAATGTATATTGCATTTATATTATCTAACATCTCTTTATATATGTGACTAGCAAAACCCATGGCTTTGCTTGCATAATAGTTGAAATATGACAAGTGGTATTTATGTGCCTATTTTATGAGAAAAAATTATACTTCTACGAATAATTCAAAAATTACTAATTAAGCCACAATTTGACTAAACATCATTATTAAGCTGCACTAGGCAAAAATAAGACTTTAATTAATGAGAAGAACTAAAACTAATTCTAAATAAATGATAATTTAGAATTTATTTTGAAGCTTTTACGCTCATTTCAGTTTTTATTTGAAGTTTTGAATTTTTTTTAGAAACCGTTCTTAGCATGCATTTACATCTTAAAAGTAACCATCATGCTACATTCTAAATTTCTAGTGTAGTGCCACTACATGATGGTAGTGGCACCAACATAAAATATAGCCTATGTTGGAAGAGGGACTGTTACCATCAATTTACAAACATTAATTTTGAAATCTGTTTGGTATTTCCTGAGATTCCATAGAATTGCAATTTAGAAAGTTTTTAAAATGCTTTTCACTCATTTTACCCCTTTAAATTTCGGATCTTTTAGAAACTCTTCTTGAAGAACATTTACATCTTATAAGTATTTTTCATGCCAAATTTCAAATTTGTCGGCCCTTCAGTATCACAAAAATGAAACTTTTAGAATGAATTTTGCTCCTTCAACACTCTGGTGGTAGTGGCTTGGACGTAAAATGTAGCCTAATTTGGAGTAAGGACTGTCTTCATCAATCTACAACCATTACTTTTGAAATTGGTTAGTATTTCCTGAGATTTCATAGAAAAAGTAATAGAGCTGGTGCCGGCGACACAAATGATTACGTTATCGAGTTACAGGATGAAATCATGATGCAGGACAAGATTTTTAGTAGTAGATAAGGGAATGACTGGTCTGCCTTGACATTTCTTGGTACGATATGAACATCAGTGGGCACTAACTCGTCATTTTAGCGTCACTATGGGGGGGGGGGGGAGCCTTCCCCTCCAATATATGGGAACTTGGGAAATTTGATCTTAGAGTTTGGAAATTCTAGATTTTTTAAAACACTTTTTCTTTTTTAAAATAAAAAGTATATAAAAAAAAAAAATTATTGTTTCGCTGACTACCTTTCTGAGTTCTGTAACAGTAAACTAGTTAAATTTTCAAAAGAAATACAAAAGACAGCCAGACTCAATTTGCAGTTGTGTTTTTGTGCTACGAAAATATCATATATTTACCAGGCCTGAGTTTCCTTACTTTTTTACATCAGCAGTGTCTTTAATCTATTTTCTCCAAAAATTTAATCCTTTCTCAAAATATCAGACTATTTTCATATGAAGTACGATTATGACTCGTACATAATAGAAGACAAAAACTTTTATTAAATGAACCAATAAATATAATTTTTATGTTTTTAGTTTCAGTATTTTTCTTTGGAAAGAATTTTTTTTATGTATAAGTATCATTATCATTAAACACACATTGCACATATCATCCAGGTTGGGAAATTTTTTAATTCCCCCCCCCCCCCCCCCCCCGGAAAAAATATTTGTAGCTACGCCCCTGCACGTCATCCAGTTACGGGATGAAACTGTTGCCAAATTAAAGGTAAAATAAAGTCTTTTAAAAATATTTTGGTCTGCCTGCTCATATGGTAGAAACCCCTGGCAGACTAAAATCTATAACAAAAAATATGTGCAATTGAAACCCTATAAACATAATATTTTGCATTACATTGCCATATATATATATCACTTCGAATCGACTTTGAAGATGAATTTTGGATTTAGGAGAAGCTTATTAACAGTATGTGAGAAAATGACTGATTTGGCATAACTTGACACAAAGCGAGAAGAACGAGGCGCCAATTCCTTATTTTGACAGTACTATCACATCATCGAGTTACGGCTTGAAATTTTGGCACATTAAACATACCGATTAGTAAAATACGAATATTTCAGTCTGCCGATATTCAGTCATATCTTGGTAGGAGATAAGCAGAGTGTGGCGCCAATTCTTAATTTTGGTGGTATAATCAAGCTATCGAGTAACAGCTTGAAATTTCGGCACATTAAAGGCACATATCAGTATAATAAGAATATTACAGTCTGCCTCGTCAAATCTTGGTACGAAATGAGCAGAGCGGGGCGCCAATTCTTACTTTTGCCGGTATAATCACATCGAGTTACAACATGAAATCTTCATGTAGAACAAGATTATTAGGAGTAGATTATGGAATGATTGGTCTGTCTCGATATTTCTTGGTACGATATTAGCAGCAGCGGGCGCCAACTCGTCATTTTGGCATCACTATCACGTCATCGAGTTACGGGATGAAACCGGTGCCAATTTAATGGTAAAATAAAGTCTTTTAAGAATATTTTGGTTTGCCTACGCATATCCTGGTAGAAAACTCCGCAAACTAAAATCTATAACAAAAAATACATCATAATGTACAATTGAAACCTTATAAACGTAATATTTTACATTATATTGCCATATATATTACTTTGAATCGACTTTCAAGATGAATTAATGTAAAGTATGTATATAGGGTTTCAATTGTACATTATGACATCTTTTTTTGTTATAGATTTTAGTCTGCCAAGGGTTTTTACCAAGATATGCATAGTCAGACCAAAATATTCTTAAAAGACTTTATTTTGCCTTTAATTTGGCCCCGGTTTCATCCCATAACTCGATGACGTAATAGTTATGCAAAAAGGACAAGTTGGCGCCTGCGGCTGCTCATATCGTACCAAGAAATGTCGAGGCAGACCAGTCATTCCATAAACTACTCCTAATAATCTTGTCCTACATGACGATTTCATGTCATAACTCAATGACGTGATTATACTTCAAAAATTAAGAATTGGCACCCCGCTGTGCCTCTTCTCGTGCCAAAATATGACGAGGCAGACTGAAATATTCTTATTGTACTGATATGTTCAAATAATGTGCCAAATTTTCAAGCCGTAACTCGATGATGTGATTATACCGCCAAAATTAAGAATTGGCGCCCCGCTCTACTGATCTCCTACCAAGATATGATGAGGCAGACTGAAATGTTCTTGTTGTACTGATATGTGCCTTTAATGTGCCAAAATTTCAAGCTGTTACTCGATGACTTGTTTATACCGCCAAAATTAAGAATTGGCACTCCGCTCTGCTTATCTACTACCAAGATATGATAAGGCAGACTGGAATATTCGTATTGTATTAATCAGTGTTTAATGTGCCAAATTTCAAGCCGTAACTCAATGACTCGATAATACTGTCAAAATAGGGAATGCACTCCATTCTTCTCGCTTTGTACCAAATTATGCCGAATCAATCATGTTATCACGTACTGTTAATAAGCTTTTCCTAAACCTATAATTCATCTTGAAAGTCTATTCGAAGTAATATATATGGCAATGTAATGTAAAATATTATGTTTACAGGGTTTCAATTGTACATTATGGCGAATTTTTTTGTTATAGATTTTAGTCTGCCGGTGGTTTCTACCAGGATATGCGCAGGCAGACCAAAATATCTTTAAAAGATTTTATTTTACCTTCAATTTGGCACCTGTTTTATTCTTTAACTCGATGACATGATAGTGATGCAAAAATGATGAGTTGGCACCCACAGCTGCTCATATCGTACCAAGAAATGTCAAGGCAAACCAGACAGTCCTTAGTCTACTCCTAAAAATCTTGTCCTGCATCATGACTTCTTCCCGTAACTCGATGACATAGTCATTTGTGTCGTCACCACCAGCTCTATTACTTATAAGATGTAAATGCTCTCTTAAAACAGTAAAAAAAAATTTAAAAAGGAGTGAAAATCTGCTAAACGTGTTCTAAATTATGATTTCTATGCAATTGTTAAAGATAGAAACTTGAAATTTGACATGGCAGATACTTATCAAAAGTTACCAGGTTTCAAGCATCCAACCCCTTCATTATCACAAAAATCGCAGTTTAGAATACTTTTCGCACATTTTAACCCTTTTTAAATTTTGAATTTTTTTAAAACTGTTCTTAGGGAGAATTTATATCTTATAAATAACTACTATGCCAAATTTCAAGTTTCTAGGCCCATTAATAATACAAAAATTGCATTTTTAGAATGTATTTTGCTCCTGCACCCATTGGGGGTAGTGGCACCAACATAAAATATAGCCTATGTTGGACAGGGACTGTCACCATCAATTTGCCATCATTAATTATTTTTTAAATTGGTTCGGTAGTTCCAGAAATTACCCTCTACAAACAAATAAACTTTACTTCTTTATAATATTAGTATAGATTACACTAGGGGCTCTGTCCCCTGCAAGCTACTCTCGCCAACCCTTGTTCAGACACCACAGAATCTAAAATCACGTTAATTCTATCGGTTTTTAAAAGATTAGAGAAGATTGAATTATAATGAAAAACCTATAGCGATCTCCCTGTAAACGGGTTTCCATTCAATTCCCTTTGATTGTGAAAATTTAAGACCGAATCAGTTGCTGTTAAGACATCCAAAGGTTGTTTTCGTGTTTTATTAAAGATCAGTTAAACATTTGAAAAGAAGCTAAAATAAAATGAATTAAGTAAACAGAGTCTTTTCCGATTGGTATTTTTTAACAGCATTATAAAACGATTGACATAATACAATTTACTGCTTTAACCCCTTCAAGGGTGGTGGTTCATTTTTGGACCACTTAATTTTAATTCTTAAATGCCACATTGGCACCAGAATATTGGAATGAAAATTTTCCTTTTATTAAGTGAGTGAACAAAGGCATTTTCGTATTTCGAAATTTGTTTGTAAATTCTGGTGCCATTCACTGATTTCAACATTTTACGAATAGAAGTACCTTCTTGCCCCTGAAAGGCTTAAACGCATATTAATGAATTTATTATTTTAAAGTTTCCTTTCTCTTTTAATATTCACATGTAAATACAATTTTCAAGACATAATTTTCAATGTTTTTTTTCTGTTTTTAACAGTCATGTGTAAATAAATTTTTAATCGTTAGGAAATCATAGAAACTCGACAGAGTTTCTCGCCAAGCAAAAGAAACAACAGTGCAATGAGCCGTAAATGAAAGGAATTTCTGCCAATTAATGCCAAACGATATTTCAAAATTTTTTTAGTACTCTGTCACGCTTATATTTTCTGGGCTGACCAAAGTGGTATTTTGACTGCTCTATATCTCCGGTTCTATTTATGATAGAAACAAAATTCTTGATTCTATGGAATGGGGCGTGCCACGTGACTCAGAAAATGAAAATAAAGTGGAGTCCAGCCTATAGGTTTTTAGTAAATGCGATTTTAAAAGTGCTGTTTTTTGCACTTTTGAAATTCTTGTTCTTACCAAATCTGTTGACAGGGCTGCAGCAATGTGTAATTATCGGATTTTTATGCGGTTTACGGCCTTAGAATTGCTTTTGAGTAGTTCAAACCTTTGAAAGTTTCATGTAAAAATATTAATTAGTTTTTGATTTATACCAGTTTAAAGTAATTTATTCCTATATTGAGCGTGGCGTACATAATATAATTTATTCCTATCTTGCAGCGTGGCCTACATAATATGTATATCTCTACTTACATTTGCACGTGAGCTAAAATAATTATCGTAATACGACGCTAGCTTCTTAGAATTGCAGCGTACATAGTAAGTATGTGGTATGCTAATGGAGAAATCAGGCTTCTTGCAGCGGTACCTACGTAACAGAGACGGATTACCCATTAGTCTGAGTTGGCTGAAGCCTAGGGGACCCTATGCTAAGATTTTTTTTTTCAAGAGTTTTTTTTTTTTAACATTGAGATAACATTTAATGCAAAAGAGAAATGATGCTCTTTATGATGTATTCTTTGTTTCACTCATTTCTTGAATCTTGAAAATTATTAATTGATATAGACTGTAGTCCAAACGCTACTCCACTTTTAATTTCTTTTTTATTCATAAAAAGAAAGTATTGAATTCTTGAAATTTTTCGGCTTTCAGTTTAGAAAAGATTTACACATAGTAGTAACCACGGTGGCCTAGGCAAGATTTTGACAGAACCTCTACGAATGATATCTTTGAAAGACACTTTTAATTTTAATCAAGCATTTGTCTAATCATAATTCCTTACAATTTAGCACTATGGTCAGTCACCCGACCTCACTCCAACCCCTCCCACCTTTAAAGATAGACCGAAATTTGACATGTTTTGGGATATCCCAAATATGATTTGATTGTATTTGAAAAAAATTCTGTATGTTTAAATTACATGAGTGCTGTTTTAATTAATGCATAAAATACCAAGAAGTTAGACCGCTGACGATAGAAACATATTTCCAACTGCAAAACGTATAAGTACAGACTTTATTTGTCTTAAAAGGACCAGTGTACATTAGAGTGATCACAAGCAACATGGGGAAAATTTTTTTTAACGTTTTCTTCTGGGGGACACTCCTAAAAGTTGCCAATTAGTTAGAAAATGACATTGGCAAAGTTTCAGCTCAAATAAATAATATTAACCCGTGCCTCATCGAGGTTGAATTCTTGAAAATTTACAATTTTTGGCAAAAAATTGTCGTTTTTCTTTCCTTACGTGAAAAATATTTGTCTTAGAAACCTGATTCTTGTTTTATTTCATAGAAACTGTTGTTGCCTTGAACTTTTACTCTCATGAAAACTTATATTTAATGAACATTTAGTATTTTTCAGGACATCTAGTGAACCATACCCTCAAACTCTGCATTTTTGAAACATAGGTAAAAAATGACAAATTAAAAATTTTATTACTTTTGATAATTTTTTTGTATTATTTTTATTAATAGGCAAAAATAAGTGAACAATTTTCGTAACTTTAAAAATATTTCACGAATTATAATTGATTATTAGTTATCTAGTTCTGTGTCTAGTAAGAAAGAGCTTCTCGATTTGTGTTGCAGTTGAACCTCTGAATTTCTCTTTTTATTACAAGGCTGTTTTTGTTATCTGTTATGGTTATCTATTTTTAGAATTGACGAAACATTCCGTAAATCCCCTTCCCCCTCTTGATATGATGGCAGAAATGTAAGATTTTTTAAATTGGCCACATGTCTCATCAAATCATCGACAGTAAGCAGCCAAGTAATTGTCAAGTTTTATGTATTTTATTTTATAATATTCGCAAAATGAACTGAACGCCAGAGAAGCTGCTAGACTTAGAATACATCCACTAGCTAACCACAGACATCAACTCTGCAAATAACTGTTTCGCAAACCAAAAACTGAGCTCATCAAAAACAGATTTTAAAATTTCCGTTTAGAGAGAACTGTTGTTCACTGGGGTGGAAAACTGCTTCACCATTTTTTGAATAAAGAAAATGTAGAGTGGATAAAAGTTTTAAGAACAGTTACTACGACTTCCTCAACTTGAAAATAGTATTGGAATAATTCAGGCGAAAGCTGTATTTTCAGCAGTTGAAGAGTGGGAGGAAGTTGGTAAAATCCAGGCAATATTTTTTGATACAACTGCAGTAAACACAGGTCGCCTCAGAGTTAACCTGCATTTTTCTATAGCAATTGTTAAAGGAAAAGTCTTCTGTATTTACCATGCCGCCAGCATAATTTAGAAATTTTCCTAAAAGCTGTTCTTGATTGTAAAATGGGCATAATCACTGCCCCTCAGCCAGATATTTAAAAAAAAACAATTCTGATTGGGTGGTCTAAATTAAACCAGAGTAAGTATACAAATGTTATTGAAGATGAAATACTAGGTATAAATAGTTAATTCAGAAGTAATTTCAAATTTTCTTACAGGAACTCTTAAAAATTAACAGCTCAGGATGATTATAAAGAGTTTATCCAACTTTGTTTAATTTTTATAGAACTCCTTCTGCAAAAGACTTTTTTCAAAGCACCTGGTACTTTTAATCATGTCAGATGGATGGAGGCACAGGCCATTCATTCTCTCAAAATATATTGTTTCAGGGATCATCTTTCAATAACAAATTTAGAAAAAGAAGGTATCAGAGATCTTTTCTTATTTTTAATCAATATTTATGCAAAAGCGTGCTTCAATACTTCCACTGCCACTTTAGCCCCCAATTCTAGACCTGCAAATAATAAAATCACTTTTCACTACAGAAAATTTGATAAATAGGTTACAGACAAAGCTCTTGCTAAAATGACAAACCGCCTTTGGTATCTTAACTCGGATCAAGTTGCATTTTCATTTTTAGATAATACTTTGGTAAAAAAAGTCAACATAAGCCACCTTATCTAAACCATTACCACTTCAATCCTTTCCGGCATAGTGTCCCATGCCGGGACCACCTAATTTTAATTCCAAACTTACAAACTGCATAAAGAATATTTAATAAAATTTTGCTTTTACAATGAAAGGTTAAAGTAATGTGATTTTAATTTCTAAAAATGTCGTTTGTAAATTCCAGGGTAGACAATCATTTCATCCTTTTACGAACAGAATTTTTCTGTGCCGGAAAGGGTTAACGTGACAGTTGTAAGAGAAAATAATTTATTTTCTTTATTATACCTTCTTTCTTGTAACACAACTTTAATAATAAAATGCAATTGAGCATTATTTGCTCTCATTTCTATACTTCCTTTGCCCTCCCTTTTTTTTTTTTTTTAATTCTTTCAGTTTAAAATTCGATTTTTTTCCTTTTCTTTGGAATTTTTTTTAATCAAACACTTTATTGGACTTCACAAAACGAAAAAAAGAAAAACAAAAGGTGGAAAGCAGATGAAATGGAATATTACAATTTTTTTTTCATAAAAAGTCAATTTTTAGGATTCAGGTGAAGTCTGGTCCTGAAAAATACGCATATTTTTAAATCTATACATTTTTAGAAAAAAATGATGTGTGGTTATTCAAAGCAAAACTTTTTTTTATAAAATGAGACCTGCATTATGTTTCTAGGTTCAATTGTATTCATTTCATGAAGGAAAAACAGCATTTTTTTGCGAGAAATCACGTTTTTTTCAAACTTAAACCTCAATGAGGCACGGGATAATATTATCCAAATGAGCTGAAACTTAGCCAATCTCATTTTCTAGTCAATTGGCAACTTTTTGGGGGGTTCCCCCGAAAAAATTCGAAAATTGATTTCTTGTGACCACCCTAGTGTACATATTAAAATGGTCTCTGCAGGGGTAGTACTGGTCCTAGATGATATTTCAGGACATACTTTTTTTCGATATTTCAGGTCAATTTCAGTACACATTTACCCAGCATACTACTTATTTTCCGCGAGTGTTTGCAGAAATTCGTGATTATTTCCGCGATCCTTTGCCGAAATTCACGATTTTTTTCCGTGATCGTATACCGAAATTCGCGTTTCTTTTCCGCGATCGTTTGCTGAAATTCGCGATTTCTTTCGCGATCGTTTACCGAAATTCGGGATTTTTTTCCGTGGTTGATTACCGAAATTCGCGATTGTTTGCCGAAATCCGCGTTTTTAACTTCGATCGTTTTCCGAAATTCGCGATTCTTCTCCGCAATCGTTTGCTGAAATTCGCGATCGTTTACCGAAATTCGCGATTTTTTCCGTAATCGATTGCCGAAATTCGCGATTTTTTCTTTGATCGTTTGCCGAAATTCGCGATTTTTACCACAATTTGCTAAAATTCGCGATTTGTCTCCGCTATCGTTTGTTGAAATTTGTGATTTTTTCCCAGCGATCGTTTGAGGAAATTAGCTATTTTCTTTCGCAATCGTTTCACGAAATTCGTGATTAATTTCTGCACTTGCTCGTCGAAATTTGCGACTTTTTTACGTAACCTTTTGACGAAATCGCGATGTTTTTTTTCCGCAACCGCTCGACGAAATTCGCGATTTTATTCCGCGATTAATTTCTGCAATTGTTTAACGAAATCCGCAATTTTTTCCCGCGACCGATTGATAAAATTCGCGCATTTTTTTACGCGACCTCTTGACGAAATTCGCGGGTTTTTTAGCAGTTGTTTGATGAAAGTCACGCTTTTTTGCTCGAATGAGATGCTGGAATTTGCGATTTTATTCATGGATCGTTTGGCGAAATTCTCGGTCATTTACTCGGCGCATAACAACGCGATTTTTTTTCGACTTCGCAGAAATCGCTGAACAACCGATTAACGAAATTCGCAATGATTTTCCTTCCTGTCCAAATTCTCGATTTTTTTTCTGTGACCACTTGACGAAATTTATCAGTTTTTTATTCATCAGATGACAAAATGTTTCCCTATTTTCTGGCTCATTTTTTTTTTTTCTCTCCTATGCACTTATTAATTCCAAAATACAGATTTTGTGGAATTTTGAAAAAAAATAAATGGTTCGCGGAATTGAGGGGTAATTACCTATATATTTTCGCTGGAAATTCATGACTGTTATTGTTACTAGGGGATCGAACCCGAGCTCCTCGGGTTACAGAGTAGAGATGAAAACCATTCTTTTTTTACATGTAATATATATTTTAGATTGCCCACTAACATCAAAAAGAATTTTTATCTGAAAAATATCAATTATGCAATCAAATAAAGTTTTAAATTTTATTAAAAGCGATACTTTCACATGTCAGCGCATGCCAGGAGTTATTAGCCCAAGATTTTACGACTTACGGCAGTTTTTCCGATCATTTCAGTGCTTTATGCACGTGGTTCAATCACATGTCTGTTAAATTGTTTTCTTATTTACATTATTTTATTAATTTTTCTATAGAGGAAGTTTTAATTTTGTTATGCAACATTAGACAGAAACAAATGCTGAACTTTTTACATTTTTTTAAGGGAGATTAATCTTTCGTAATCGAGCTACACGGGATAGATAAATTTAAAAATAATTCATGCTTGAAAATCTATATATTTTATGCTATCGTAGGTGGCACAGAAATCGCGATTATTTGTTAATTGTTTAATGGCAACACCTGGATGTAACGCATCTCATTGGTTATTGTGTAATATTTTTAAAAAGGGAATAACAATAAATAAAAAAAAAGTTTAATTAATAACTATAGAACAAAACAATTTATATAATTTTAAAAAAAAGTAAATAAACAATTTATTAATAAATAAACAACAACATCCGGGCTACCATATCAAGCAAAATAACGACACTTTGGCGCCAGTTAAGTACCCCTGTGCGTATATGACATTGGCGTCAGAAAAAAGTCGCGCCAACGTAGTGCGTATATGACACCTGTGCCGTCTTTTATTCATCTAATTTAAAATACAACAAACAAATCATAGCAAACGCGGTAGCGTTAAGCTATAATATGATTAAGAAATAGAAAATGCAAACAACTTTCTTAAATTTCTGGCGAACCAGTTGACATACGACAATGATTTTTCTTTTGAAAGATAGAACTCGACGAGACGAATAAACTGATAGCATTTAAAAAATTACTGTAGCTTTCAGTAGTTTTTTATTTATTTAATCTTAAACGAAAAAATGAAGACACAAAATTCAACAAAGTGTAGCTAACGTTCCAGTGGGTGGATTAACTTCGTTTTTGTTTTATTTTGATCCTCTTGTTAAAACTTAAAATAGGTTTTTTTTTCATCTTTGTATGTTTGACGGTCGCTGAGAAAATCGAAACTGTCTTTTATAATGTCCCCATAAAATTATAGAAATCTCTCCTTTTCATTTTCTAATTCAATAACTTATTTCGTGTTGCCACTCCCTAAAAAGCAGTACAATAATTTTTAAAAAAGAATAACACGTGTACTTTTGTTTTTATAAGTCAATAAAAATTGAAATTCAACTGACAGATTTTTGTATTTTTGAAATCGACGTCAACCTAAGCAGATAATGCATAATTTTCCTAAATATATATATAAACTTTCTTGATTAGCATTTTGAACTGGAGTAATATACACAATGGAGCACAAACGAGTTGATAGGAAAAAGAAAAAATGGGTAAATCCCAAGCTTCTGTTCGGGAGCTAAATGTAAGGGTTTTTTTAATTATCATCATAACATCCTGACTTACACAAGCGATAGTTATGCAGTAATATAATACTTCACATACTAAGCATACCTTAAAAAATACTATTCCATCTATTTTTAATAAGGAAATGATGTCATATACGCACCAGAGTACATAACTGGCGCGATAATGGCGTTATTTTGCCTGATACGGTAACTGAGCTATTGTTTATTTATCAATTATTTTTTTATTTACTTTTATTTTATTTTTTAAAATTACATAAATTGTTTTGTTCTATAGTTATTAATTAAACTTTTCATTATTTATTGTTATTTCCTTTTTAAAATAATAGAAAGTAATTAAAAAATGTATCTGTAACTGCTATTCGAAAACGCGGCTTTCATTAAATTGGCGTCAGAAAAACCCCCCGCGCCAAACCCGTTGTGTATATGACATCTGTGCCTTAAATAATTAGTGTTTCATTTAACTTTAGGTACTTTTGCTTGAGATATTGTCGAAAATGTACAGCAAAAATATACGGTACTACTTGATTATCCCGTCGACCGATTTCGCCAAACTATTCGCCAAATGATACAAACTGACATAATTTTTATTTTAAATAACGGAAGAATAAATAAATAAGTAAAACATTAATAAAAATACGGAACAGATGTCATATTCGCCCCATATTGGCGCGATTTTTTTCGGTTGCCAATTTGGCGAAAACATCAACAGCATAAACAACATAATCCGGGTTACCACATCAAGCAAAATAACGACACTTTGGCCCAAGTTAAGTACGTGTTGCCTATATGATATTGGCGACAGAAAAAAATCGCGCCAATATGGGGCGAATATGACATCTGTACCAAATATACTAATAAAAACTTGGGCACAGATGTCATATACGCTCCATATTGGCGCGATTTTTCCCGACGCCAATTTGGCGAAAACCTCGTTAATATATCATATGTAACCGGGTTACCATATCAAATAAAATAACAACACTTTGGCGCCAGTTAAGTACCCGGTGCGTATATGACATTGGCGGCGTCAAAAAAATCGCGCCAATATGGGACGTATATGACATCTGTGCCAAAACTTGAATTAAAAATCACTTGATGGCGTAACAAACACGTGTATCGTGTTTAATGTCAAGTGAATGTAACATTTACTATGATCCATTATTGTCATTTAATCTTATAGTTTGGCAATAATTTTTTGGTCGACAGGATAATCAAGTTGTACCAAGTATGATACAGATGTCATATACGCACCACGGTCGAGCGATATTTTTTCTGACGCCAATTTGGCGAAAACCTCGTTTTCGAATACCAGTTACATATATATTTTTAAAAAGGGATTAACAATAAATTTATAAATGTTTAATTAATAACAATAGAACAAAACAATTTATATAATTTAAAAAAAGAAAATAAAAGTAAATAAACAATTTATTAATAAATAAACAACAACATTCGGGTTACCATATCAAGCAAAATAACAAAACTTTGGCACCAGTTAAGTACCCCGATGCGTATATGACATTGGCGTCAGAAAAAAATCGCAACAACATGATGTTCATATGACATCTGTGGCGGTTCAAGTACACTTCGGAACGTTACTTTGAAATCGGTGAGTTTCATCGTCAAGATGCTTAATGATCATCGCCATTGAATATGTAAATAATGCCATATGTGCAAACTTATAGGTCAAAATATAAGTGGAACCTCGGTTCACGACCACCTCTGTTTACGACCAGTTCGGTTTATGTCCAACTTCGATGATCAAAATTTGACTCGGTTGGCGTGCAATATCTCGGTTCACGACCAAGGCTGCCGAATAGTTAAGTTGGCAATCCTCACATAACTGTTGTTATTAGTCAAGTTTGGAGTAAGGTGTGCATATCAGAGTGCTTTGTGTACCTTTATTACTGTAAAAAAATTAACTTTTTGTTTTACTTTTACTCAGGTTTGCGCTAATATTAGCTCTCATTATGGCTTCTAACAATGAAAAAGTGCTTAGTGATAGCAGTAGTAAGAAGCTTAAGCGAATTACTGTTCAATAAAAGAAATTGTAGCAAAACATGAGAACGATGTTAGTATGATCGGTCTAGCTAAACAATACGATGTGGCCTAAACCTTCAATTTCCACGATAATATATATATATATATTACGCTATCGTATTTGTCACAGAAATCGCGATTATTTTTTAATTTTTTAATGGCAACGCTCGAATGAAACGCATCTCATTGTTTATAGAACAGCATTTAATGCATCTTTATACCTATAAGGGGGTTTCCGGGGGCTCTGCGGCTGAGTGGTCAAAGCATCAGTTAGCTAATCGCTTGTGCGTAAGAGTTTGTGGGTTCGATTCCCGCTGGTTCCATTGCACACACACTTTGTGTGGAACTCCCAGGGTGTATTTCTCTTGTGTTGTAATATTTCCTTGTGCTATCTTGTCTCCGACTTATAAGCGGGCTTTATGTCAAGCACACAAGTCGTATGTTTGTTATTCAGTTAAATAAATAAATCTAACAAAAACATAGCTCTGAAAAAAGGGAGCCAAGTTCTGTAAAGACAATGGCAAGAAAAGAAGTGATATCTAAGTGGGTGCCAAGTTCAAATAAAATTCACCCAAACTTACCTACTGGAGTATTATAGCATTTTTTAAATTGTTTAGAAATAAAAATTATTGATAGCATATTAATAATAAATCTAGAACTTGGCAAGTTTTTACCTACAAGTCATTTATTTTTATTAATGACATTATTATATCTAAACTTGTTATTTCATATTTGGAAGCCTTCATTTGAGTGAGCTCCTTCCCCTTGAAGGATGGTGGGATAAAATATATCCCACCTAAATTTAACTGCAAAATGCCACATTGACACTAGACTAAAAAGTTTAATTTTATTAAATACGTGAAAAGAAGCTTTTACCCATTTTGAAATAAATTTGTTTTTAAATTCTGGTGTGATTGAATCATTTCAGCATGTCACGAATAAAAGCTCTTTGCCCCTGAAGGGTTAACGAGGTGCAGTCTCTAGAGGGATGACCAAAAACAAGCGTAAAGGTATCTGTCTCTTTCTCAGGCCTTTTAGTCTGTTTGCATTGAGGTTTCCGAAGGGTGGGTGCTAGAGTGATAACCAAAGACGAGCGGGAATGTATTTGTGTATTTATTGGTTTATCAAATCTTTAACATGAGTCATTTGTTTATAATAATAACTATATTAATTTTTTATAATGTCATTGTTGTTAATATTAACATCATCATTTTATTAAGACATGAAATTGATAGGCATAACATTTATCAAAAACTTGCCAAGTTCTAGATTTATTATTAATATGCTATCAATAATTTTTATTTCTAAACAATTTAAAAAATGCTATAATACTTCAGTAGGTAAGTTTGGGTGAATTTTATTTGAACTTGGCACCCACTTAGATATCACTTCTTTTCTTGCCATTGTCTTTACAGAACTTGGCTCCCTTTTTTCACAGCTATGTTTTTGTTAGATATCATTACTTTTTGTACAGTTGCAATATATTTAGACACTTTACTTAATGCTTTTTAATGTGTTTACATGAGACTATTTTATTCGCCAAGCAACATTCAATTTTAATTTAAATTTCCTATAACAAACTATTTGGCTGTCAATTTGCGGCAGAAATCTATATTTTAATACTGCTACACTGAATGCATGTTTTAAAACGAAATGTATTGATTCGAAATTTTTATTGTTTCTGAAACAGCAATTCCTATTAAATTTCTATGGTAAATTTTCCTATTCAATTTTCCAATTAAATATCCTATAGCGGGGCCTGCTTTTTTGTACTGAAAATGAAAAATAAAGTAATGTGCTTATGCCACACTATGTATCATTCATCCATGGGTGCAGGCAAAGAGGCAGTGCAGAGGAAGGACATTGACCCTCCCTGGATTTTCAAATTTAATTAACTAAATAAACTTTTCTCTGATGATTTTGAAAATAACAAGTGGGTAAGTGTGATCACAGATCGCACAGAGGGTTTCGTTTAATATTCCTTTCAAAACACTTTATCCTTTTGAAAAATCTGTTAGTTCCACATTTCGCAACCAGGGGCGCACTCTATTCTAAACAAACCTCTATCCGAATGAAACTCCGTTTTACATACTATCCGTAGATATTTTAGTCGAGGGAATTGAGCCTATAGCACCCGAGATAAGTAGGTGCCTCTAGCGATAAAAAGTGGAACTAAAATATGTAAGACTATGGAGCATAATATGAAAGAATGGTCAAAGGGTTGTCGGCAAAAGTTGGAAAAGTGCTCCCCCGCGTGAAAAGGGCGGAGGTTAGAAAAATTGCTTAAAATACACAAGTTAGAGCCCGGAGGAGTAAATAATATAAGACTTTTTGAAAATTTTATGATTTGTCGTGCGGTCTGAGGTATTCAGCTATACGTATGAAAAAAGTCATGTCTCCAACTTAATTAATGACTCCCTTAGAAAGAATTGCTTAAAATACATATGTGGTAGCTCAAACGGTTAAGCATAAGACTTTTTCAAGATTTTATGATTTGTCGCCTGGCCTCAGGTGTTCTGCTATAAGTATGCAAAATTTCAAATCTGCAATTTAATAAGGGGCTCAGTTAGAAAGAATTGCTTAAAATACGCATGTGGAAGCCCAAAGGGTTAAATGTACGACTTTTTCAAAATTTTATGATTTCTCGTTTGATGTGAGGTGTTCAGCTATAAGTATGTACAATTTCACGCCTCCAACCTAATTACTTAGAAAGGATTGTTTAAAATACACATGTGAGACCCCAAAGGGTTAAACTTACAACTTTTTCAAAATTTTATGATTTGTCATTTGATGTGAGGTGTTCAGCTATAAGTATGCAAAATTTCACGCCTCCAATCTAATTAGAGGCTCACTTTGAAAGAATTGTTTAAAATACACATGGGGGAGCCCAACGGGATAAATGTACGACTTTTTCAAAATTTTATGATTTGTCGTTTGATGTGAGGTGTTCAGCTATAAGTATGTACAATTTCACGCCTCCAACCTAATTACTTAGAAAGGATTGTTTAAAATACACATGTGAGACCCCAAAGGGTTAAACTTACAACTTTTTCAAAATTTTATGATTTGTCATTTGATGTGAGGTGTTCAGCTGTAAATATGCATAATTTCACGCCTCCAACATGTATAGTTTCTGAGAACGGGCTCTGTGACGGACAGAATATCTCAATTTGTTGATTTTCTGTAAGCAAGTAAACCCAGATAAACCCCCAGTAAGTAGATAGGTTTACAATGGAAGTCTATGGGAATTTGGCGAAATATTACAGGTATCGCCAAGGTGGCGTCACTTTTGGCAACTGATTTTGGTCGCCAAATTTGGCGATATATCGCCATGTTGGCGAGAAACTTGGCGGTATTTGGCGACAGAACAGCGTCCCCTCCTACGCAAATTAAAATTTCGCCTAATAGATGCAATGGTAAAGTAAAAATGGGCACCCCTAGGTGGGTAATTTATCGATTTTCACAATTTTTTTATTTTTTTCCTTAGTTTTATAGTGTAAACGAACTTCGCACCAAATTTGAAGTCTGTAGCTGCAGTAGATATACGAGATCTTTTTGATGAGTGAGTCAGTCAGTCAGTCAGTCAGTCAGTGGTAAAATTATCGATTATCAGACATTTTCAAATGTCATTATCTCGGAAACTAATTACGCGTTATTTATAAAATTTTGGATTTTAGGTAATTAGGGTGGCCTTACTACCCATTTCGTATAACAAGTACGTAGGTCTCATAGATTTTCAGTTGTAGAGCATTGAAATTTGATGAAAACAGCTCGAAATGGTTCGTGTAAATAACACACGGCTATGTCAGGCGAACTTGGCTGACACACTGCCGTGTGTCTAGATAAAGGGGGTTGCCATAGGCTGGAACCTGTTCTGTCACCAAATACCGCCAAGTTTGTCGCCAACTTGGCGATATATCGCCAAATACCTATAGACTTCCACTGTAAACCAATAGTGTTTACTCGTTTAGAGAGAATCAACAAATTGAGATATTTTAATGCAATAAAAACTAATATCAGTTTAAGGAATTATATTAATCATATTTAAGGGAGCCCAAGTAAATTAAATTATGAATAAAAATAACGTGAATTTGATTAAAAAACTTTTAACCTCTTAAAACAGTGTGTATCACTTGATTAAATAGTGCATTATTGTGCGAAATAAGATATAAGTATTGGGAATATTTAAAAGCAACTCAGGTTTATTTATATTCAATATATAATTATCAAAAAATTTAAATGACTAGTATTAAAAAATGCTCTGACGAGCACCAAAAAAGGCTAATATGTTTTTAAGTATGAAAAAGGGTTTGACAAGTGGTTCTAATTGAGCATGAAAAAGGACAAGGGGTCCTTTCTTGGCTGCAGCTCACTGTCAATGCCAACTTTGAAAAAACCATATTTGCGCTTTTTCCATATAAAATTAATTCGCCGTACTTTAGTAAAACTTTCCGTCGTGCTTTACATGTTAACTGCACTGTTGTACTGCGCATGCGTCTGCAATGCAACTTTGAACAGTGCACTGTGAACCATTATTTCTCTATAAATTATACTACACTGTACATTCCTATTATGCTTTTAATTTTTGAACCTCAGCGCACACTCACACTGTGCTTTTGTACTTCCGTATTAAAGGTGTCTGCGTCTAATGTTTGTTTATAATTTACATGCATTGCTGTACTGCATAGTACATTGTACAGCCACAGCCACAGCCACTTGCATATAATTTCAACAATCAATGAATGCATTATACTGTTATGCGTGCACATGTGGAATTGTTCCTGTGCAGAGTGCTGCAACAGTCTGCAATGCACTACAAATCAGTTTTTTGTACAGTTCTACACTGCGGGCGTGCTTGGTGGCCCTGCATGAGTGTGATACGCTGCAGGAACTAAGGTTTTTGGTGCTATGTCGCCTTACATTCATGTTTAATCAGGCTGCGTCGTTATACTGCACATTTTTATCGTAACTGTGGCTGATTTTTTTTATATGAAAAAAGCGCAAATATGATATTTTCAAAGTTGGCATTGACAGTGAGCTGCAGCCAAGAAGGGGTTTTCATACCCAATTAGAAGCACTTGTCAAACCCTTTTTCATACTTAAAAACATATTAGCCTTTTTTGGTGCTCGTCAGAGCATTTTTTAATACTAGTAAATAAATGAAGGTACTTTTCCAGTATAGGTACTTGGCGAAATAGAGAAAAGGTCCATGGCGAGAAAAGAAATTTGGCAACGTATTTTCTTTCAACCTATTTCATCAAAATATTTTTTTCGAATAATACTACATAAAAGTTGCTATGATCGCAAAAAGTTCGTACTTTCATATTAGCTGGGCGCAATTATCGCCAATAGCATTTTTTAACTCGCCCGCAGCATTTTTTATTTTTCGAGGTGTAAATTAAGACAATGCTTTGATGTTGAAATTAAATGGTTTATGGTATTTATTCTTTTCTTTTTCCTTTTTTAAAGATTTTTTTAAGTGAAATTCGTGAATTTGAAATGTTTCAGTTTTAAATTAAAGTTATCCATTTTAAAATGAGTGAAAGGGTTATATTTTAACTTAATATTTCATATTTCTTTAGAAATATGAAAAAATACGACGGGTACTATGTTTGGCGATTTATCACATGTGCCCGACTAACATAAAAATACCGAGTTCTTGATTTCTCTATCAGAATCTTCCGATTTGGCGAAGGATTGAGCAAGTAAATTAAATTATGAATAAAAGTAACACGATATAATGCCTAGCATTCCATTTAAGGGAGACCAAACTGGTCGCCACGGGCAGCTAATTATTTTAAAAACCGTAATAACTCAGTCAATTAAGATACAATTTTCAAACACATTGCATTTGAAAGTAGATTTTTTTTCTCTATTTGACGGTGTAAAAATTGAAAATGGCTTTGAATTGGAAACTTAAAAAATCACTGACATAGCACGCATTGTAATTTCAATTTTTTTTTTTTCAGTTTTTATGAGAAAACGGCAACAAAAGCTACAGTAATATATTATTTTCTTTACTCGGGGATTATTTTCCCTCTAAACCCTCCATGACTTTCAACAGAAATGGCGGACTTCCGTTGCCACAATTACAAAAAATGTATTAAAAACTACAAAAAAATTAATATCTCAAAATTAAATTGAGATTAAATTTGAAAATTCAAACAAATTGCATTTAAAAGAGCATTTTTTTCCTTATACAACGGTGTAAAAATTTAAAATGTGCGATGTTTAGAAGTTTAAAAATTTGCAGTAAAGAAAATTGCAAAAACGAAATTTCATTTCAAATTTCAAAGTGTTGCCATTCGCAGAATGACGTATGCGTTACGCACAGATATGTTTGTCCTTTATAATATAGATAGATAGATAGTACAAATTCGCGAAATTTCAGGACAGGTTGCCATATTTCAAGACATTTTAGGACGTTTTTTTCATTTATCAGGAAAATTTTAGAAATTTCAAGCCCCTGAGTCCTGCGTCCTAAAAGAATGTTGTCCTCCGTCTAAGAAGAGCATTTAAAAAAAAATCTCATTCTTTTACGACTAAAACTTACCAACTTATAATATTTTGAATTTTATGATATTTCAGTGTTTGCCGTTTACCTTTACTAAATAATACTTATTACTTATTTCCGTTTCTAGTGCTAGAAAACGCTGAAATTACATAAAATTCATAATTTTGTAAGTTTCGGTTGTAAAAGAGTAGTTTTTTATTTTTATTTATTTTTTGTTTTGTTTTGTTCCTCTTGGACAAAAATCATTTTTCTAAATATAGCTTATAAGACCTAGGGACTGTATCAAAATTAAATTTACAATTTTATTAGGTAAAACAAATACCATGTCTAAAATCTTTATTTAAATTCTATACTTTTAGGTAGATTTTGTATGAAATATTAGGTAGATTTCGTATGAAATACTACCTATTGGAATCTCTTCGGAAAAAAATTTCAGATCTACACCGATCATAACCCCTAAAACACAAAACCACTCCCAGTAAAAAACTTTATATATTTATATATATCTATTAAACAAAAACATAATTTGAAGAACAAATTAAAAAAACAAAATTTATTTCCTACATTGTTTAAGCCCGAGAAAGGACAGATATTAAGATATTTCATTCAATTAGTTCTACATTTAATGTTAAATTTTTGTAACAAATTAGTTAAGCCAATTGAAGATTAAAAAATAAAAATAAAATTCATACAATATGATACTTAAAACACCTTAAAAAATCAGATTCCGTTTAAATGAAATCGATATAAAGCTTAGACTTTTTCCATTTTTAATTGAAAATATTTGTATTGCAGATTTTGTATTATGTTTATGACAATTGTGCATAAAATGATTAGATGCATGCAAAATACAAAACTTAAAAAAAAGTCTAAGATTTATCTCGATTTCATTTGAACGGAATCTAATTTTTTAGGGTGTTTTAATTTTAAGTATCATATTGTATGAATTTTATTTTTATTTTTTAATATTCAATTGGCTTAACTAATTTGTTACAAAAATTTAACATTAAATGTAGAACTAATTGAATGAAATAACTTAATATTTGTCCATTCTCGGGCTTAAACAATGTAGGAAATAAATTTTGTTTTTCAAATTATGTTTTTGTTTAATATGTCAAGTTTTTTAATAACTACTGCACGCAGACGAACGTATTTCAAAATCAATAGAGAGTATCATTATGAGGTTTTGATGTAGTATGCGGTATTGCATCACAATGTGGGATGCAGTTTACCAATGTGTAATTCAAAATGTTTCACCACTGTAGTAATTCAGGTTGCGGTAGTTTGGACAAAAACTTCTAGTCTGAACGTAAAAAATCTATAATCAAAACATTAAAAAAAAAAAAAAAAAAAAAAAAAAAAAAGCAATTTATCAAATTACAACGACTATTTGGAAAACGATTTTTTTGAAGACTAAAATTTAAGACATAAAAAATCGCACGGAGTTGATCATACATTACGTACGCCATGAATTAAACATTAATAGTGTTATGACAAGTAAAAATTGCAAGCCAAAAATGTTGCCTGCGACCCGTCAGATTTCATGAAACTTTTGTGGTGTTATTACACGAGGGGTCAAAGACGCTTCAGATTCCAGGAGTCTCCATGTGATATCCCAGGCATCTAGCGACAACAGCCGCCTCACGGTCCGTCTTTTCCAAGCATTTCATTGGCTGTTCCGGAAAAGGCTTTTCTATTATCAGATTTCCAAGCATTTGATTGGCTATTACTGGCGATTCGCCTCGTTTCGGGCGTCAAAGATACTCCGACAGAAAAAAGACGCTCGCTCTCCAAGCGACTCCCCTGCAGCCATAGGAATAACATGGAGACGCCCGGAATCTGAAGCGTCTTTGACCCCTCGTGTAATAACACCATTACTTTTTACACCGCCGGATAGAGAAAAAAATGTACTTTTAACTGCAATTTGTTTGAAAGCTGTATCTCAATTTGTTTCTGAGTTAGTAATTTTTTTTTTGTAGTTTTTATTACTTTTTTGGCATAGTGGCAACAGAAAGTATCCATCGTTGTTGAAATTAAAGGGAAATACAGATTACTGTATAGACCAATCAGAAAACGAATAAATTGCGGATTAAACCAATGAAAACTTTCAGATATGCTTTTGATTCCCCATCCTGACGAAAACAATAACCATTTTTCCAAATGGTTATTAACTTCACTTAAATTTAAATACCCTATTTCCCACTGAGAAACGCTATGAATGTAAATGTAAATTGTGTTGAATCCTTACTGCTAATATTTAACAATATTATAGCTGTGATACAGTAAAAAATAAAAGTTTTACTTAAATTTTTAAACCTTATTCTCTCCCAAGGGGTGATGTAAACACATCAGAAAATTATTACCTAAGTTTAACTTGGGGTATAAATAGTTCTCATCTCGGAAAAAAAATACATTTAAGTTATGTAATTCCCCACTAAGTTCGCTACCTGCGTAAAAATAGCTATCCATTAGAAAATGTTTACTAAAATATAAACTTGACCAAAACAAAAACTTATTTTGAAAATATCCTTTTTATTTCCATATTCACCTTTTTAAATTTTGAAAAAAATAAAAACTAGCTCAGTTTAATATTTAACGTGAAAATCTTTCAACTAAAAAGAAATAAATTATTATTACGGCTTTTGAAATTTTTGCAACAATGAAGTAAAAATGTTACATTTTCTATGAAAAATTTCCGTTGATTTTCAATGAAAAAAGCGAAAATTGGAATTATTAAGAAAAATATTTGAATAATGTAAAAAAAAAAAAAAAATGGCCCATGTTTCTCGCTGGGTTATAATTCACCCATATGCAAAGGCATTTTACCATTCGTTTTGACCCTGACGTCAGGCAAACGTTTTTATACTTTAAATTTATATCATTAGAATTAGTAAAGAATAAAAAATGAGTGGCATCAAGGACAAAAAGGTGGGAAGAAAAAATGAAAAAGTTATGATCTCCATAGGCATTTCCATATTAAATTAACATTGAGAAGTGACACTGGAAATAAATAAGTATTGCGCTGCCGCGCAATACTTAAATGTGTATCAAGCAGGACGGTCGTTCTGCCAAGCCAAGCTATAAAAAAAATGCTAACCCCGCCAGTTAAACAAACGCCAAGAACCAAAAGCCAGAACCACGTAACTGCTTATTATACTGCAGACAACTTCTCCCTGTTAAATCGGGTAAACGTGGCATTTTAAAATTTCAGATATTTAAGAAAGTAAACATCGCAGAGAAATAAAACGAAGACCAGAAGAATCTAAAGAAGAAACGCTTCAATTTTAAACCAAACTGATCTTTATAAAATAATTATAAACAGAGATACAAGATTTAAAAAAAAAACGTCGAGATACTGAAAATGATCACAAAAATCTTCGTCAAACATATATCAATTCAATTAAGCTAGAGACTTAAATAATGGACAGAAAAAAGTATGGAATGCATTTTCGGACTGTTAATTACCCAATCTACGTGCTTTTATAAAATTTAGTTTTAAAAAAAGGAAATTTCTATCCTTAATAAGCAAAAAACTGTTCGTGAATTCTAAAATTATCAAATTATGCCAAACAGCGATAAACCCGCCAACGAGCGCGTACTATCCAAATTATAAAAGCACAAATCCACTTCAACTTCAATCTGATATTATCCATCAAGATTATTTTTTCGAATAAAACTGCGTGAAAGTTACATTTTTAGAAAGATTTTTAAAATAAAAATAATTTTTTAGAGAAATGGTACCTTTTAAGAAGTATGCAATGAAAGTTATCGGCATTTATTTATTTATTGAATAACAAACATACGACTTGTGTGCTTGACATGAGAGCCCGCTTATAAGTCGGAGACAAGATAGCACAAGGAAATATTACAACACAAGAGAAATACACCCTGGGAGTTCCACACAAAGTGTGTGCAATGGAACCAGCGGAAATCGAACCCACAAACTCTTACGCACAAGCGATTAGCTGACTGGTGCTTTGACCACTCAGCCGCAGAGCCCCAGTTATCGGCATTTAAGGTTTCGTTCCTGTACATTTTTAGGTGAGAATGTAACTTAATTACTTTAAATGATAAAATCAGAAGGTTAATAATAACTAATAATATTTATTAACATCTTGGAAAATACGCGCAAACGACATTCACGGAAAGGCAAGCCACACTAACACACGTGGACTGTTGCCAAATTACAAAGAGAAAAGTTCCTGTGATGATATCAGTTCAGTTCAGATTCAGCCAAAAACGGCTATTGCATGTTGCCACATCACCCCCTTCCCAGTGACGAAGTGGCGTCAAGATAACGGGGGTTGAATTTAACTCGGCGACCAGATTTGGTAACATATGGCTGTTGACTGGTAGATGGGTCAGAAGACAGCGGTTGGCTGGTTGGCAGGCCAGAAGGAGACTGTGGTAGGTCAGGCATTGCTGAAGGGAAAAACACAGTCTGTTCTGGAGGCACAGCATCAGGAACTACATTGATAAATGCTGGCTTCAACCGATCAATGTTCACAGTTGAGGTTTTGTTGTGTAGCTGGATGGTGAAGGTTTTATCACTGCGGGATAACACCCGAAATGGTCCAGTGTAAAATGGTTGAAGACTTCTACGAGTAGCATCCTGTCGTAAAAAGACATGACTACACGAAGAAAGTGCATTATGCACAAAAATGGAACGACCAGTGCGCAGGCTGGTTGGAACAGGACGGATTGTAGATATGTGGTCTTTCAAGCGACCAACAAATGTAGCTGGATCTATATAGTCCTTGGATGCAGAAAAAAATTCACCAGGTAAGCGAAGAGTTTCACCATAGACGAGTTCAGCAACACTAGCTTGCAGATCTTCTTTGATGGATGAGCGGAGGCCCAGGAGAATAGTGGGTAGTATCTCAACCCAGCGTTCTGTGGCATAGCAGCGAATGGCAGCCTTAAGATCCGTGAAATCGTTTAACAAGTCCATTCGATGCTGGATGGTATGGAGTCGTGTATATATGGTGGGTGCCAATGATTTTAGACAAACTTTCAAACAGCTGAGATTCAAATTGTCGTCCACGGTCTGTGGTGATCCGGAGAGGTACACCAAACCTGCAAATCCACTCAGAATAGAATTTGAAGGTAATAGTGTCAGCAGTTATGTCCTCTATTGGAAAGGCCTCTGGCCAACGTGTAAATCTGTCCACTAGTGTTAGTAGATACTGGCAGCCTTTCGATTGAGGGAAAGGACCCACTAAATCTAAATGGACATGCTCAAAGCGAGAACTTGGAGTGGCAAACTGACCTGGGCGACTGAATGTGTGCTTGTGAACCTTGCTGCGCTGACATGGAATGCAGGAACGAGCTCACTTGGTAATGTCAGTTTGCATAGACGGCCAACAGAAACGTTGTTTTATCAGCTGCACAGTTGACTTGACACCAGGATGGGAGAGTCCATGAAGACTGTCAAAGATCTGGCGACGCATCACTAGGGGTACAAAAGGTCTGATTTTGTCAGTCGAGACATCACAATAAAGGTCAGATGAGGAACCACTTTCTACTGGAAACTTCTTAAGAACTAAATTGGATGAAGTAGGGTTTTGCAGTAGCTCACACAGTTCACTGTCACTAAGTTGTGCTTCAGCCATTGTTTGTAGACCGAGATCCAGGGATATTGCATTTATGCGGGAGAGTGCATCAGCAACACTGTTATCTTGCCCGCTGACATGTTGAATATCCGTCGAAAACTGATCTATGAAATCAAGATGCCTAAGTTGTCGAGGAGTACACTTATCAGGTTTCTGTGCAAACGCAAAACACAGAGGTTTGTGGTCAGTGTATATAGTAAATGACCTAGCTTCAACCATGTATCTGAAGTACTTAATTGCCTCGTAAATAGCTAACAGCTCTCTATCATAAGCCGAATAGCTTTGTTGTGCAGGAGAAAGTTTTTTTTGAAAAGAATGCAAGTGGCTGAAGACATTGTTCCGTTTTTTGGTGTAATGCTGCACCAATAGCTGTATCGGATGCATCTGCATGCAACACTAATGTAGCAGCTGGATCAGGATGACATAAGCATTGTGGCCTGAGAAAGTTTTTCTTTACAAGCTTCTAAAGCTTTTGTCGTAGCATCAGTCCAAGAAATTTCTCGTTTGTCATTCTTTTGATAATTTTGCAACAAGTGATTTAGTGGCATTTGAATGGAAGCCATTTCAGGAAGAAAACGTCTGTAAAAATTTAAGGCACATAAGAATCTGCGGAGTTCTTTCACTACTTTTGGTTGGGGAAAGTCTATAATTGCCTTAACTTTATCTGGAAGAGGTTTACAACCATGCTCAGAGACAAGGTGTCCAAGGAACTGAATTTCATCCTGGAAAAACTCACATTTAGATGGATTGATAGTCAAATTATATTTGTCAAGACGATTTAACACTTGCTGAAGATATGCTTCATGCTCAGCTGGAGATTTACTGGCTATCAAAATGTCATCCAGGTATGGAAAACAGAAATCAAGATCACAGAGAACTTCATGAATGTGCCTCTGAAATGTTTGGGCAGCATTCGACAGCCCAAATGGCATAAAAACAAATTCGAATAAACCAAATGGGGTAGTAATGGCTGTTTTGGGAATGTCAGTAGGGTTAACAGGGATATGATGAAAAGCCCGCAAAATATCTACTTTTGAGAAAATTTTAGCACCATGCAAATTATGAGTAAAATCTTGAATGTGGGGTATAGGATATTTATCAGGACGTGTTATCTTATTAAGTGCTCTGTAATCCCCGGTGGGACGCCAGTCACCTGAACTCTTACGAACAAGGTGCAAAGGAGATGCCCAATTAGATTTAGATGGCCGACAGATACCCTGTTCTAACATAAATTGGAACTCCCGTTTAGCTGCAGCAAGTTGTGCAGGGTGGAGTCTTCGCGGTTTGCTAAAAACAGGTGGGCCAGAAGTTTCAATGAAATGGTAAGTATTATGAGGAATTTTGCTGTTAAAAGGGCGGGGACGTGTAAGGTTAGGAAACTGGTTTAGAATTTTATGAACCGTTGAATCCTTACAGATACTTTTGACAGATGTAAATATACCCTTTATAAATTGGTCTTTGCTAGTTAATTTCATTAGTGGATCGATAAGACAGTGGTTTTTAAGATCAATTAATAACCCGAAATGAGCTAAAAAATCTGATCCAATAATAGGACGCTTAACATCTGCCCACGTAAATTCCCACTTGAAGCTACGTCTAAGGTTTAGCTCAACTTCAACAAGTTTTTGCCCATAAGTGGATATCTTAGTATTGTTGGCAGCAAAAAGACAAAAAGTTGATGGGTTTGATTTGGTGGTGTTGGGAATTACAGAAACATCTGCACCTGAATCAATTAAATAATTTGTCTTAGTGGCTGGATCATAAATACATAAGCGACTATTGTGTGGAGGTTGTGTGCGATCACATGCCGCTACTGTGATGCACTCGTGTCGTTTCCCGTTTGGGAAAAAGAACATGGCTTTGTACATTTTCTATCTTGAGGGCCAAAACGTGTATGATAGTAACAAATATCGGCATTATGTCTCCGGCCGTTTGAGAAACTGCGATTTCTATAAAAATTGCCTCCTCTGCTACGATGTGGAGAATGAGAGCGATTCTCGGACAAAGATACTGTTAATGCTTCGACCTTTTTTGACAATTCAGAAACCTGAAGACGTAGAATTTTTATCTCGTTGGACTCTGACATTGCAGCTATTACATGATCATTGTGGGGGGTGCTGATTTCGGACACTTTATCTGCCAGGACGGCAAGTTTGTCCAATTCATCACTCCCTACTGCTAAAACGGCTTGAATATTACTTGGCAGGCGTTGTAGCCAAAGAGTTCTTAGAAAACCGTCTGTAACAAGGTCCTTCATCTTTCTGAGCAACACACTTGGTTTCTGGTCCCCAAGTGTGAGCTCTTGCAGGAGTGCCTTCGTTTTTTGGGCAGTAGAGTTTTCAAAAATTGTTAGCAACTTTTCTTTTAGAGTAGTAAAAGGGTTTACATCGGGCGGTGTGAATATAAGATCACTAACAGAGGACAGGATATCAGTATCTAAAATGTTGATTAGATAATTATATTTAGTTTTTTCATCAGCGATTTTATTAAGTGTGAATGCCGAATCAAGTTGCGCGAAAAATAGTTTGATATTGTGCTTAGAAAACGTTGGCATTTTTGCCTGCACGGCAAGAACTCCTGTCTCTTGATCGACAGACATATCTTTATTTTACTTTTGAAGGCCAACAAAATAAGGAAATAAAAATTACTAGGTGTGATAAGAATGATTAAAATTAATATACCTTTACATTACACAATAAAGTTGTTCCGATTACGATACGATTTGCAACACGAGAAGGAAAAAAAAATAAATAAATATTTACATATCAAGGTGCAAGTACAGAACAAAAAAATAAAGATGATCTAACAGATATTAGGTGACAATTAATTTCTTAGTAGAAGTAATACTTGCGATTGACACAAAACGGGGAACAGCCATTACGAGAAAAAAAATTATAAAATAAGAAAAACTGTAACCATACCTGGAGACAGCGTATATATTTACACTGTTAGCGTTTTATAATTAAGCAAATACGAGGCATAATGACATGTTGCGAACTTATCATCGAATTGGAGATCTTGAAAGCACGTTGCTTGAGGTTAGGCCTAAGTAGCCATCAGGCTGATCGATCACGCTGTTTTTTTTATTTATCGATGAAACGCGTTCAGAGTCCGTGGTCACCACTGTACATTTTTAGGTGAGAATGTAACTTAATTACTTTAAATGATAAAATCAGAAGGTTAATAATAACTAATAATATTTATTAACATCTTGGAAAATACGCGCAAACGACATTCACGGAAAGGCAAGCCACACTAACACCCGTGGACTGTTGCCAAATTACAAAGAGAAAAGTTCCTGTGATGATATCAGTTCAGTTCAGATTCAGCCAAAAACGGCTATTGCATGTTGCCACAGTTCCTAATGTAAACAAAACATTTGAAAATGAATTTAGTTGAATGTGAAAAGGTTTTCAGGTAAAAAAACAAACAAAAAAAAAAAACATGGTAAACGATAGGCACTTCGTTCGTGTACAGAGACTCAACTTACAATTAGAAAACATCTTTGACGTCATTTTTGTGCGAGTTAATGAAATAAGGTTTTACCTTGGAATGTTTCTAACAGTTTCCAACATACGTTCAACAGTGTTTATGACTTCGGTTTGTCTGGCCATCAGTCCGTTTTCCGCGCTCTCGGAAAGCCCTCGGAAACCTGACAAAAACATTCCCAAGAACCATAACCCGATCCGAGCAAGACAAAATAATTTCCGTGAACACGCAACTGGACCCGAACCTAATTTTTTTTTTGAAAAAGAAATGAAATATGACCCGAACCAAATTTGATAACCGACAAAAATATTCTAAAGTACCGTAGCCCGATCCGAGCAAGACAAAATAATTTCCTTCGATACACAACCCGACCCGAATCTAATTTTTTTCAACCCAAAATATGACCCGAACCAAATATGATAACTGACAAACATATTCTAAAGAACCATAATCCGATCAGAACAATTTCCTTGGACACGCAATCTAAACTGAACCTAAAAATTCCATTTAAAAAAAACCTGAAATCTGACCCGAACCAAATCTGAATCCGACAAAAATATCCCCAAAAACCATAACGCGATACGAGCAAGACAAATTATTTTCCGTAGACGCATCACGACCCGAGTCTAAAAATTCCATTACAAAAAACCCGAAATCTGACATGAACCAAATCTGAACCCGACAAATAAACTATTCCAAAGAACCATAATCCGATGTGAGCAAGGCAAAATTACTTCTGTGGACACGCAACCCCATCCGAACGTAAAAATTTAGTTAGAAATAAACACGAAATATAACCCGAACCAAATATTATAATCGACAAAAATATTCTAAAGAACCATAACCCGATCTAAGCAAGACAAAATAATTTCCGTGGACATGCAACCCGACACGAACCTAAAAGTTCCATTAGAAAAACCCCGAAATCTGAACCGAACCGAATCAAGTCTGAATGCGACAAAAATATTCCAAAGAATCATAACCGGATCCGAGGAAGGTAAAATTATTTCCGTTGTCATGCTACCCGATCCGAACCTGAAAGTTCTACTTAAAGTTAACCCGAAATAAAAATACATCAGGCCGTACCCCGATCCGAGCAAGGCAAATTAATTTACGTGTACACTCAGTACGACCAGAATCTGAAAATTCCAATTGAAGTCAAGTTGAAACCCGATCCCGAATCCGATCTGAAAACGACAAAAATATTTCAAAGAGCCGTAACCCGTTCCGAGCAAGACAAAATTATTTCTGTCGACACGCAACCGGATGCGAACTTAAAGGTTTCATTTGAAGTCAACCCGAAAACCGACCATAACGCGGTTTCGGATTGAATTTAGTTATAGCATTCTGGTTCGGATCGAGTTGCCTGTCGACGGAAATTATTTTGTCTTGCTCGCATCGGGTTATAGTTCTTTGGAATATTTTTCTCGGGTTAAGATTTGGTTCGGGTCTGGTTTCAAGTTAACTTCAAATGGAATTTTTAGGTTCTTGTCGTGTTGCGTGATTACGGAAACTAACTAGCCTTGCTCGGATGCGGTTATGGATCTTTGGAATATTTCTGTCGGGTTTAAATTTCGGGTTTCTTTCAAATGAAATTTTCAGATTCGGATCGGTTTGCGTGTCCACGGAAATTATTTTGTCTTGCTCGTATCGTATTATTGACCTTTGGGATATTTTTGTCGGGTTGAATTTTTTTTTTTTAATAAATTTTTAGGTTCGAGCAGGTTGCGTGTCAACGGAAATTATTTTGTCTGTCGGGATCCGGTTATGGTTCTTTGGAGTATTTTGGCGGATTCAGATTTGGTTCGACTCAGATTTCGGGGTTTTTTCAAATGGAATTTATAGGTTCGGGTCGGGTAACATGTCCACGGAAATTATTTTGTGTTGCTCGGATCCGATTATGGTTCTTTGGAATATTTTCGTTGGGTTCAGATTTGGTTCGGGTCAGATTTCTGGTTTTCTTCAAAGGGAATTTTTAGGTTGGTGTCGGGTTGCGTTTGCACGGAAATTATTTTGTCTTGATCGGATCGGGTTACGGTTATTTTCAATATTTCCGACTGTTATCATATTTGGTTCGGGTTAGATTTTTGGTTTTTTCAAATGGAACTTTCAGTTCGAGTCGGGTTGCATGTAGGCTGAAATTATTTTGGCTTGCTTGGATCGGCGTACAGTCTGTTGTAATTTATTTGTTGGGTTCGGCTCGGGTTATGGGTTTATAAGTCTAAAAAAATCAACCTGATTGGAAAATAAGTGGTCAGTTGACAATTAGCCTAACCGCTGTCTAGGCTCTTTGCAATAGGCCTGAAAAATATTAGGCTAATTGGAAAAATGAGATTTATTCTCCAATTAGCCTACGACATGTATATTTCACATTGCAGTAAACCTTTAAATCTGGTTTGAACTCGCGCGATTACGGGTTAAACATAAAAAGGCCAAAATTCGCCAAAAACGTAAAATAAAAAATATATATTTTTGAAATTTTCGAATTTTTGGCTCCAATCGTTCATAAGCCCCCTACAAGCAACCCGTGTGCCAAACTTCGCAGCCCTGCGCCCAGTGGTTTCCGAGTTTGTGAGGTTACATAGATAGATAATAGATTTTAATAGTATAGATGTTATTGCATTCGACCCAGTTAAGCTCTCTATTGTAGTGCGGCATTGAGGCATTTACGGTTCGTTTACAATGTCACATTACAACCGATAGATATTCACTGAGTCGCATGTATTTTAAAGAATTTGTACCATTTCAATCTCTGGACAATTTTAGGTTACTTGAAAGTTGAATATGAATTCAATTTGTTCATTTAAAGGCTCGCCCATCGAGGTTTCTACTTTATGAAAGATGTTTCTAATATCCACTTTATTAAAGATGCTTCTAGATTTTAGCCCACACCCTTTTAAAATTCCAATACTATGGATATTTTTGCACACAAAATTTAGATAACAATTAATTGAAATTTTATTTTGCACGAAATCGGATTTTTGACGAAGGTACTACGCACAATAATCATCGCGGAATGTCCTGCTGGTATTTGAGGAGAAACTGGATTATAGAAACATGCCAGTGGACCTCGATTATGGAAAGATTCTAGGTAAACACTGACTACGGAGAAATCATAGAACGAGCTCAGAAAGATAATGTAAGTATTTCAGTGAATCACAGAGTACTTATAGTCATGAAAACAATTCGACAGAACGTAAGGATTACTGTTTATCATACTGAAATAAGTGGGAAAGCGTTCTCTTATGTATTCAGGCCCGTAGCCAGGTGGGGGCCAGGTCGGGCAAAGCCCGACCTGGAAAATGTTTTGCCCGACCTAGCGCATTTCGATAAAAAACATTAAATTTCCAGTTTTCCCCCACTTCTTGTCCAACCTAGAATGAAGCTCGACATTCTGATCATTTTTTCACTCAGTATTTCCCTTTAAAAAAAAATTATGTAATGCAACATCAAATTTTAATTTTTCCATGCCAGACTTTGCCCTCTACCCCTAAATTTCCGTTCTAGACTGGAAACAAAAATAGCAAAATTTCATGTATAAAGCTTTTTTTTCTGTCCCTCTTTAACAGACCTGTCGAAAATTGCTCCATTGTGCGTGCTTCGCTTTTTCGCTTTGTAGAAATTATCCCATACCGCTTCAACAACAAATCGGGTTTAAATCCCTAAAGCTTGCTTTCTTTATACATTTGTCACCTTTTGTACATTTGTAATTTATCGTTAGGAGGCGGGGTTGAAACCAAAGGTTTCTGAAACTAATCTTGAATGACAGTTAAATTCAAGATTAATGCTATGATGTTAAATAATGTTAAATGCTTCTTTCGTGGAAACTTGGTCCGATTACAACAAACTCCAAAGGACACTCTCCCCCCCCCCCCCCATGTGAAAATACAAAATAGATAATGGAAGGTCTGTCCCTTCATCTCTCCGACTGTCTCCTATTCCACTGAAATTTTTAAAAAAATGTCGCTTCTAAAATAAACCAGATCATTATTTCAAATTTAAACAATACAATATGTCAGGTTACTTACGATTTTACAAATCCAAATTTATTACTTACTGACACATTCATAAAGCCATTTTTATTCTTAAATTAAAAAATGCTATAGATGCTTTTATTAAGAAACGAAGAAACTGAATGCATTGTTTAATGAAACTGTTCTGTACTTTTTCTTAAAAGCAAATCAGTTTCCAAAGTGGTCGGCAGAGTTGCCAATATAAAAAATCAAAAAAATCATCGCAAAATGCGAAAGGATGCCAAAAATTGATAAAGATATTTCGAAGTTCATAGCGAGCAAAATTTATTATATTGTGCTAAAAGATTGAAACCGGATTTTTTATTTACGAATGTTAAAAAAATTACCAGAAACACAGCTAAAAATTCTGTAAAAATTCAAAAATAGAAAAGAACAAAATTTGGCAAAAAAAAAAAAAGTTTCAAACTGAATTCCCTTTGCAAATGAACCGCCACAAAAGACCCCCAA
Source organism: Maratus speciosus (assembly GCA_963932465.1). Taxonomy (NCBI): domain Eukaryota; kingdom Metazoa; phylum Arthropoda; class Arachnida; order Araneae; family Salticidae; genus Maratus; species Maratus speciosus. Next base: position 111,285,326 of record OZ010786.1, on the reverse strand, counting down.
ATATTGCACATAAATAAAAAAATATGGAAGCCTTTTCGTATTCTCTGTTTTTTTTTTTTTTTTTTTTTTTTTTTTTTCAGTTTGACAATGCCATCCGCATGGCCCAGACAGATTTTTTTAAGCAGAAAATACTCACTTACATTTTTTTCTGCTTTGAACGGTGCCTTTTATTAATATATATATAGAAAGAGAGAGAGAGAGAGAGAGAGAGAGATTTACTAATTAAAAAAAAATTACCTTTGGGATGTCGTCTTCGTATTTTTCAGTTTTCTCCAATTTAAAATTGTCACCCAAGTGTTCCAGATAGAAATTGAAAAAAAAGGCTTCGGATAGACAGTACCTTTCTGTGGGCAACGAAGATTTGTTTCTTACTAGATAATAATAAAGACATTTGCGAGTCTCTCTGTCCATTTCTTTTTCTTTTTTGGTCTGACCAGATGTTTTTCTGTTCACGACAAGATTTGACAGGGAGAATACCTGTATGCCTTAAATTATGCACATCGAAATAGGTTTTTTTTTTTTTATTAGATTTTTAAATTTAATTTTTTATGCTATTTTTAGTGTTTTTTCGAGTTTCGTGCTTTTTTTCCCACATTCATAAAAGGAATCCATTTTTCAATCTATCTTTCCATTTTAGCCGAATACAGTAAAGTAGTCTTCTGCGATTTTTGAATATTTCACGAAGTCTTTTATGTAATTTTTAACTTTCTTTCGCGTTCCGACGGGATTTTTTTACATTAGTAAAAGGAGTCAGGTTTCGATCTTTTAACCACAAGTACAAAATTTTGTCCTCTGCAATTTTTGAATTTTTTGCAAACTTTTTATGCGATTTTAAACGCTTTTCCCGTTTTTAAGCTCCTGTGATTAGAAGAGATTTTTTTCATATTTGAAGAAATTTTCGTCTTTTGAAAATTTCTAGAAATTTTTATCTTTGATGGGCGACTTTTTCGTGTTATGAAGGAAAAAATATTAATGCTTAAGTTCAGTTTCTAATTATGAAAAGTACAATGCAACACAGTTGACGGAACACTATTGGGATTTGATTTGATGAAACTGCATCTTTATATTGAAGGATGTTGGGTAATTTTTACGCTAGATTGACTTTCTATATTTTTGCGAAAAATAGGCATTTTTTTTTGTGCGTGTGTATTATTTATTTATTTATTTATTTGAGAATGTAAAATGAATCCGGTTTCAATCTTTTATCCCAATATAGTAAATTTTGCCCTGTGCGGCGTTTTATTCGCTTTCCGCGGTGGTTTTTTTGTACATTCCTAAAAGGAATCAAGTTTAAGTCATTTAGTTCAATATAGAAAGTTTATCGTTTGCAATTAGTGATTTTTTTACAAACCTTTTATGTGATTTTTAGAGTATTTTTTAAAATTCCACATTCAATCTTTCGGCTCCATATAGTCAAATTTTGCTCTCTGCGACTTTTGAATTTTTGTCCAATTTTTTATGCGATTTATACCTTTTTTTTCGCGTTTTGCGAAGACCTTTTGGCAAGTTTTTCTGAACCGAAGAATTATCCAGTAGATTTTGCTGCTTTCATGATTAAGATGAAGGTGGGAAAATAATAAATTGGCTCCTGTAGCAAGATGAACGACGATGCTGGAAAATTTAACTTTTACCTAGAGACTATCATTTTTATGGAAAAAAAAATTACAATAATTCAAGAATCAGATTGGTATATTCCGAAAGGGTTTACGCTGTTGAAGGCAGTGGGGCCCCCAAGGGGGAACCCCTCCTCCAAGAATTTTTTTTTTTTTTTTTTTTTTTGAAAAAACCGGCAAAGCAAACGAAGCTCAGCTAGCAGATTTAAATAATTACAGATTATAATTTATGCATAATTAACATTAGTAATTTGTCCAGAGAAGAGAGAAGAAACGTTAAAAAAGAAACAGGTTGAACGTAAGGGGATATGTTGCAAAGGCATAGCACACAAATGCATGCTTATTGGAACCTCAACGAGATTAAAAAGCACATTTTTTTAAAACATTTGAATAACAATAATGAGGTTTAAAAGTTTTGAATCTTGGGTTTCAACTTTTCCTCCATTTAATAGGGACCCTAAAAAAAGACATTTAAAAAAGTATTTAGAATTTGCAAAATTTATTTCATCTGGGCACCTTTATAAAGAATGCTGGCTGTAGAAAGAAGCCCATGTCTGTTTTGGTTGAAGAAAGTGATAGTATTAAGGAGGTTTTGAACCTGATTGGGACCCCCAACGCGATTAAAAAGCACATTTTTTTAACATTTGAATAAAAAGTGGCAGCTACAAGTTTTGAATCCTGGGTTCCAACTTTTCCTCCCTTTCATAGCCCCCCCCCCCCCAAAAAAAAGACGATTAAAAAAAAATTAGAGCATGCAAAATTTCTTTCACCTGGGCACCTTTAAAAAAATGGTAGCTAGAAAGGAAGCACATTACCTGTTTTGGTTGAAGGAAGTAATTGTATTAAGGAAGTTTTGAAGCTCATTGGGACCCCATTGAGATTAAAAAGCATATTTTTTAAACATTTGAATAAAAAATATGGGGCCTAAAAGTTTTGAATCTTGACTTCCAACATTTCTTTATTTTTATAGTGGCCCCCCAAAAACACAATTCAGAAAAAATTTAGAGCCTGCAAAATTTTTTTTTCATCACCTTTAAAAAAAACGGTGACTATACTAAGAAAGTACAAATTTTTTGAAGGAAGTAATGGCATTAAGAAAGTTTTGAAACTTATTGGGGCCCCCAATGAGATTAAAAAGCATATTTTTTAAACATTTGAATAAAAAATTTGGGCTAAATGTTTTGAATCTTGGGTTCCAACTTTTCCTCACTTTTATAGAAGGCACTAAAAAAGACAATTCGAAAAGAATTTAGAGCCAACAAAATTTCTTTCATATGGGCACCTTTAAAAAGAACGGCGGCTGTAGAAAGAAAGTGCATATCTGTTTTGGTGGAACGAAGTAATAGTATTAATGAAGTTTTGAACTTTTGGTTTCATCTTTTTCCCCCAGTTATAGGACCCCCCCCCCACACACAAAAAAAAAAGGACTACAATACCATTATATTTAAAAAATAGAATTTAAGCTTTCAAAAGCTCTTCATCTGGGCACCTTTACAAAGAATAGCGGATATAGGGGGGGGGGGGGATGGGGGTAATGGGAGACGGTTCCTACGGCCCTGGTTATGCCAAATATCTTATTTAACTTTAATACATTTTTATTATGTCTCTGATGAAAATTTAAAAATTTCGTACTAACTTTAAAAATATCTTATATTTTAAATTAAAAAAAGATTCCCTAAAATTGTAATGCATATTTTTGAAGAACTGCGAATAAGAGATAGAAAAAAAAATGAAGAAATAATCTGCCACCCCTGGAAAAATCTTTGCCCTACCTGGAAGTATGGTCTAGCTACGGGCCTGTATGTATTGCTTTTATACTAAAACACACATATACTCAAATATTTTTTTCAACATTCCAAACTTTGCAATTTATTCAATTTAAATCATTTTACAAAGGTAATCCAGTCAGCCTGGTTTTTTATTACATTTTTTTTTCATTTTTTTACAATCCTTTTATATCAAATAGATTTTTGGCAGTTTTATTGGAATTTTTCGTTTTTCTTTTCATTTAAAAAGATTAATAAGGGGATTTATTAAACTAATCGACTATGTTATTTTGTACTTGGTAATTCAGAAATGTTATCAATATGCCATAAATAGCTTTTAGTTAATTTTTAATCAGACTAGGGGGTTCTGCCCCCTACGAGCTACGCTCGCCAACCCCCCGTTCAGGCACACCAAAATCCAAAAAGCACGCTAATTTGATCGGCTTTAAAAATATTGAATTAAAATTTAAAAAAACAGTAGCGATCTCCCTGTAAACGGGTTTCCATTCGTTTTTCTTGGATTGGGGATTTTTAAGACCAAATCTGCTGCTGTTAAGAGATACAATGGTGGTTTTCGTATTTAATTAAAAAAATAGTTAAACATTTGAAAATAAGCTAATGTAAAATGAATTAAGTAAACAGCGTCATTGTCTCCCGGTATTTTTTAACAGCGCTATATGATAGTTCTTTTAAATAATTCATTTTAAATGTATCGTTTTAAATCTGACGTAATTTACACCAAAGTTTTATTTCTCTTATTAATATTCACGTGAAAATACTTTTGTTGTTAGAAGGAAATATTATTTGCGCTGTCTTCGAATTCACGATAATAGTTGAAAAGATTATCTCAAAATATCTCGCACAAATATATTTTTCAATTTAAATTGTTTTGCTATATTTTTTTGCCATTTTAAATATGACGTAATTTCCTCAAATTACAAGTTTTAACGCATAATAATGATTTTTTTTATTTTAAGATTTTGTTTCTCTTTTAAAATTCAAGTGCAAATATGGTTCGTCGCAGATGTCATATACGCCGGCGCAAATTTTTTCTGACGCTAATTTCATATACGCAACGGGTACTTAACTGGTGCTAAAGTGTTGTTATTTTGCTTGATATCGTAACCCGGATGGGTACAGATGTCATATTCACCCCATATTGGCGCGATTTTTTTCGGTTTCCAATTTGGTGAAAACATCAACAGCATAAACAACATAATCTGGGTTACCACATCAAGCAAAATAACGACAATTTGGCGCGGAAAAAAATTGCGCCAAAATGCTCGTATATGACATCTGTGCCTATGGTTCTTATGACGTAATTTTCCTGCTTTTAACATGTAATCATTTAATTCTAATTTTAAAGTTTTTTTTTCTGTTTGTAATAGTCACGTGTAAATAAATTTTTAATTTGAAGTAAACATTATTGTTTGCGCTGTTTATGCAACTGGCAACAGTTTAAATTAATAACATTTTCTAAAATTTGTAAAAAATATCTCTCGAAATGCTGAAAATTTGAATTTAAAATTGAAATAAAACATCAAAAAATGAGTCAAATAAGAAAACTAAATGCAATCTGCACATCGGGAACTTATAACGTATAAAATGATCTAAAAATGATTAAATTCTCATGTATAGTTTTTGCTCCAATAAAACTCTTTTAATGGAACGATTTTGTCCAACTTTAGCATTAAATATCTCTTAAAATAATTCTTCGATTTGAAAACTGTCTGCATCAGCGTATTTATCAAACATTTCTCTATAATACCACCGATTTTCATATTTTTGTATGCAGTAGTTTTTTTAATATTAACGATGAAAGGCCATGCTTAAGCATTCAAATTGGATGTGGTCTACCCGGAATATCTACGCAGATGTTCATTGGTCCATTTCCAAATCAAAACTTTTTTTTATATATAGAAGGATAATAGAGCTACTTAAAAATTTACAAATATGACCGAAATTAGGGAAAATCATTTCATAACGATGAAATATCGAATTCTGAACTTTTACTGAAATAAATTATCATTTATAGTATGAATGATCCGAAATATGTAAGAAAATACTGGGAAGTATATGACTTAGTATGTCCTGTTAGTCACGTAAAAAGCAATTATGAATTTAGAAAGTACATGCATTGAAAATTCAGAAAATCCAACAAGTGTTAGAGCTTATATAAAAACATTTAAAAAGAAATGAAAAAAAAGCTTAATCAGATAATCTGAGTTTCTGCCGTGCTTGTCGGAGGGACGTTGGATTTCCTGAAAAAAAACTAATTCTATTTAAAAATTACTTCAAGCACGCCCGGTGAAAAAACAAATGCTCATTATTCAGTCTGTTTTTAAGTCTATTTTTTGTAAAATTATGTGAATTTTGAAAATGTAATGTAAGTCGGATAAAATCCTTGCCGAGTTATTTAATAAATCACCATATAGCTTATAGAACAACAGCAAAAATATTATTTGTTCGTTCGACACTTTGTATCATTTCTAAAAAATAAATGATTTCTTCTGAGATTTGTAAGGATCGATAAAATGTATTTGAGTTCTTTTCAAAAAGTCCAACATTATGTCTTACTAGATATATTACACTTTTGAAAAGTTTATAGCCTCACTATTAAATTATTTTTTTACTTCTATCATCTTTCGTTTATCTTTTCTTTTCTGAATTAAAATGGAATATGTATAATGCAAATGAAATACCTTACAAAAAGAAGTGATATCTAATCAAAAACAACTCGTTGTAAATGATGTTTCCAAGCCACAAACTTAAAACGTCAGTCATAAAAAGAAGTGATATCACATAAAAAGAAGCGATATAGAAATGCATACTCCGAGTGCCGTGTAAAAATCTATCACTACTCATAATGTTTCCAAAGGACACGGAGTGAGGTACAGTATGTGAAAACTGCTTGGTGACCTGCAGGCGTACATTTAATATATGCAGTACCTATACCAATTTCGAAAAATTGTGAAAGTCGGGAAAATTAATTTTAAATTCTCATTATATCTCTCTTATAAATATTTGTAGGAGGAAGATCTGTAATAAATCAGAAAAATTTGTAAGACAAGCAGGAAATGGTATGTAATTGTGGTAATCATCTATTATTACAATTATACTTTTCATTATTTTAAACATAATTTTTAATTACATAAATATGTTTAATAATACACTGAATTAAAATTAAAGGGAAAACTGGTAAAATGGATCCTGTTTATGACAGATTTATTTTTTAAACGTAAAATGTCGTGTTTCCAACATAAGGAATATTATATAATACTAGAAAGGTAGCCCGTCAAAAATGACGGAAAATTAGATATAAACATATATACAACTCATGTGCAAGAATATGAGTTTTCCACGCTTGTTCTGCAGTGATAGATGAAAATAAAACATTTTAAGAACGAAACACATTTATAAAAAACTGTGTACAGTAGAAGACCATTAATCTGCACAGTTTAGTTCCAGGTGTTGTGCGGATTTGAGGCTTTTTATGGTCATGTCTATCCAATCTTTGTTTACGTTCTTTTTTTTAAATTCATATATTGGACAATTTAGATTGTTAATCAGGGGCGGATCCAGATAATCGTTTTTTTTGGGGGGGGTGGGGGGGGGGCGATATCGAGTGACATATAATCAACGTAGTCATAATTTCTGTAGCTCAAATCCTTCCTTGCAGTTAATTATTAAATGAATATGAAATTAATGCGATTTAAAAATATTACAGACTATCGATTATCCGACATCCGATTAACCGAAACACTCGGTTATCCATCATTCTTATTTTATAATCTCGACCTCTCCTCAAAATATCGTTTATTGTTACTTATTAGGTCGTAAAATTAAAAACGTTATAACAGAATTTATTTATTAAATGCCTTTTTTTTTTCTTTTTCTGTTTACTCTTATACTATGGTAATTATTTATCTTATTTTTTGTTCTTTTAGTTATAGTGAAGAACGTTAGTAACACAATCCTGGGATGATTGTCTTTTTAAACTTTTGATAATTGATTTTGATGTAAGACTTTTTAAAAATTTGCAATTTTCGTGAAATCCTGACGTGATGGCATGGTACAAAATGAAGGTCATTTTTGGATTCAGCACTAAAAAATACATAAGAACCAATTACCGAAAGCTGAAAAAGATAATCATCACATCCATTTTTTAATATCAGATTTCTGAAAGAGGATAATCTCTGAAAAAAGATCCCCTTCAGAAATCTGACGGGCCTTTAACATCCTAGAAAGTCAAAATGTGTCATCTACGTGGTGTGTTAGAGGTCTGCACGGGCCGGGGCCTGGGCCGGCCCATTTGTAATTTTTACAGTTCTCGTCCCTGCCCGGCCCGTACAAAAATCAAAGAAACAGGCCCGGCCCGACCCGACTCAATTTCTAAAAAAAAAATGCGTTTTTTCTCGACATACAGTGATGGAACAGTGTAGCACTAGAGAATAAGTTGACACCGCTAAAATTTATTAGTATTCTGCGTCTTATTTAAGGATAGAATTCTGAGATTTTTCAATGTAAAGAATACTAAAAAAAGTTAGTGGTTACAATCGCCTAACTGCTGCGCCACTGGACATACAATTAAGATTCTTTTAATGAATACTACATACATATTTATGGGAACATTTTACAGTATATTTTAGATTACTAATGTGTTCGCAAAACAGAAAAAACACACAATAGTAAACATTAACGATTACTTACAGTGTTTTAGTCATCGTCTCTAAAGACATTTCAAAATTCCAATAAGGATTCATTAAAAGATTAATGTAATTCAGAATAAAGGATTAAAAACATGATAACTTTTGAAGCTGTATAATAAAAAGTAGATTTGTGAAAATATTTCTCTCATTTTTAAGGCTTTTCTCAAATCCAAAGGAGCTACATATCGACACATTTATGAATTCATTTCTTTTTGGAAACGCGTAAGATTGGCAGGTATTCTTATTCAGAAACTATGTAAATGCCGTCTTTCTCATTGATAAAAGCAATATATCTTTCTCTGAAACTACTGCCAAAGTTAGCGTTTTGAATCGAATTTCCGGAAGCGATAGCACAGGAAAGGAGAAAAACGTACAGTCAGGTGACAAGAATCTCTGTTATCTCTGTAACTAATTTATCAAATATGGAGAAAGCTATTCGTTTCCAAATGCTTTCAATAGTCAGGCCTGTCAATTTTATGCCTTTATAATTAAAAATGGGCCAGAACATGTGTCTGAAAGTTTCGCATTGTTGAGCAGTGAATATGAGAACTCCTTAAGGTATATTTCCAAAGATACTGTTAAAAGAAATTCATTATCACTATTAATACTTTTACAAAACATAATGCCTGTCCTACACATCCTGAGATCGATTAAGACCAGTTCCATCCCGGCACGAGTCTGCTGAAAAAAAAATTAAACCCGGAATCAGATGTCTTGTAACTGTACAATGCCGATCTCTACGATGGACATGTTATATATCTGTATCGATGTTGTTAAAATCGCATTGGCTAGTGACGCACATTTATACTTCTCGAGAAAATCGTATTCATTAAAAATGGCTCGTATATCGGTCCGATTACTTTTTTATCGCCCCGGCCCGGCCCTGCACTCCCGTTCAATTTTGTCTGTCGGCCCGGCCCGTTTAAAAAATTGCCCTAATTATGCCGGCCCGTTGGAAAATTCGCCTTCATTCCGCTGGCCCGGCCAAGCTCGGACCCGTGCAGATCTCTATGGTGTGTATACCTCTTCACTGGCGCGGATCCAAGGAAGGAGGGGTGATCGCCCCTCCCCTTTGGATAAAAAAAAATAAATCCACCGCGAATTTCGACAAATGGTAGCCGAAAAAAATCTATTTCGTCAATCGTTCGCAGGTCAAAAAATCGCGCAAAAATGCGAAATTTCGTCAAAGGATCACGCAAAAAACATGAATTTCGTCAAAGGATCAAGCAAAAACGTGAATTTCGCCAAAAAATCGGACATTTTATCAAAGGACCACAAAAAAACGCGAATTTCGTAAAGGACCACGAAAAAAAACGCGAATTTCGTCAAAGGATCGTAGAAAAAAATGCAAATTTCGTCAACGAATCGTAGAAAAAACGCTAATCTCGCGAAGCAAATGCGGAAAAAAACGCTAATTTCGCGAAAGAATTGCGCAAAAAACGCTAATTTCGTCAACAGATCTCGGAAAAAATGCGAATTTTTTCAAAGAATCGCCAAAAAAATAGGCAAATTTCGTCATAGAGCCGCGGAAAAAACGCACAATTAGCACCAGGAGAAGATTCCCCTAGGTGCGCATCCACGGGGAGGGGAATCGATCGGGGCGGTCGCCGCCCCCCAAGATATAAATCCAATGCTTTTAACGGCAGTTTTCGCGGAACAGACAGACAAGCAAACGAAAACACTTTTTGCGTGTCATTGGTAAACCTCACTGACGTTTCGGCAGTTAGTGAACAAAATAGGATTATGTCCTGTCAAAAGGCATATGGCGCCATAATTTTTTACACTAATGGGTTGAGGTGGGGACTCAGAGTAAAGATAAGAAGAGAAGTCATATAAGAAGTCTATGGGTGGGGACGATGCTACTTCGTGTACCTTTTGTTGAATCTCTACAACAGAAATTGGCAACGTTATTCGGATCCCTTTAAAGTGTTGAAACTTTTTCGTTCTTTCAAAGAATCTGCAATTCTAATTTCTGTATAATGATATTTTTGAGGAGTGCTTTATTGTTTGAGAAAAGAATGGGATTCATAGCAATTTCCAAAGAAAGAAAGAAACAAGAAAAAGAAAGGTCCTTTGAAAAATTCAAGCATCTTAATGTTTTCTGAAGAAAATCAGTAATGTGTAAAAAATATACTGTTATTGCCACCCACATTGGTAAATTTCAAGGGTATTTCATGAATGAAAAAAAAGGATTATGTCCTAATCCTAGTCAGTTAAAAGCTAAAATGCGTATGTTGTGTTGATTTCTTAAAAACCAACTTGGTAATTTGTTCTTCCCTTCTTTGCCCCGATCTAACTCCCCCCCCCCCCTGTGGATGCGCACCTAGGGGAATCTCCTCTCGTTACTAATTGTGCGTTAATTTTGGCAACCCTTTGACGAAATTCGCGTTTTTTCAGCGATTCTTTGGCAAAATTCGCGCCATTTTTTTCGCGATTCTTTGAATAAATTCGCATTTTTTCATAGATCTGTTGGGGAAATTAGCGTTTTTTGCGCGATTCCTTCGCGAAATTAGCGTTTTTCACGCAATTCTTTGACGAAATTGGCTTTTTTTGCGCGATTCTTTGACGAAATTTGCGTTCCTTTTGCGATCCTTTGACCTGCGAACGATTGAAGAAATTGATTTTTTTCGGCGACCATTTGTCGAAATTCGCGACAATCGGTGGATTTTTGGGGGGGGGGGGGGCGATCGCTCACCCCCGTGGATCCACGCCTGTTGTTAATTCTTAAAAATAAATACAAAACACTCTTGAAGTAACGTAAAAACTATTAAACTATCGTATACGATTTAATGAAATGGTATTATACGTGTGTGCTTCATGATCTTGGTTACGACGTTGGCGAAATTGGCTACAACTTATCATAATCATAAATGTGTGGGACACTATAACAAAGACGTAATCAATTTTTAATGAAATTTCTGATATAAAGTAGTTTTCAAAAACTTGTGTAAAATTGCCGGCCGTTCTGATGTTATGTCAGTCCTAGGAATACAATTTGCAACACTAAAGAGTTTCCATGTATATGTGGAATTTAGAAAAGCTTCTCCAAAAGTCCTGAAATGACATTGTAATTCCTCTAACTTCAAAGTTTAATCGGGCCCTGATGTTGCTTACTGAAATCTAATAAATACAGTTATTTTGAATATTACAGCAGAATAAAACAGTTACACTTATTTGACTTAAACCCGCTGTTGCGTAAACGTTATTTAAAATTATTTAAAATTTTCAAATCATGCATTTATAATTTTTTTTTATTATTTAATAACTAAATAATGAAAAAATATGCTTTTTTTCGGAGTTCATAAATATGACAATAAGTAATGTAACTAAGAGACATTGCAAAATAAAATCTTTGTGAATTCAAACAATAAACAAGTTGGAAATTGCTCGTCAAACGTGGCAAATGAGGTGCGTTCGTACTATAACTAGTTTTATAATTATTTTTTGCACCCCACATTGTACTGAATGTATATTTTTTTGCGCTTCATAAGTGCATAGTCTGTAACATCATTAAAATGCACTTACAATAATTTTTTCCCCATTCCCCGTAATGTAACGGAAAATATTTGACTGTCCCTGTAATTAAACTATACATTCGATTTTCATAAAATTTGAAACGGCTCGACAAAATTTTGCAGCAATTATATATTTAAAATTTCAGACCATTCGGAAGGCTGTAAAATCATTAAAATGCATTTGCAATAATTTTTTCCCATTGGCCATAATGTAACGGAAAACTTTTGGCTGTCCCTGTAATTAAACTATACATCCGATTTTCATAAAATTGGAAATGGCTCAACAAAATTTTGCAACAATTATATATTAAAAATTTCAGACCATTCGGAAGGCTGTAAAATCATTAAAATGCATTTGCTATAATTTTTTCCCATTGGCCGTAATGTAACGGAAAACTTTTGGGTGTCCCTGTAATTAAACTATACATCCGATTTTCATAAAATTGGAAATGGCTCGACAAAATTTTGCAGCAATTATATATTAAAAATTTCAGATCATTCGGTCGGGTAGTTTTTGCTCTGTTATATGCGGACGGACAGACAGACGGACGGACAGACGGACGGACAGACGGACAGACAGACGGACTGAACGACGACTATAGGTGCTACGTATTTATATAATTACGAACGCACCTAAAAAAGATATTGCCGGCATTTTATCTACTATGACGTCATAAGAATATTGTCCATTGACTGTTGGAGAACTTACTTTGTGGACGATTACCTCAATGGTTTAATATTTTTTACGATTCACGATGAACGAATCACTTGTGTTTGTGCAGGTTTATGGAATGAGATATTAGGCTGTCAACATAATTTCAATTGAAGTTATCCTACGATACATGCACTTTTTAATCGAAATTAAAAACAATGCTTTATCTCGCATTAAATCTCGAAATAAAATGTTTTAGTTTATATAATTGGTTATTTCTATTAATTATTTATTTAGGTACTTTTATATTATAGCTCATCTTTTTAAAAAGTTTGGGTCAATTCGGGCTTCAGAAAGTGGGATATGTTGCCAAAATATATAAATAGCTATGAAAACAAACCTGATGAATTTTTATTTTTGTCTATACATGTATTTATTATTAATTATTTATTTAAGTACTTTTCCACTATAGGGCACATAGCATTAAAAAAAAAAGCTTGGCGCAATTCAAGCATCAGAAAGTGAGATATGTTTCCAAAATATATGAACATCTATGAAAACAAATCTAATGAACTTTTATTTTTTGTTTATATGTGTATTTATATACATAAAAAAATAATGGCACAGATGTCATATACATCTGTGTGATACATCTGTGCCATATACATCGCCCCATATTGGCGCGATTTTTTTCTGACGCCAATGTCATATACACAACGGGTACTTAACTGGCGCCAAAGTGTCATTATTTTGCTTGATATGGTAACCCGGATGTTGTCTTTACGCTGTTGATGTTTTCGCCAAATATGATGTTTGGCGATGTTTGATGATGTTTTCGTATATGATATCTGTGCCAAAATAATTTCTAAATATATATATATAACTTTATATATAACTATATATGTAAATTTTATGGTTACTTCTTAGTTATCCCGTCGACCAAATTACTATCGCCAAATTGTAAGATTAAATGCCAATAATGGTTGCAATTAATTAATTAATTGTAAGATTAAATGCCAATAATGGCCAATAAAACCATTAATTCAACGTTTTATTTGTATTTTTATTCATGTTTTACTAATTTATTTGTTCTTTCGTTATTTAAAATACAAATTATGCCAATGTGTATAATTTGGCGATTGGTTTGGCGATTTATATAATTTGGCAAGATTGGTTGACGGGATAACTAAGAAGTACCCTTTTATGGTACTTTTTAGTTATCCCGTCGACCAAATTACTGTCGCCAAATTGTACGATTAAATGCCAATAATAGTTGATCGTAAATGTCACATTCACTTGACAACACGTGTTTACGTCATCAAAGATTTTTATTTCGACGTTTTATTTGTATTTTTATTAATGTTATACTAATTTATTTGTTTTTTCGTCATTTAAAATAAAAAATTATGTCAATTAATATAATTTGGCGAGTGGTTTGGCGATTTATATAATTTGGTGAAATTGATCGACGGGATAACTAAAAAGTACCACTTTTATTTATTGTTATTTCGGTACTTTTCAGTTAGCCGGGCGCCAGTGTTATATATACATATTTATATACATGCATATATGTAAATATGCATATATATTTGTATATATATATATGTGTGTATATATACAATATGTATATATGTATATATATGTGTGTGTAAATTTACATATGCGTATGTATATAAATATGTATATATAGCACTGGCGCCCGGCTAACCGAAAAGTACCGTTATTTCCTTTTCAAAATAATAGCAAATGATTTTAAAATATATATGTAAAATATATCTAACAAAAACATAGCTGTGAAAAAAGGGAGCCAAGTTCTGTAAAGACAATGGCAAGAAAAGAAGTGATATCTAAGTGGGTGCCAAGTTCAAATAAAATTCACTCAAACTTACCTACTGAAGTATTATAGCATTTTTTAAATTGTTTAGAAATAAAAATTATTGATAGCATATTAATAATAAATCTAGAACTTGGCAAGTTTTTACCTACAAGTCATTTATTTTTGTTAATGACATTATTATATCTAAACTTATTATTTCATGTTTGGAAGCCTTCATTTGAGTGAGCTCCTTCCCCTTGAAGGATGGTGGGATAAAATATATCACACCTAATTTTAACTGCAAAATGCCACATTGACACTAGAATTCAGGACTAAAAAGTTTAATTTTATTAAATACGTGAAAAGAAGTTTTTACCCATTTTAAAATAAATTTGTTTTTAAATTCTGGTGTGATTGAATCATTTCAGCATGTCACGAATAAAAGCTCTTTGCCCCTGAAAGGGTTAAAGGGGTGCAGTCTCTAGAGGGATGGCCAAGAACAAGCGTAAATGTATCTGTCTCTTTCTCAGGCCTTTTAGTCTGTTTGCATTGAGGTTTCCGAAGGGTGGGTGCTAGAGTGATAACCAAAGACGAGCGGGAATGTATTTGTGTATTTATTGGTTTATCAAATCTTTAACATAAGTCATTTGTTTATAATAATAACTATATTAATTTTTTTATAATGACATTGTTGTTAATATTAACATCATCATTTTATTAAGACATGAAATTGATAGGCATTTATCAAAAACTTGCCAAGTTCTAGATTTATTATTAATATGCTATCAATAATTTTTATTTCTAAACAATTTAAAAAATGCTATAATACTTCAGTAGGTAAGTTTGAGTGAATTTTATTTGAACTTGGCACCCACTTAGATATCACTTCTTTTCTTGCCATTGTCTTTACAGAACTTGGCTCCCTTTTTTCACAGCTATGTTTTTGTTAGATATCATTACTTTTTGTAAAGTTACAATATATTTAGACACTTTACTTAATGCTTTTTAATGTGTTTACATGAGAATATTTTATTCACCAAGCAACATTCAATTTTAATTTAAATTTCCTACAACAAACTATTTGGCTGTCAATTTGCGGCAGAAATCTATATTTTAATACTGCTACACTGAATGCATGTTTTGAAACGAAATGTATTGATTCGAAATTTTTATTGTTTCTGAAACAAAAATTCCTATTAAATTCCTATATTAAATTTTCCTATTAAATTTTCCAATTAAATATCCTATAGCTGGGCCTGCTTTTTTGTACTGAAAGTGAAAAATAAAGTTATGTGCTTATGCCACACTATGTATCATTCATCCATGGGTGCGGGCAAAGAGGCAATGCATAGGAAGGACATTGCCCCTCCCTGGATTTTCAAATTTAATTAACTAAATAATTTTTTCTCTAATGATTTTGAAAATGACAAGTGGGTAAGTGTGATCACAGATCGCACAGAGGGTGTCGTTTAATATTCCTTTCAAAACTCTTTATCCTTTTGAAAAATCTGTTAGTTCCACATTTCGCAACCAAGGGCGCACTCTATTCTAAACAAACCTCTATCCGAACGAAACTCCGTTTTACATACTATCCGTAGATATATTAGTCGCGGGGATTGATCCCATAGCACCCGAGATAAGTAGGCGCCCTTAGCGATAAAATGTGGAACTAAAATATGTAAGACTATGGTGCATAATGTGAAAGAATGGTCAAAGGGGTGTCGGCAAAAGTTGGAAAAGTGCTCCCCGGGTGAAAAGAGCGGAGGTTAGAAAAATTGCTTAAAATACACAAGTTAGAGCCCGGAGGAGTAAATAATGTAAGACTTTTTGAAAAATTTATGATTTGTCGTGTGGTCTGAGGTATTCAGCTATACGTATGCAAAAAGTCATGTCTCCAACTTAATTAGGGACTCCCTTAGAAAGAATTGCTTAAAATACATATGTGGTAGCTCAAAGGGTTAAGCGTAAGACTTTTTCAAGATTTTATGATTTGTCGCCTGGTCTCAGGTGTTCTGCTATAAGTATGCAAAATTTCAAATCTGCAGTTTAATAAGGGGCTCAGTTAGAAAGAATTGCTTAAAATACATATGTGGTAGCTCAAAGGGTTAAGCGTAAGACTTTTTCAAGATTTTATGATTTGTCGCCTGGTCTCAGGTGTTCTGCTATAAGTATGCAAAATTTCAAATCTGCAGTTTAATAAGGGGCTCAGTTAGAAAGAATTGCTTAAAATACGCATGTGGAAGCCCTAAGGGTTAAATGTACGACTTTTTCAAAATTTTATGATTTCTCGTTTGATGTGAGGTGTTCAGCTATAAGTATGCAAAATTTCACGCCTCCAACCTAATTAGAGGCTCACTTTGAAAGAATTGTTTAAAATACACATAGGAGAGCGCAAAGGGTTAAATGTACGACTTTTGCCAAATTTTATGATTTCTCGTTTGATGTGAGGTGTTCAGCTATAAGTATGTACAATTTCACGCCTCCAACCTAATTACGAGCTCACTTAGAAAGGATTGTTTAAAATACAGATGTGAGACCCCCAAAGGGTTAAATTTACAACTTTTTCAAAATTTTATGATTTTTAATTTGATGTGAGGTGTTCAGCTGTAAATATGCAAAATTTCACGCCTCCAACATGTATAGTTTCTGAGAACGGGCTCTGTGACGGACAGAATATCTCAATTTGTTGATTTTCTGTAAGCAAGTAAACCCAGATAAACCCGAGGATAAACCCCTAAGTAAGCAGATAGGTTTACAATGGAAGTCTATGGGAATTTGGCGAAATATTAGAGATATCGCCAAGGTAGCGTCACTTTTGGCGACTAATTTTGGTCGCCAAATTTGGCGATATATCGCCATGTTGGCGAGAAACTTGGCGGTATTTGGCGACAGAACAGCGTCCCCTCCTACGGCAATTTAAAATTTCGCCTAATAGACGCAATGGTAAAGTAAAAATGGGCACCCCCAGGTGGGTAATTCATCGATTTTCACAATTTTTTTATTTTTTTCCTTAGTTTTATAGTGTAAACGAACTTCGCACCAAATTTGAAGTCTGTAGCTGCAGTAGATATACGAGATCTTTTTGATGAGTGAGTCAGTCAGTCAGTCAGTCAGTGGTAAAATTATAGATTATCAGACATTTTCAAATGTCATTATCTCGGAAACTAATTATGCGTTATGTATAAAATTTTGGATTTTAGGTAATTAGGGTGGCCTTACTACGCATTTCCTATAACAAGTACGTAGGTCTCATAGATTTTCAGTAGTAGAGCATCGAAATTTGATGAAAACAGCTGGAAATGGTTCGTGTAAATAACACACGGCTATGTCAGGCGAACTTGGCTGACACACTGCCGTGTGTCTAGATATTTGAAAGCGAGTTTTTTTCCAAATTTGCGTCAGAAAAAAATCACGCCAAACCCGATGTGTATATGACCTCTGTGCAAAAATTACTTCTGTTTCTTTATATAAATGGATAAATAGCTTTTTTATATTAAATAAATTTTACTATTTAGTTATCCCGTCTACCATTTTCACCAAATTATATAAATCACCAAACCACTCGCAAAAT
Source organism: Maratus speciosus (assembly GCA_963932465.1). Taxonomy (NCBI): domain Eukaryota; kingdom Metazoa; phylum Arthropoda; class Arachnida; order Araneae; family Salticidae; genus Maratus; species Maratus speciosus. The sequence goes on along the minus strand of OZ010786.1, from coordinate 111,267,684 downwards.
TATACAAATTCACATAATTTTTATTTTAAACTAGCAGGCTATGCTCGCTGCGCTGGTCTTCTTTTGCAAACGAACCTTAAATCGCGAAATAAAGAATTTGACCTAATTTGACATAGTATTTTACAGCAGCATGGACCTTCACCTGGAATGTTCTGTTGTACAATCTTGCGTTAAACAAAATTTCGGCTATTCAGAAAAACACTTTTAGTTTATCAGTTATAGTGGAGTTTGGTAGGAGAATGAGGCAGTTATAACAACATGAGTTAAAATATCTTTAGTCACCACACTACTAAATTATTGAACATTGCAATGATTGCAGAGATTGACCATTAAACTTAAATAATTTTTGGGTGATTCATATACGTTTGGTAGTTCTTGGACTCCGGAACTGTTTCAGCTTGACTATATGTGTTGTTCAAACAGCTTGAATACAACTTCACTCTACATTATGTTATATATCGCAATATGCGTCTTCTCCTGGCAGGTCTATTACAGTTTTCCACCTTCAGATTCCAGAAGACAAAATACAATCAAAAGTATAACAAATTATTTGCTCACAAAGCACAGTGTTTAAAGATTCAAAAGAAAAATGAAGCATAAAAAACGTGGATTTTTAAATCTGAATTGTTTGAATAAAATTAAAAGGACGTCATTTTCATTGCCTTTTCATTTTATAGACCAGTTGCAATCAGGCAACCGTTAACCTGGAAAATAACTCGATGACTGATGGTAGAAAAATAAACATTTAGTTTGCATCCAATAAAATCTTCCCTAATCGTATTAATCCAGGGTTAACGTCAATCATCAGAAGTGTTTGCAACGATATAGTTAGAAATGTAACAGAATTAGTTGAAAAACAGAATTAATTACGCGCCAAACTACTTTTCATTGCATTATGTCAAACTGCTATTAACGCAATTATAGACCTTTAACCAACAAAAATCCATACCTTAAATACAACTCACAATGATAAATAGCGTTAGTTATGCAAAATTTTTAGTAAAAATCTTTTTCGTGGATACTTGAACCGAAGATTTTCTTTGCATTTTTCTTATGAGTATAAAAGCACAGAGAGATAAATAAACTTACTATTTCCTTTATATTTAAGATTAAATTATTCTTCGATATGTTACCTAAGTAGAGTTGCAAAGGGTGGAAAAAACCGGGTTTATTCCCGGGAATAAACCGAGTTTTTTGGGAAGGAAATTTTGAAAATTTCCGGGAGTTTTCAGAAAGCTTTAAGCATGAAAATTTTTTAATTTATTATTTTAAATGATTTCAATTTCTGTCAATGTAAACAAAACTAATAACATAAAATATTAAAAAAATTGCCCGGCTTACATGAAAACTAACGAAATACAGGCTTAAACTGGAGAAATATTAAGTAAGAGAAATTAAAATATCATAAGTAATTTGGTAGTTTAATCGTCCATAAGTAAAAATTAAAAGAGGCAGATGAGAGATTCATCTTCCCTAACGTGAATATAAACTTTACCTCTGTTCTTTGAATCAACGAATGTAAACAAAAAAGAAAATGAACAAAATTAAATGAAATCAATGCAAAAATACAATGCAACTTGTTAAAAAATTAATATAAAGTATGCTTGAATAAGAGATATGCGAGCCAACAGAAACTAAAAAAAATATTTTTAAAAGAAACATTCAAATCCTCACCTATTTACAGCCGCCATTGTTGTAAAGCTAATAAATTATTAAAGACTTAATCTGTAAAATCATAAGTTTTGTGAATTCATCACATAAAATCTATCTTTTTGGAACATTTCTTCCCTGAAATTTCTTTAAAATAAAGATTTCAAATTGAAAAATAACTGGTTTTGTTTATCTTCAAAACTCCTTCAAAATTTCCAATATTCCCCAAAATTCCGGGTTTATTCCCCAAAAATTCCCGGGTTTATTCCCGTCCCTCAAAATCTGCGGGTTTTTTGCACCTCTATACCTAAGTAATCCCGACATTGAAAATAATCGTTTATTTGTCACTAAGATTAATTGATAGGATTGTCTCTCAGACGAAATTGCTTTATAATGATCTAAATTTTATTTAATCAGAATTGTAATTTTTTTTCTTATGCAGGCTAACTGATAAATGACAGATAGTTTTCCATGCATTGGTAATACAAAGTTTTCAGTACCTTGCAATTATTACCTTTTTCGTGATATTACAATAACAGAGGATGAAAAATATATAATATTGAATTTGTTCGTTTGCTACGTAATAAAAAATTATAAATATAATAATAGCTAATTACAAAATCCGTTTAATCTTTTGTAATCGGGTTCACCATCCACAGTCTTCAATCATAAATGAATCTCCCAAAAATATAGAAAAATACTCCAGTTGGCGGGTGACCAGATTACGAAAAATTAGTTCAATATTTTTTAAATACCTTCCTAAAGGAATAGAAGATATGCAGAAAAAAATGACGAATGAGAAAGAATATCGAAGATTTATTTCAGCATGCAATTTTTGGTACTTTTCCGTTATACGGACTCCATTGTCGCCAAACGTAATAGTTGGCGCAAAATGAAAATCACGTGGATTGAAACATCTGAAAAATAAAAGAAAAAACGGTAGTACTTGGTTATCTCGTCGACCAAAAATCTATCGCCAGACTATAAGATTAAATGCCAATAATGGTCGATCATAAAAGTCACATTCACTTGATTGTAAGGACACGTGTTTACGCCGTCAAGTGATTTTTATTTCGACGTTTTATTTGTATTTTTATTAATGTCATACTAATTTATTTGTTCTTTCGTTATTTAAAATAAAAATTGTGTCAATTTGTATAATTTGGTGAAATTGGTCGACGGGATAACTCAGTAGTACCAAAAATTGCACCAACGTGGTGCGTATATGACATTTGTGTCCTTGATTATCCAGTCGACCGAAAAACTGTCGCCAAACTGTAAGATTAAATGCCAATAATGGATGATCGTAAATGTCACATTCACTTGACATTAAATATGTTACACGTGTTTGTTACGTCATCAAGTCTTTAATTCGACGTTTTATTTGTATATTGATTACTATTTTACTAATTTACTTGTTCTTTCGTTATTTAAAATTACCGCAAAACTTGAAATTTTTTTTCTTCAAGCCTATATCTGATGTTTACATACATTTTATAGTTATATCTGCCTACGTTTTTTTGACTAAATAAAGAGCATCAGGTTCCTTACAATTTTCCGTTATCATTGATATTTATTGTGTCCCTTAATAAATTCATTTATTACATTTAAAATACTTACATTTTATTCAGAAATACAATATCCTAAAAATATCTGTTTGTTTATGGTTTAATTTAATAATTCGGATTTTAAATACGTAAACTATTAGTATTCTTGGTACAACTTAGTTATCCCGTCGACCGAAAATCTGTCGCCAAACTATAAGATTAAATGCTAATAATGGTTGATCGTAAATGTCACATTCACTTGACTTTAAGCAAGTTACACGTGTTTACGTCATCAAGTGATTTTTATTTCGACGTTTCATTTGTATTTTATTAATGTTATACTAATTTATTTGTTCTTTCGTTATTTAATATACAAATTATGTCAATTTATATAATTTGGCGAGTGGTTTGGCGATTTATGCAATTTGGCGAAATTGGGCGACGGGATAACTAAGTAGTACCGTATTCTTTTGTCCGAAATTGCCTAAAAAAATCAAATTTTATATTTGGTATGTCGCTATACGCCATAAGTGAACGTCATCAAAATGTAACCCTCTTCTTTAATGATTTCTTTTATTTAAATTTATTAATTTCCCTTTCTTAAAATATTAGAGTGGCAACATTTTTCTATGTGTATAATTTGGCGAATATTTTGGCGATTTGTATAATTTGGTCGACTGGATAATTAAGTAGTACAAATTGTTCTTAACCTGACGAAAGCGATAAAATGCCAAAGATTGTATCAATTGAAATATTTCATATTGAATTCATTTTTAAGCATTACGGATATTTCTTTCATGTTTAAATTAATTATTTTCGTTATTTAAATTTACTTCTCATTAAACGCATTTTTGTTTGTTTCTTTTTTTTTTTAATTAAACAAATAACAGTTTTTTTCATTTATTTTGTGAGATGTTTACATTATTTTCTAACTGATATAGCCCTTTCCATTCTTTCACCAACGATAATATCGCCAAATTATAATCACTGGCAACCCTGTCGCCGAAAATATCAATAAAATACAAAATTTATTACCAAAAATCATAGTTATCCCTGTATATCTGACGCATAAACCACCGTGTGAATATTCTCTCTCGAATGATACAATCTGGAAAAAAATCCACCGGGTAGTTTTTGAAAACATTCGAGCGGAACTTTTTGAGCTTACTGCTTTATAATATACTAGCAGAACTACCCGGCTTCGCCCGTGTCATTTTTAAGGAGCCCTCCTGGTAAAATAAATTAAAACGAAATAATACGGCATTCACAATAACTGGAATTTGTACATTCCCATTCAAAAATCATTAAAAAGGCAATCAGAAAACATGACGTTATTGTCTTGCCACCATAGTAAAACCCCTGAGCTTTAATAACAGTATACGCGTTTTTTTTTGGTGGGTGCAAGAGAAAAATATGATAAAAAAAATCCACCAAATCGCGCAGCATATAGTGAAATTCTGGTTTGTATAGTATATATGTCGTAGGCTAATTGAGAAATCCGGCTCTTTGCAAACAGCCTAGGCTCTTTGCAAAGAGCCGGCCTAATTGGAGAATCCATCTCCCTTTTTCCAATTAGCCTGATATTTTTCAGGCTTATTGCAAACAGCCTAGAAAGTGTTAGGCTAATTGAAAAATGACCACTTAATATCCGATCAGGGTGATATTTTTAGCTCACAGGCTATCAAAGCCTGAGAGCTTATGTGCCCGCCGATTCTGTATGTACGTGTGTACGTACGTACGTACGTATGTACGTAACACGATAACTCATGATAGAAATATCCGATTTGCTTCAAAAATTTTTTTTTTCTAGGTTCATTCTGATAAGGTGCTTCCTTGATTAGTTTTTGGGGTTCATTGGATAAGGATAAAGGGGGGCTAGTCACCACCCCCTTAATTTATATAAATGGGTTTTCATGCAGAAATATTCGATTTGCTCCAAATTTGGTATACCGGTTTATTGTGTTAAGGAGCTTCCCTGATTAGATTTGGAAGCTCATTATTTAAGTATAAAGGGGGGCTATCCCCCTTAATTTAGATAAATCGGTTTTTCATGATGAATTATTAGATTTTCTCCAAATTTGGTATACCGGTTTATTAAGTTAAGGAGATGCCTTGATTAGATTTGGAGGTTCATTAGTTACATATAAATGGAGGAAAGGGGGGGCTATCCCCCCCGCAATTTAGATAAATGGGTTTTTCATGCAGAAATATGCGATTTGCAATAAATTTGGTATACCGGTTAATTATGTTAAGCAGCTTCCCTGATTACATTTGGAAGATCATTATTATGTATAAAGGGGGGAAAAGGGGGCAATTGCCTCTTCCCTTAATTTAGATAAATGCGTTTTTCATGTAGAATTATTCGATTAGCTCAAATTTGGTATACTGGTTTATTATGTTAAGGAGATGGCTTGATTAAATTTGGAGGTTCATTAGTTAAATAAAAAGGGAGGAAAGGGGGGAGGGGGCTAGCCCCCCCTAATTTAGGTAAATGGGTTTTTAATGCAAAATTATTCGATTTGCTCCAAATTTGGTATACCGGTTTATTATGTTAAGGAGCTTCCCTGTTTAGATTTGGAAGTTCATTAGTTAAGTATAAAGGGAGGGAAGGGGGGCTAGACCCCCCCCCTCTTTATTTAGATATATGGGTTTTTCATGCAGAGTTATTCGATTTGCTCCAAATTTCGTATACCGGTTTATTATGTTAAGGAGCTGCCTTGATTAGATTTGGAGATTTATTGGTTAAGTATAAAGGAGGGGCAGGGCTAGTGTCCCCTTAATTTAGATAAATGGGTTTTTCATACAGAATTATTCGATTTTGCTTCAAATTTGATATACCAGTTTATTACGATATGGCTTCCTTCATTTGATTTGGAGGTTCATTGGTTAAGTATAAAAGGGGGGAAAGGGGGGCAATTGCCCCTCCCCTTAATTTAAATAAATGGGTTTTCATGCTGAATTATCTGATTTAGTTTAATTTTTTTTCAACCGGATCCGAACTTGAAGGTTCCATTTGAAGTCAACCCGAAAACCGACCACAACCAGGTTTCGGATTGAGCTCAATTAGAACTTTCAGGTTCGGATCGGGTTGCCGGTGGACGGAGATTATTTTGTCTGGCTTGCATCGGGTTATAGTTCTTTGGAATATTTTTGTCGGTTAAGATTTGGTTCGGGACGGGTTTCAGGTTGACTTCGAATGGAATTTTTAGGTTCTGGTAGTGTTGCCTGTCCACGGAAACTAATTTGTCTTGTTCGGATCCGGTTATGGATCTTTGGAATATTTTTGTCTGTTATCAGATTTGGTTCGGGATTTCAGGTTTTTTCAAATGGAACTCTCAGGTTCGGGTCGGGTTGCATGTAGACTGAAATTATTTTGTCTTGCTCGGATCAGGGTACGTCTGTTATAATTTATTTTTCGGGTTTGGATAGGGTTATGCGTTAATAAACCTAATAAAAAGAAAAATTCCCAGTTAAACTGATGGCATTGAGCTCACATGCTATTCACACTAATTGCATATTATACTCTTATTTCAAAGAATAATGCCCCTCGAAAAATAAATGAAGGTATTAGTCCCCGTTGCCCCCCTTTCTATTTAACCAAAGAACCTCCAAATCTAATCAGGGAAGCTACTTAACATAATAAACTGGTATACCAAATTTGAAGCAAATCAGATAATTCTGCATGAAAAAACCAAATTAAGGGGGGGGGGGGGTATTAGCTCCCCCATTTCTCCCTTTATGCTAAACCAATGAACTTTCAAATCTAATCAGAAAATCTCCTTATTAGAATGAACCTAGAAAAAAAAATTAAACTAAATTAGATAATTCTGCATGAAAACACATTTATCTAAATTAAGGGGAGGGACAATTGCCCCCCTTTCCCCCCTTTTATACTTAATCAATGAACCTCCAAATAAAATGAAAGAAGCCATATCGTAATAAACTGGTATATCAAATCGAGCAAATCGAATAATTCTGTATGAAAAACCCATTTATCTAAATTAAGGGGACACTAACCCCTGTCCCTCCTTTATACTTAACCAATAAATCTCCAAATCTAATCAAGGCAGCTCCTTAACATAATAAACCGGTATACGAAATTTGGAGCAAATCGAATAACTCTGCATGAAAAACCCATTTATCTAAATTAAGGGGGGGTGTCTAGCCCCCTTTCCTCCCTTTATACTTAACTAATGAACCTCCAAATCTAATCAAGCCATCTCCTTAACATAATAAACCAGTATACCAAATTTGAGCTAATCGAATAATTCTACATGAAAAACGCATTTATCTAAATTAAAGGGAGAGGCAATTGCCCCCTTTCCCCCCTTTATACATAATAATGATCTTCCAAATGTAATCAGGGAAGCTGCTTAACATAATTAACCGGTATACCAAATTTATAGCAAATCGCATATTTCTGCATGAAAAACCCATTTATCTAAATTACGGGGGTGATAGCCCCCCTTTCCCCCCTTTATACTTAAATAATGAGCTTCCAAATCTAATCAGGGAAGCTCCTTAACACAATAAACCGGTATACCAAATTTGGGGCAAATCGAATATTTCTGCATGAAAAACCCATTTATATAAATTAAGGGGGGGGGGGACCAGCCCCTCTTTTTCCCCTTTATCCTTAAGCAATGAACCCCAAAAAATAATCAGGGAAGCACCTTATCAGGCTTTGATAGCCTGTGAGCTAAAAATATCACCCTGATCGGATAATAAGTGGTCATTTTTCAATTAGCCTAACGCTTTTTAGTCTCTTTGCAATAAGCCTGAAAAATATCAGGCTAATTGGAAAAAGGGAGATGGATTCTCCAATTAGCCCGGCTCTTTGCAAAGAGCCTAGGCTGTTTGCAAAGAGCCGGATTTCTCAATTAGCCTACGACATATATATACATTATAAAGTAAAAACACTATGTCAGTGCCCATAAATTGTGCCCCATAAATTGTGCCTTTACTGACTTCTAAACACAACACAATTTCATTTTTTACAGTTGGTTCCGCGACTGGTTCACTCTTAATTATGTATTCCCTCATGAAACACAACTCTAAACATGTGGACTGTAAAAACCTTTAATTAAAAATATAAAAACCCTATTGGTTACACACTTGATAGCGGCTCCGTCTAAAAAACACGAGCTCACAGCTCCTAATTGAACTCACAATATAAAACAGTCACTTTAACAGTTAACAAGAAAAACAGAAAAAGAGAAAAAGAACATAACGTTCAAACTGCGAAATGTCCTTGGATGCAGAAAAAACTGAAGATTACTTACGGAGTCCTTTCCGATTCACAAGCGACTGCGAAGCTCAAGTTTTCTTTATCCAGGTATCGTTCGCTTCTGAACTCTTTCGAAAAACGTGTACGGCAAATGTTTTCGAACATACACCGCCGGCCTTGAAACCTTCAAGGGTTGCAATTAAATAGTCTCAATCAAGGGGCAAAGGACAAAGTTTGTGAATAGGACGTTTAAGCTCTTCCGTGGCAGTCCTTATTATGGCCACTCTAACACAGCCATCACTACCTGAAAAGGTTTGGATAATTCTTCCCAGTTTCCATTGAAGCGGTGGCGCAAGTTCATTTTTAATGAGCACCAAGTCACCAATTTTTAAATTTGTTGTTGTACGTAACCACTTAGGGCGTTGTTGCAACTGAGACAAATACTCTACACTCCAGCGCTTCCAAAAGTGCTGAAACACCCTTTGCGTTAGTTGCCAACGTCGAAGTCGTGAAGGCGGAACCTCAGTAACATCAAGCTCTGGAATAGCTGTCAAAGAAGCACCTGTCAAAAAATGACCTGGTGTCAAAACTTGTAAATCATTTGGATCATTTGACAACGGACACAGAGGTCTCGAGTTCAAACAAGCTTCAATTTGTGACAATAAAGTTGAGAACTCTTCAAGTGCGAACAACGAATTTCCCATTGTTCTACGCAAATGATATTTCAGAGACTTTATGTCAGCTTCCCATAGCCCACCAAAATGTGGAGCCGATGGAGGATTAAATTTCCAAACGATGCCTTCATTCGCTACATAGTTCTGTAAGGATTGATCTTTAATTGTGGAGGAGATAAATTCGTATAATTCTCTCAATTCCCTACTGGTACCCCTAAAATTTGTACCACAATCACTGGATAGTTCGGCTGGCTTGCCTCTACGGGAAATGAATCTCTTCAGTGCAGCCAAAAACGCCGGAGTTGACAAATCCGAGACCAATTCAAGATGAATAGCACGCGTCGAAAAACAAATAAAAATGGCCACGTAACTCTTAAACGCTTTAATGCCTCTACGATTTCTCTCTTTACACATAAAAGGTCCGGCATAATCAACTCCTGTCTTCGAAAATGGACGACTGGGCAAGACACGCATGGCGGGCAGGTCACCCATCAATTGGATACCAATAGCTGGAGCAGCACGAAAACACTTTAGGCATGTCTTCACAATTTTTCTTACTGCATCGCGACCACTTAGAATCCAAAATTTTGTTCGAAGTACAGCTAAAAGAAGCTGAGGACCAGCATGTAGATAAGTTACATGATAATGCCTAATTAGCAATGACGTAATATGATGAGACTTAGGCAACACTATTGGATGTTTCTGATCTTCAGAAACATTAGCATGTCTCAACCTTCCACCAACCCTCAAAATACAGTTAGAGTCCAGAAACGGGTTTAATGTTAAAAGTTTACTCGAACGGTTTAGCAATTTATGTTGACTTAAAGCAACGATCTCCTCAGAAAAACACTGATTTTGTACCAATTTCACAATCATCGTCGTTGCTCCTGAAAGCTCTGACGTCAAGAGTAAACCGTTTGTTTGCTTAGATAACTTCCTTGCATTGTCCACAAATCTCAGACACTACGCAACGATTCGTATCAGTCTATCCCAAGTGGAATATCTGAAAGTCACATGATCACTAAGCTCAACCATATTTACAACACTGTTTCGCTTTTCTTCTTTTAAAACAATCTACTGAATGTCTTCACCGTTAAATGACTCATTAGGCTGCTTGCTATTCAATGGCTCTCTTAACCATTAAGGACCACTAAACCATAATTCACAATTTATTAGTTCCGACGGCGACATACCCCCTGTTCTGCAATCAGCAGGGTTGTCAAGTCCAGGAACATGACTCCACGGAATATTAGGAATTGTCTCTTGGAGTTTTTAACACGGTTAGCTACAAATGTTTGCCATCGATGAGGCTCGGAAGAAAGCCATGCCAACGCAACCCTAGAATCAGTCCAGGCAAATACTTCAGTATTCGTAAAGTTCAAATGATGTAAAACCATTTTTAGCAAATTTGCCAAAAGAAGAGCCGCACATAATTCAAGTCGTGGTATGGACTGAGTCTTAATCAGTGCTACCTTAGTCTTAGATGTCAAAAGATTTACCGCTATTCGTTCATCATTAGAACTTGAACGTATATATATTACCGCACAATACGCCCTTTCAGACGCATCACAAAAGGCATGAATCTGAAGTCCTGTTTTATCTACAGCCAATGCAAATCGAGGAATCTTCAACTGAGAAATTGACCTTAAGTCGTCCCTAAACGACGTCCACCGTCTACCAAACTCTTCACTAATGGGCTCATACCAGGTAAGTGAAGTTTTCCATAAATCCTGCAACAGTATCTTCATGAAAACGACGCAAGGGGATAGCAAGCCCAATGGATCAAACACCCTTGCGACTTCTGACAAGATATCTCTCTTAGAATATCTATTTTTCTTTTCATGGTCTAAAGTAGTGAAACAAAAGAAATCCCCTAGAAAATTCCACTGGATTCCCAAAATTTTTATTCCACTATCATTTTTTAAGAACAATGACTCCGCACTTTCCTTACATTCTTCCGAAATGTTTTTCAACACTCCAGGCACATTAGAGATCCATTTTCGCAACTTAAAACCACCTCGTTTCATCAACAATGTCAATTGATCGATTAATTCCACAATTTCCTCTTCCTTCTGACCTCCAGACAATAAATCATCTACATAAAAATCTCTTAATACTGCCGCAGATGCCAAGGGAAATTCACTCTTCTCATCCAAGGCAAGCTGATGAAGAGCTCTAGTAGACTGAAACGGGGCAGATGCAGTACCGTAAGTATCTGTTTTTAAACGGTAATCCTCTATAGAATTTCGGGAACTTTCTCTCCAAAGAATCCTCATAAAATCTCTATCTTCAGGATTAATCAATACCTGTCTGAACATTTTCTCTATATCTGCACATACAACTATAGGTAAGGTTCTAAATCTTAAAAGAATTGGGAAAAGCTCCTGCTGTATACGTGGACCGACCATAAGAATGTCGTTCAAAGATACACCCGAAGTAGATTTAGCTGAAGCGTCAAAAACAACCCTCAATTTTGTCGTTGTGCTTGACTCCCGAATTACCGCATGATGGGGTAAATAAACCACATTTGAAGGAGCACCCTCCGACTTTGATGCACATTCCATGTGACCCAATTCAAAATATTCTCTCATAAACTTTCTATAATCTTCATAAATAGACGGTTGTTTTGAAAGTCTGCGTTCTAACGAAAGAAATCTCCGGATAGCCATTTCTCTAGTATCACCTAATCGAGATGGAGACTCTTTAAATGGGAGTTTCACAACAAATCTTCCAGACCCATCTCGAAAATAATTGCGTTTAAAATGATCCTCACACTCCTGCTCCTCTTTAGAAATCTGAACCACTTCCGCAACAGAATCCAAAGACCAAAATTGTTGCACCAAGCTATCTAATTTTAATTGAATATTATTGACGGCAAATGTACAAAGGTTCGTATCAAATGAGGTAGTCCCCGTAATAATCCATCCAAGTTTAGAATTTACAGCGAAGGGCAGAGCTTCCCCTCTTTTCACACTTTTCCCATTTAGTAATGTAAAGAATACATTAACTCTCAGTAGAATATCCACTGGTCTTGATTCAAAAAATAGTGGGTCTGCCAGGACTAAATCATTAAAATTATTCAGAATATTTGAAGGAAGAGAACTGTATGGCACGTTTGATGTTATTCTTTTTATGACAAATGCTTTAGTGACAAATTTTATTTCAGAATTAAAATGAGGAGTAAAATTCAAATTTACCTCTCCATTTGTTTCAGCACTATAAGAACCTAGGCATGTAACATGTACTCTAGTTTTTCGCCTTGGCAAACACAGTTTTCGCATACAATTTTCGCTTATAAAAGAGGCTTCACTTCCACTATCCAGCAACGCTCGGCAATTTACAAGATTACCACTCGAATCAGGAACCCTTATCATTGCTGTACAAAGTAAAGTTTGTTTTCTATTCATTAACTGTATTCCCGACCCAGAATTGTTTCGAAATTCAAAGGTGCCGGTGCAAGAAATTTAATTTAATAACTCATTTTGTTTCAGCCGAAATTCTGTTGCGTTCGGGGAAAGAGGAGCAAACGGTGTTTCAGCCGCACTCTGCACCTGAGGACCAATGTCTCGTGAAATATGCAAGAGACTATGATGAGGCTTATGGCACACCTTACATTTAGCCGCATTCCTACATTTTTTAGCATAGTGTTTTTACACAAGACAGTTATAGCACAAACCATTTATTCTAGTTATCTCTATTCTCTTTTGTACATTTAACTGTAAATACCGCTGACATTTGTAAAGTGGATGCGATTCCTTGCATAAAACACAACTATTACTAGCAGACAACAATGTAGTGAATTTAGGTTTTCTAATTTCTTTTACTGAGGATTTACTATTTTGAAGTGTTCTAGCATGATCCTTCATGTAAGACAATAATTTTTCGAGTGTTCCCAATTCCTCCTTTTTAAGTGTTCTTTCCCACCAATATCTCGTATTTTTATCCAATATCTCTGTAATTAAATAAACCATCAATACTTCTGAAAAACCGCCAACATCCTGTTTAAGTACTCCCAATGAACGCACGCATTCATTTATAACGTCTACACTTTCTAAAAGAGACTGTGCAGTATCCGAAGTACAAGGTATTCCAACAAATCTCTTTATCAATGCATTAATTAATTCACGTTTGTTTGAATATCGCTCCTTCAACAGTTCTAACGCTGTCTTATAGTTTGAATCGGAAATTGGAAGGCACTGAATAATCTCAAGTGCACTATTTCTGCATGCTGATTTTAAATATTGTAACTTTTGACAGTCTGATAAACCTTCATTACAATTACACTAGCCCTAAATAAATCATAAAATGACAACCACTCCTCCAAATTACCACTAAACGTGGGGAGTGTAAGCTTCGGCAATTTAATTTCAGATGCTTGAGCTTTCGAAACGCCTGCATTGTGACTACTTTCGTTTAATGTAATCCCCGACTTTTTCCGGTTAACACTAAGCCACATGCTATCAAGTTTATCCTGTTCTGCCTGTTGTTCCTCAATGTACGCTTCAATATCATTTTTATCACATTTAACAAAAATCGCATTAAATGTTTCACTCAATTCATCATTTAACCTTTCAATTCTATTTTCAAACAATGTTACTTGACTAGCATCTGCTTCGCCAATACAATCATTAATCTTATTCTCTAATTTTGTAATACTCGATTTCAATCCCTTCTTTTTAACCAAAAAATCACTCAAGTTATCCATAATGAATAAAAATCTAAATAAATGAACGAACTCACCAAACTTTAAAAACGCCTTCATCAATAATGCAGAGGTATCGCAATCTAACCAACCATGCACCCAAACTTCGCCAGCGCTAGATTCAAATTCGTAATCTTGAACACCAAACCACCTTTAAATCTGGTCAGTCACTTATTTATCTTTATTTTCCCTCTCAAAAAAAAAAAAACTCCGGCTCGACGGACCATTATGGTTCCGCGACTGGTTCACTCTTAATTATGTATTCCCTCATGAAATACAACTCTAAACATGTGGACTGTAAAAACCTTTAATTAAAAATATAAAAACCCTCTTTGTTACACACTTGATAGCGGCGCCGTCTAAAAAACACGAGCTCACAGCTCCTAATTGAACTCACAATATAAAACAGTCACTTTAACAGTTAACAAGAAAAACAGAAAAAGAGAAAAAGAACATAACGTTTAAACTGCGAAATGTCCTTGGATGCAAGAAAAACTGAAGATTACTTACGGAGTCCTTTCCGATTCACAAGCGACTGCGAAGCTCAAGTTTTCTTTATCCAGGTATCGTTCGCTTCTGAACTCTTTCGAAAAACGTGTACGGCAAATGTTTTCGAACAACAGTGTCGAATTGAAAAAAGTTCTTTCAAATAAAATTTGTTTGAAAATCGTATCTCAATTTTCTGATTTTAATGGATTTTAAAGTAATTTTCAAGCATGGATATTTTTGAATGTGCGTGCAACCCGATTACGAAAGATGAACCCATTTACTCTTAATGCAATAGTATAAAGAAAAGACATGTCTATGAGTAACGCTGGTATCATATTTTTGATGGCTACAACCTAACACAGCAATAAATTTCTTTTTTTACTGCAATTTAACCTCTAAACATCGCACATTCGATTGTTTCGCCCGTCTTATAGAAAATAAAAGTACTTTCAGTAATATTTATCTAAATTTTTTATGGATTAACAAATTTTTTATGAATTTTAAAGTAATTTCTAAGCATGATTATTTTTTAAATATGCTTGAAACCCAATTACAAATTATTTACTCAATTATTCAAAAACATTGTAAATAATTCAGAATTTGTTTGTTTTCGTGTAATATTCAATAACCGAATTGGCAAACGAAAATAAAACACCAAATGTAAAATAAAATAAAACACGAATTTAACAGATATCAAATCAAACTAATCTAATAAGTATATTTATTTAACTTTTAAAATTAAAATACATATTTTCTTTGTCACACGTAACAGAAATATAGGATTTCTCACAATACGGGGAAAAATACAATACATACATCAATTATAAACTTTGATTAAAGTAAAGTGTTAGATCAAGATGGTTTCCACTCTAAATAAAACATCACTTTTAAACGTAAACTTATTAAATTTTTCATTAATAGAAATTAAATCTACAATGATTAGATGAAATGATGTCATTTTCCATAAATTTTAAATCGTGACATCAGCCAAGAATTTTTTTGAAAAGGGAACTAACTTTTATCTTTTTACTATAAATCACAGAAAAGGTAACTACTGAATCTAAATCAATACAACACTTAGCTATAAGATATGGCTGTAGTATACAATCTACTAAAAAACAACTTTTCAAAAGTAAAAAAAAAAGCCAAGCAAAAAAAAAAAAAAAAAGAAAAGAAAAGAAAAAAGGTGAAAGTTGTGGCTAAAAAATAGTGTGATATCAAATTTCCAAGCTTATATTGCGGTACTTATTTAACATTTTTTGATAAAAATTTACCATATGTAAGTCGAGTACCTAAGTATGCGTTGATAGAAAGCCTTTTCTCCTTTACTAAATACATCATAACGCGTTTCTGAAAATTAATTTTTTTTTAAATTATGCATGATGGGCTTGGCGGCCATCTTTCCATATTTTACACAAATTTCTAAGCACACAAGTTCATTGTTAAGATTGGAAGTTCGAAATTGTTACTAAAGCAAACATTTTATTCTTTTAATTTATGAAAATGAGTGCCTAAAAATTTGTGTCTAAAAATAAAGCTGAAGTAACTTCAGGTTTCATCTTATGATTCTCTTTCTTCGGAAGGGGGTTAATTAATTAGTTAAAGCAGTAAAAATCAATTTGTTTTTTCAAAATAAAAAACTTTCTTAATTTATCTGTCTGTAGCTAAAACTATAAGTTCGAAATTCTTAATAATGCAAATATGTTACGAGCTTGAGTGCTTAGAAATTTGTGTAAAATATGGAAAGATGGCCGCCAAGCCCATCATGCATAATTTAAAAAAAATTAATTTTCAGAAACGCGTTATGATGTATTTAGTAAAGGAGAAAAGGCTTTCTATCAACGCATACTTAGGTACTCGACTTACATATGGTAAATTTTTATCAAAAAATGTTAAATAAGTACCGCAATATAAGCTTGGAAATTTGATATCACACTATTTTTTAGCCACAACTTTCACCTTTTTTCTTTTCTTTTCTTTTTTTTTTTTGCTTGGCTTTTTTTTTACTTTTGAAAAGTTGTTTTTTAGTAGATATCAGTTCTTTTTTTAAAACAAATGATATATAACTGAAATAATTCTACTAGCTCAAATTAAAATTAGTCCTTGTATAACCTTTATAAACAGGGAGCAAACACAATATTATACATTTTGTTTACCTATCATTCATTTTTTATAGTGATTAATAATTTAAAAGTAAGGAAAGTCAATTTCTTCTTTCAAAGTATCAGTCTTTCTCAATTTATATCTCCTTAAAATTTTCTACGAAAGATGAAAATTTAGTAAAAAACAGAGTCCAAATAAAATATATATTTACAGTTAGTCTGTCAGTTAATTGTTTTTTCTAACTTTTTTTGCTGACGGTTTTGCAAAATAAATTTACCTTTACAAATACCTACGGTTAATCCGAGAATGAAAACCCGCAGGCATCTAAAGAATCGAAGATCTGTAAATCTAGCAATTTTAGACATAATAAAGGAACATTTTTGATAAAAAAATCTAAAAATTTAAAGATATAAACTGTACATATAACTTCATCTTCATTTAGATCGTGTTATAGAGAAGAAAGAATAAATATGTAATTTTACTCAAGTCTGTTTATCCATACCTATTTGCATAAATGTGAGGATATTAATTTACTATAAAATTTCCCCTAAATTGATTATCTTTAATAGTCTATTATTAAAGCCGCATATACATTAGAATTAAATATTTTTCGGTTAAAAATTGCCTGAAATCTATAGTCTTATCGTTCGTTAAATTTGTTTTTTTTTTTATGCCCAGACTCTTTTTCTGAACTCTGACAAAAGATCACAGACATATTGAAGCTATCCAAATTCTTATATCTTTCTATCGTATTTCCTTTTTTGAGGGGGGTGTGAGGAAGAGCCTTAAGAACTTCGTTTTGTTCTCAGAATTCTGAATTATTCATTCAAAAGATCTACCTACATAAGTCTTGTTGCAGAATTTTCATTAGTTAAGAGTTGCATCAAGTTGTACATCATGTGAATCTATTAAATTAATTTTGTGAAATACTAGATGGGAGCCATTGATATTTCCAGACCATTTGCCTACATTTTAAACTTGAGTCATTTACTACTATTCATTAATTTTCTATACGAATTAAAGAAGTCGTTGTTTCCATGTCAACTGTACCTTTCACTATTGCTTGCTTGTTTGTTTGTTTGATTTATTGAACACATACATCATATCACATGCGGATCACGGCGGGATTCGAATCTGCTTCCACCTACGCTCTCAAGCGATTAGCGGCATTGTGTCTTATCCACTCAGCCACAGTGGGCCACTATTGCTTTCTCTAATGCCCATATACTCAAATTTAACCAACTGCACTTAGAATCATGGTCATAACACAGAACATTTATATGTTAGAGCAGTGTTGCCAGTGGGCTACTTTTTTTTAAATTCAGATTTCTTGATTGCCAGCACTTATTATAAACGGTAAAATTCCCATTGTTTTCGCCTTAATTAATATGTCATTAAATAAGGCACATTTTACAATTTCAAAAAAGTGGTGCCAATATAGTATCTGAGTTTAAAAAAAGTAGCCCATCTGGCAACACTGTGTTAGAGTGGTGACATATGCACAAGTCGTGTACTCATATTCAATTTTTTGTCCAAAGTACGGTAACTCAGTTTTCAGTAATAGACGAGGAAGATTTCAATTAAACTAACCAGAAAAGTTAACAAACATTGGCTTCCTGATTTGATTTTATTCAAAATTGTTTTAACCAACCAAAGTTAATGTCCGGGATCCAGATAAACTTTTCTCTGTTAGTAAAATTACATTGACCAATCAGTAGCCTTTATCCTTGCAGGCTTTTCGGTGTTTACTGCAAACATAAAAAAGTTCGGAAAAATGCAGACGTCTGATTGATCAATCCCATCCCGCTAATAGCGAAATATCTATCTTGATCCCGGCCTATTCAACGCCCTTTAAATATTGGATAAAGCCTTGACACGTGTCAGAAAAACGTCACACAAAGCAGGCAAAACAAAGAAGAAAAATCATTCATTGGCTCGTTCATATTCACGAGCCGATGAATGATTTTGTTTCTTTGCTTTGCCTGCTTTGTGTGATGTTTTCGTGACGCGAGTCAAGACTTTCTCAGATATTTAGGATGCTTTGGCGTATTTCACCACCATGGAGTTATGAACGGAGAGGAACAGACATGTCAATCTTCCCGTGTGAAAAACTAGTTACCAAAAAAACGAGTTATTTCCCTCTCTTCTGCCCTTTTCTCTCTTGATTTTGACCGATAGCAGCCCATTTAGCAGTCTCCAGTACAAGATGCCGCTATATACGGTGGACGCAGGAGGGAGGGTGTTAGTGCGACCAATGACATAATAGGCCAGTTCATGATGTTTAAAAGTCACACGCAGTTGGATCGAGGCTAACGAAAAAGATAGGCTACCGCGGTGGATCCGATTCTTCTTTTTTTAGAAACCGCTGGAGTCACGTGATGCTCTTTTCACGTACCTTCTTTGGTGCATTCGAGCATCACGTGACTCCAGCGGTCTTTAAAAAAAGAAGAATCGGACCCACTGCGGTAGCCTGTCTTTTTCGTTAATCTCAGAGTTGGATCATCTTTACACGATGATTAGTACAAAGCTGCGAGCCGATTTTTTTTGTGTCCATTGCCGTGTACAGATAATCAACTCCGTGTGACGTTATGAACTGGCCTTATATGTTGTTGGCCACATTTTAGGAACAGCTACAAATGACTTAATCTATATCTACTCCGAGGTAAACGAAAAAGACAGGCTACCGCGGTGCTACAGCGCCTAGAATATATAGTGTGGAAATCGGCTATCCCAGTAATACTTTAAAAAGTGCTAATATATTGGATCTCTTAAATTTCAAATGATGCTGAAATCCAATGAGTCGATCACAGCGATATCTGCAGGATATTTCCTAAAACTTCATGACGATTTGGTAACAGCGTCTAGAATAACTAGTGTGGAAATATTTTATTAAACAACGCTAAAAATTTGTATCCCGTAAATGATCGACGATACAGCTAAAATTCCAAGTGTCGATCGCAGCGAAATCTGCGGGATTTTCGTATTACATTGTATAGACTAGCAATATCTTTCAGTTATAGAAAATATCCTGCAGATGTCGCTGAGATTTGTATATTTCAGCAGCATCGTTGCACATTTAAGGATACAATATTTTACCACTTTTTTAAGTATTACAGGGATAGCAAATTTCCACACTATATATTCTAGGCGCTATAATTTGGTCTAGACGCTGTAGCGTTTTTTTTTTACATTTTATTAACATACATCTGTCCTGTGTGCTTGGCGTCAAGCCCGCTGTAATAATACGATGTTTACTTTGAAAGTTTATCACAGATGTCGCTGCAATCAGCTCTCTGGGTTTCAGCGTCAGTGCACATTTAAGGGATACAACTTTTTAGTGCTGCTTGGATAGCAAAATTCCACAGTATGTATTCTAGACGCTATAGCGGTGCATTACACGTGTCTCTTTCTTCTTTAAAAAATATCCTGCAGATGTCGCTGTAAATGACTGTTTGGAATTCAACATCGTTGTACATTTAAGGGATTCACTATTTCCGCGCTTTTTTAAGTATTGCTGGGATAGTCGATTTCTACAACATATAATCTAGGCCTATAACGGAGCTATAGTACAGCGCCTAGAAGATACAGTGTGGAAAACGGCTATTCCTATAATGCTTTAAAAAGTGCTAAAAACTTGTATCCCATAAATCTCCAACAATGCTCAGCGGCAATATGCTGATACGAGTGCCATCTCGTAACTCTTTTCAATATAAACACTGAGTTTTCAAAAATTATAGAATGTTAAATATCGGAAACTACCGGGTGTCCCAAAAAGGACTGACTGATTTTAAAATTCAATAACTTGTAAACGGTGACAGATATTTAAAAAATTCTTGCAGGAGGGTTATGCGTAAGGTCAAAAGTTTTTTTACAGTGATTTTCAATTTTAGTTCGAATTACAAACAATAGATGGCGCTGCGATCAATAGACACTAAATTCAGGCTCGATTTTTGGTACTTCGTGGCCCGGATAATACATTTCCATCTCCTTTTTCCGCATGGAACAAGATAAAGGACCAAAAATCGAGCCTGTATTTAGCGACTATTGCTTACAGCGCCATCTATTGTTTGTAATTCGAACTAAAATTGAAAATCACTGTAAAAAAAACTTTTGACCTTATGCATAACCCTCCTGCAAGAATTTTTTAAATATCTGTCACCGTTTACAAGTTATTGAATTTTAAAATCAGTCAGTCCTTTTTGGGACACCCGGTATAAATATAAGATATTTTGTTCTGTTATAAGCTAATTTAGTTAAGGAATGACGTGAAATAGGTTAAAGAGTCTCTTTTAGAATGACTATCGTTTTTAAATCACTACGATGGCGCTACTATCGACATCTTGTTATTCAGCATCATTGTACATTTATGGGATTCAATTTTTTAGCACTATTTTGTAGCCGTTTTCTACACTGTATCTTCTAGGCGCTGTATATATAGTGTGGAAATTGGCTATCCCTGTAATACTTTAAAAAGTGCTAAAATATTGTATCCCTTAACTGTGCAATGATGCTGCTGAAATATACAGATCACAGCGACATCTGCAGGGTATTTTCTCAAACTGCAAGATATTGCTAGTTTATACAATGTAATACTAAATCCCGCAGATGTCGCTGTGATCGATACCTGGGATTTTAGCAGTATCGTCGCACATTTAAGGGATACAGATTTTTAGCGTTGTTTGAATAGCATATTTCCACACAAGGTATTCTAGACGCTGTAGCCATACTTTCGGCAAAAACTTGAAATGAGCATGCTTCCTGTGCATATATCACCACTCTTATGTATGAAGGCTCTCTGTTATAGTGTTGATTCTGAGCGCTCTTGGTTAAATTTCTATATTTGTGTTTTAGAGAAAGCAATACAGAAAAGTACTGTTACTATGGAAACAACAACTTCTTTAATATTGAAAGGTATAGCAAAGGAGTTCAGAATCAGTGCCTTAAATAGTTTCGAATATGTATTGTTGTTATGACAATTAATACCCTACCTGGATGTGGAAATGCAAAATTGTGTTCAACATAATGGAGGATATTCCATCTACATTTTGATCACGTGGTCAAGGTAAAAACTTCTATCGTAAAGAAGCGAAGGCTCCGTAGACGTGTAATGTAAATCCCCGCTAGCCAATGAAACGGTTCGTGAGGCAAAGTAGTAGTATCTTCCCTTCTTATCAGATAGAAGTTCCTTGGATAAATTACCGGTATCACGTGACTTTTTCAGCCTCGAACCCATATTTGGAATATCCTCCATTGTGCGCAATCTAGATAGATTTTTGGCTGTCAGAGAAACGAGATTCATCAATCAGAAGCCTGCATTTTTGTGAACTTTTCGCTGTTTGCGGAAATGCAGGCTATTGATTGGCGATTCTCGTTTCGCTAACAGCGAAAAATCTATCTCGATCCTAGCCTACATTTCTACAAACATTGCACTTCATCCACGGCACTAAAAAAATGACTCAAAACTTTCATGACATAGACCGGGATCCACAAACAGCAAATATTCTCAAACATGCAGGCTTCTGATTGGTCAAACTCATTTCGCTAACAGCGAAAAATCTATCTGAATCTCAGCCATAGTTATCTTCGATGAAATCAATGCAAAAGGATAATATAAAAGAAAAGTATAAGATTTCTAAAATATTTTGGCGGGTTTATCGATATTTGGCATAATTTGTAAACTTTAGAACTAATTAACAGTTTTTCGCTAATTATGAATAGAAAATTAATGTTTTTAAAGCTGAATTTTATAAAAGCACATAGATTGAGTAAATATCTATCCAAAAATTCAATCCTTACTTTTTTCTGTCCATTATTTAAGTCTCTACCTCGATTGAAACATAAGTTGTGACGAAGAAATTAAATCTGTCATTTTCAGTATCTCGACGTTATTTTAAAAAATCCATATCTCTGTTTATAATTAATTTATGAGGATGCATTTGATCTCAAATTGAAGATCTTCTTTATTAGGTCCTTCTAGTGTTGGTTTTATTTTTCTGCGATGATTGCTTCTTTTGATATGGGAAATTTTACGCTGGCATATTTCGTTCATTTAACATGGAGAAGTTGTGATCAGTATAATAAGCAGTTACGGTGTCTTGCCTTATTCTTGGCGTTTGTTTGTTTGGCGGAGTTAGCATTTTTTTTCAGCTTGGCTTGGCAGAACGACCGTCCTGCTTGATCGAAGCAGTAAACAAAATGTAAGAGCCATCTATTTTTACAGTGATTTTGACTACACGTTGAAAAGATTTGATAGAATGTGACGTCATATCTAGCCTTTATTTTCTTTTTCCTTAATTGTTTTCATGAAATTTTACTGTCTGTATTAAAAATAGATGTTTTAATCTAAAAAAACATTCAAATTAAGGTGCTACGTTATTTTACCGCTCTTATAGTTAAAGTTTTTATTTTATATATATGGATGTGGCTCTATTTATAAATCATAACTCACTTCTGAGAGGAACACTGACATTTATTAAGACGAAGACAAAACAAAAATACAGTTAAAAAGCACTCTTTTCGATCTCTATTTAGCTTAAAAAACAACAACGTTGACTTCATTTATTTAGCACCGTCGAATATTTCTGAGATTTTCTTACGTCGTTTAAATATTCTATCTTATTTCACCGAAAAATGTTCTGTTCCTTTTTAACAAAACCTGCGTCGTCGAACTCATTTTCGTTCTATTTACTTTTTCTGCATTTCCACTTCACACAGCTTCGTTAAGGCTCGTTTTCCTTTTTAATCTCGAAAACAGAATACAACGTCGGAGGCATTCAGTCTGATTCAAGTGTTCTTACGAAATTCCCACATATATAAAAAGAAATTGCATTTCCTGTTAAGAACAACGTCAATTTCAAAAATGCAAAAATATAGCAAGAAAATCTGAATTTTTATTGGCAAATAAAAAAAAATTACACGCATTATCGTTAATTTTTTCACATTTTTGTGTCATGGGTATGGCAACAGGAAAGAAACGATTTAATTAGAAATTTAAAAAAATATATTTCTATAATGTTAAATTATGTAAGTTGGTAGAAAAAAGGGATAAATAGTGGTCTGGTGATTTTTTAAAGTTGACAGTGGTCTTTTCCACATTCTAAAACGTATGTACATGAAGTTTCGTGCAAATTGGTCAAGAATTGAAGATTTGTATACCGGACATAAACACAGAGAACGGCTTTTATATATATAGATATCATGATAACGAAAGACCAAATAAATTAGTACAACATTAATAAAGATACAAATAAAACGTCGAAATAAAAATCCCTTGATGACGCAAACACTTGTAACTTGCTTAAAGTCAAGTGAATGTGACATTTCTGATCAACCATTATTGGCATTTAATCTTATAGTTTGTCGATAGATTTTTGGTCGACGGGATAACTAAGTAGTACCTAAATAAATTGTATACATATGGAAAAAATTGCTTGTGAATATGAAACAGTAAATTGGTTGTTAGAAGATACGTTGCCAAACTTCTTTCTTTTTCTAGAAACTTTTCGCCGAAGTACTGAACATAAGCGATGATTGCTGAAAATGCATTTTTAATTATGATATACGCTTTTATTTTTCACTATATTTATGCATACTATACTGTGTGTATAAATGCTACAGTTCAGGGGCGCGCCGACATCAGTGTGCAAAGTGTGCACCGCACACAGGCGCCAAATAGTTTAGGCGAAGCTGAAAAATTTGAAAAACTTTTATCCAATTTAAATTTATTAAAGCGGTATTTAAAATCGAAAGTGTGTCATTTCTGAAGGCACATTTATGAGTTCATTTTTAGGGTTCCGTACTTAAAAAGTAAAAACGGAACCATTATAAGATCACTCTTGTGTCTGTCTGTCACAGCCATTTTACTCGTAAACTATGGAACATGGAAAGTTCAAATTCGGGGAAGTAATAAAGACACATATTTTCAGATTAATAAACATTCATAAATATATTTAGTAAAAAAGTAGAGGGGCTAATTATGCTATTTGAAAAAAAAAATCTTTTCTTTGCATACCATGTGGGGTATCCTGTGAAAGCTTTTGTAACGCTGAACTCAAAAATACATTCCTTTTAATTTTAGGTGTTATATTTTCAAAGATATTGTTGAAAATGTAGCGCAAAAATATGTCCCCCCCCCCATCTAATTCCGAATCTACTGAAACTAAATTTATGAAAAAATTAGAGGTAGTAGACGTTAATGTAAACCTTGCCGGAAAATTATAGCGATTACCCTAGGTCACATAGTTTTTGAGTAATTAGCATTTTTCTGTTATACACAAATTTCGATTTACGGGCATTCAGAAAAATTGTTGAGCATCGCTGAATGTACCTATCGTTGCAGAAGAATAAAAGCATTGTTGATAATGATTTTCGAAAAAAATCATCGGTAATTAGCCGAGATATTAACCCTTAAAGGTACGGTCAGTTTGGACATACACAAAGACAGGGGCGGCGTACTCTATGCCTAGTTAACAACTTTTAATGATATATATGTGTAATGTAATGTCCAGTAACAGTATAAAAGCAATAAACATCAAATTGCTAAAAACATACTAATTTAAGGGGTCTCGGGACTCTAAAAAGTGGAAAAAAAGAGAAAAAGATCATTTTCAACATTTAATGTCTTAAAATGTATATGATTTTAAAACACAATTTTAATTGGGATAAAAAAATGCAGGATACAGCATTAGTATTTATAGGGGGCTCGAAACTGTTAGACATTTGTCGAACAAAAAATTGTCATAACAGTTTACGCGCAGGATTACAAAATAAATATTGCAAGTAGAATGAAAATTTCGGTGCTTACTTACACTTCAGATTGTAATAATTTCCCTGAACTTAAATAAATTTGTATTGAAAGCATTTTTATATTTTTAATGCAATGTTGCATTTAGCTAATACAAAATTTTGAAAATTTCAACAGTAAAATCACCTAAAAATATTTTTTTGAACAATAAAAAGGAAATTTTAGGTTCAGTTTATACAGACTAACATGAAATATATGCTTTGAAAATTTAATGAAAAAATATTCCGAAGTTTTTTAGGTATTCTGCGCGTTATGCCCCAAAAACGCCATTTGGAAAATAATGACTAAAAGTTTCGGAAACGCCTCTTCAGCTATTGAGCGGGTATCTATATTATAAAGGACAAACATATCTGTGCGTAACGCATACGTCATTCTGCGAATGGCAACACTTTGAAATTTGAAATGAAATTTCGCTTTTGCAATTTTCGCTACTGCAAATTTTTAAACTTCTAAACATCCCACATTTTAAATGTTTACACCGTCGTATGCAGAAAAAAATGCACTTTTAAATGCAATTTGTTTGAAAGCTGTATCTCAATTTATTTCTGAGATATTAATTTTTTTATAGTTTTTAATACCAATTTTCTAATCGTGGCAACTGAAGTACTTCATTTCTATTAAAAGTGGATTAGTTATTTTTATTGATTATATTCTTACTGATGCCATTTTCTCATTACAATTAAAAATATCTTTTTTAAAAATTTGAACAGAAAATGACGTTATGCTTTAAAAAAGATACAATTTCCCAGATGATGCTCTTATATTTCACTATTTTTTCATTTTGCTGATATTGAGTTTGAGACAATAGGCAAAATATTTCAGCGGATGAAAATGACGTCATATTTAAAAGTAAACGATAATTTTATTTGATAAAACGAGATATTTCCCCTTGAATACGTCTAAAAGTTATAAATTTCTGGAATTTTTACGCGCAGGTACAGATATTATACTAAGACCTCAAATCACGAGTGGGAATTTTAACATGGAAAGTTGTAATAGTTGACAAACGTGACTTCAAGCTTGAAAAAATATTTATTAATAACCTATTGCGCGTTAAAATGTTTTTAAATGGTTAATATGGATGTGAAACGTGGAAAATGACTTGATTCGGTTTAGAAGTAAAGGTAGAAAATGCTATGATTATGTCAAGGTGAAATCATTTATGAGGATTTTCCATTCCGTAACCAAGCATCAATTAATAACTTAATCAAAATTACTTATCTTGATTGTATGTTACTGATTATACGTATATGAATAAAGTTTAATTTTTCAATAATTTTAACAGTTGAAGTTTATGAAAAAAGAATTTTGTTAATCTTAGGTTAAAATATGTCTTTGAAGAGTTAAATTAACAAGTTTAAGATGTATTTTTTATTCTAATTATTTTTTGTCGATGTATTATAAATTTGATGCAACACTTCCTTTGTAAACATTTTCTTTCGTCGAAATTCGACGGGTTCCACCTCGTAATTTTAAAAGCCAAAACTTCTGTTCTAATGGGAATTTCAAGGAAACAATTATATCAAAATATTCAGAAAAGATAGGAATTTAACATCTAAAAAAATTAAAATTTCTTAAATTTTGAAGGTTTAAGAGTCCTGCGACCACTTAATCCTTTCCGACCCGGAGTAATTCTATTTATAAACTTATGAAATAATGAACTGACACCAGAATTTATAAACGAATTTATTAGAAAATGCGAACTTGCTTATTTTCACGTACATGATAAAAGGAAAAATTTAATTAAATATTCTTGGTGCCGTTTGTCTGTTTTGGAATTAAAATTAGGTGTTCGTTTTTTAAGGGCATCGCCCTCGAAAGATTTAATTAGAATGAATCGCATAAATACTGTGGGATTAGCGATAGTTTGCATTGATTGTATCTCTCAATACGCCTCGAGTGACTTTAAAAGTTAATTAAACACCTATCTGGAAAAACGCGGCACTGACCAAGGCGGCGTTGCAACTTTAAGACCTCAATTCGAAGCGCGCTTAGCACAATGCCAAATTTAAACTTTGAACAGAGGTTTTGTTTTAACTACACTGTAGAAATAAAGGTTATTACTACGCTGAATTTAGTTTAATGAAATGCCAAATGTAGTTTAACTATACACTGCTTTTATTGTCAGTACCGAATTAAGTTCATCATAAACAGATTAGGATAATATTAAAAGAAGAGTTATACGAATAGCTATATTTGATATTATTTAGGTTCCATATCTCTTTGAACTTTCATGGTATACCCATTTACACTTTTCTAATATATACAATTATACCCAACCCTACGCTGTATAGTTTTTTACAAAGTCTTAGTATTCTTTTAGCAGCGTCTTTTATTTATTTTTTTTTTTTATAATACATTTACAAATTCATATATTTATTCTACGGAATCCTCTGTGCGCGAGTAAAGCTCGCACTTGACCGTTTATTACTTTTAAGATATACGAAATTTACAGATGCTCGTCAGCGGCGTAGCTTTAGGGTAGGGAGAGTCCAAAGCCGCCTCAAGACTACAAGCCAGACACGCCCTTCATCCCCCCACATGTGACGTCACAGCCCGGGGCTGGCTAACTGCCAACGAGCCAGCCCCGAACATTTGAATTTTGTATCTTACTATTTTACGTGCACGTGCGTTTTACTTAGCCTAATAACATATTTTTTTCAAGGTAAGTTTTATTTTCAAATCATATTTATATGCTATCAGCACAAGTTTTATTTCTTGTGTTCAAAATCTTTTATTTTTAATTTCTTTGAAATAAATTAACTAGCAAATCCTAGTGCGATTCTATCAATAATACCGTATCTCAAAACGAAACGATATTATTGTAGTTCTGTTTCTTTCCACATAGAGCAATAATTTAAAATGGCAAACATCCCTAAATCGTGTCAAGACTTATATCATTTAATTTGTATCTTGTCACACCATCCTCTCTTTATAATTTGTTCTGTTTTCTCTAATTCATTAGAGTGACCTTTAATTAACGCCCATTTATTAAAAGACACTTGTCGTGTGAATAGTAACTCGGGTTATTTTGTATGCAGAATTAGTTGGACTTTAATTTGACAACAAATTTATGTATTTATATATATATATTCATACTTAAAAATTTAAATATTCTAGAAATTTTCATAAAAGTCGCTGTAAATACATAGCATTTTTATCTTGTTTACTTCTTTTAAAGCAAACCCCGATCGATATACTTGTATCAATTTATTGTTGTTTTTTAATCTTAAACGTTTGCTATCTTAATAAAAATTCTTTTTATAATTTTTTGTTAAATTATAAATGCTTATGTACTGTGTAAATAGAGCTATGGGGATAATGTTTTTGAATCTCTCTATTTTTGCCGCAACTGTAAACAATTTATTTACAAGACTAGAGGAAGGGTTGTTAGTACCCTTATGCAAAACAGTAGTCCTCCCCCCCCCCCCCTCCCACACACACACCTTCTTCGCAAAAATCCTATGTGTTTTCATATACATTTTAATGTTTAATTAAAAATAACAATAAATAAAATTATTATTCTATAATTATAAATTTACTTTTAGATCTAGTCAGGAAATACTTTTCATCTCATAAAAATTGATTATTTTAAGCTTAAAAGATGTGAACAAACATTTAAGAACCCACACAACATTATTTTGGAAATGAAACATTTTCG
Source organism: Maratus speciosus (assembly GCA_963932465.1). NCBI lineage: Eukaryota > Metazoa > Arthropoda > Arachnida > Araneae > Salticidae > Maratus > Maratus speciosus. The sequence goes on along the minus strand of OZ010786.1, from coordinate 111,238,828 downwards.
TGGAAGGTTTTTGTGTTTTTCGATGTTTTTTTTTTTTATCAGCTATTACCTAAACATTCGAGGAAAATGAACATAAATTAGGAATATTTTAATTCCAATTGATGAGTCTTTTCTTTCTTTCTTTTACTTTTCTCTTCGTATGTCAATACATTTTTTAAAAAATCTATTGCTTGTACCTTGCATAATATATCAAACGAATACAAAACTAAATAATAATTTTCTGTTTCATGAACTTGTGTTGTTTTAGTATTATGACAGTTTTATGTTTTTTAATGTAATGGATTTTATGTGAAAATTACCCATTTCTGATAAGTAAAGTTTACAGTAGGAAAATTTATTTATAAGAATACTTAATTTCATGTATACTTTAATTTTACTATTTATTATATGCAGGTTTCAAATCACTTAATATTTAATAGGATATTTACTGTATAATTTCAAGCCCAATTAAAAATAAAAATAGAACACAACTTGAATTTGTTTTCATTTAACATTCACTTTTCTTCCACTTTAATTTAATTTTTAAATGTGGGTTTTGATTGGCACACTTATTGTTATTTATTTATTTTGAAATAATTGAAAGCAAAATAATTCAATTTATGTGTTTAAACTGCAAATTTATGTATATATGTATGTATGTATATATATATATGTAATAATGTATAATGTCTTGTTTTTGAATATATACCAAATAGATAATTGATATTGTTTCTAAATTTCAAAGTAGAATAAATAATAAAAACTGTCTACTAAAATAAATTTAATACTTGGGATTTTTTTTTTCATTATCGAATGAATTTTCTTTAATGTATCTTTAATTCTGATGCACATTTTCATTGACACAGTGATATTGTTTCATAAATATTGTTTTTGTGTTATCGTTATTATTGTTTCGAGTGATCGAAATTGATTAAAAAGCACTTAATTAGCGTCTTTAAACTATAAGTTTTTATTTTTTTCCCATATGCTGTGATAATAAGTTGAAATATGGAGGAAAGAATTAATGTTTTAAATAACGCATGTGCTCTCCACGGCTGATCTAAGCCCCGCGTCGTGACGTCATGAAACCTTGTGTTTGGCTTGTAGTCTTGAGGCGGCTTTGGGAGAGTCTCAAACCGAAAGGCGCCATGGTGTCGAAAGGTCACGGTCGTAAGGCGCCACGGAAGGCTTAAGGGCGCCGTCATGCGCCTAAAATAAATTTTAAAAAGCGCTAGAAGCATAAAAAAAAATCGGAAGGGCGACCGCGAATGCCCCTTTGATACCCCTGCTCTAGATCAGACCTGTCCAACTTTTCAGAAAACAGGGCGCACTACAGCTGAGGGCAAACATGGAAGGATCCATTATCCAAATAATTGAAAATATATAACACTTCTATCTTACTGTAGTATTGGTAGTGATACACATACTGACGACATAAAAACGAGTAGTATATTAAATGGCACAATGGTAAAGCAGCATAAGCCCCCAGGTTATGCACGGTTCCCGTGTAAAAGTAAATTGCCAAAAAAAGCACAAATCAATCACTGCAATCGGCTACATTATAACAAAAACAATCAGTAAATAAAACAGGATGAAGCTCAAAATGCAATGCATTTAAAAAGAAAAGAAATGAAAAAAGCCATTCGATTCCAACCCAATTTAATAGCCATGCCTAGCATTGTATGCTTTTACGCATAAAAACAAGCCCATGAGCATGTAAGAAAGTTTCATGTCATTTACAGTAGGGAAACATGTTTTTGAGAACACCCTCAAAATGAATTACGTTTTATTGAAACTTTAATTGAATATTTTATAGATTTGCTTCGAACAAATTATAATAGATCAAGCGCTAGTTTCACTCGCGTACAGAGAGTTCATACAATAAATTTATTAATTTCTAACTACAATCTTACAAAATATAGTTGTTAAACGAATAATAAGACTTTGCAAATAACTCGGAATTATTTTATTAAATGGTTTTCAATAATTGCCTTCAATAATTGAATTCAATTGGAATGAAAAACGCTGACTATTTATCATTGTGATCCGTCTTACCTAAAACAAAGGGTTTGTACAAAGTTTAATATTGCCATTGTGCCAAGTACGCTTTGAAAGGAAGTTACAAAGTTGCATGGCCATTTTGGTCTGGGCCACATTTTTTTAGATAGGTTTTTAATTGATATCTCAGCTAATTACCGACAATTCTTTTGGAAAATCATTATCGACAGTCCTTGGATGATTTCGCGTAGATAGGTACCTCGAACTCTCCTCAACTCCCCCGCTGAGCGCCAGCAAGATAAAGTTTATGTATAAAGGAAAACTGCGATTTTCTGAAAAATTGTATGACCTAGGATAATCTCTATAGTTTTCCTGAAAGATTTAAATAAATTCCTACAACTTCTAATTTTTTCATAATTTTATTTTCAGTAGATTTGGAAAAAGTAAGGGAGACATAATTTTGCCATACATTTTCGACGAATTTCTGAAAATATAATTGTATCTATTATTGTATATATTTTTGAGTTCTGCGTTACGAGGTTTTTCGAACGACACCCCCCCCCCCCCCCCATTTTGTCTTACTTAAATACGTACCCGTTCACTGTGTGAAAATGGGGTGAAAGCTTCTTATTGTTGAGATTTGTTATGTAAATGTTTTTCTTAATTTTTGGAAAATTGTATGGGGTAGTAATGAACAAATTAAAACTTTAAAATAACCTCTACTGATAAAAAAAATGAGTTAAGAGGAGAGGAGTGAGTGCTTAGTAATATCCAGGCCAAAATCTTTAAAACAATATGTCACATGAAACAGTTAATTTTCTCCCCCACTAGGGGATTGCCACCTAATTGTCTGGGGTAAAGTCCTGCATCGGGTCGGGTTACCCGCTTTTACCCGAACCCGACCCGCACTCGGCTTTATGTTTTCGCGTTGCGAGTCGGGTCGGGTGGGGTTGACTTTAACTATTTTTGTTGCGGGTCGGGTTGGATTTCATTGTTTCGGGTTCGAGTCGGCTTTTTGACTCTTGTGGGTCGGGTTCGGGTTGACCCGATTTTTTAAAAGAATGTGGAAAATATTTTTTCACGTTAAAAGCCTATATAAAAGCGCAGATTAAAGTTTCACAAAAGCAAAATGCGTGCCTGTCTGTTTTGTCTTTAGTCGTCCTTTCACGAGTCTTCGAAATAACAAATTGCATTATATTTTTATCGTATTTTAAAAATACAATAGGCAGCAAAACGCTAAATGGTCCTTCCTGTCTATCACACAGTAGCTGTCAAAGTTAGAAGTATCAAGATGTATAGAACATTAGCAATCGCAATCTGTTTTGCAATGATTAAAAATGAATTTAACATTTGGAGATTCAAATTTTAAATCTCCACAATTCCTAAACTATACTTGACTAAATGCCTTTCTGTTTAATTTTCTTAAGTAAAATTTAATGACAAAGCCAAATATGATGTAAAAATTATTGCGTTTGTACTGAAAATTTCAGAGTTCGGTACAATTTTAGAAGTATGAAGAATAGAAGTATATGGTCTTAAGATTTTTTAGGTAGCTTTCTTTACAAAAAAGCTACCTATTGCAGCCGTTCGGAGGAAAGCGATTTCAAAAAATTTTGGTATATTTTCATCGATCATGACCTCCAGACCCCGAAACCACCCTCCGTTCAAAATTGATATATATATATATATATATCTGACCTATGTCACACTGTAACTCCCGTAATTATGAACCGATTTCGATGTAATTCGGTGTGTACATAGTACATACCAATGTCTCGACCGAGTTCGTTGGCCAGCTTCATCCGCCGCTTTGTTTCAAAATGGCGGCCATTTAAAATTTAAAAAAAAAATTTAAAACTTGAAATGTGGTACCAAAAAATTAAAAATGGAAAAATATTTTTTTCTTATGTATTTGACCTTTATACAAAGATTCCGGAGCAGTTTTTGTTTCGTCTATATCTTAAAAAATGGCTGAGTTATAGCATTTTGAATTTCTAGCGTGGCTGACATTTTGAAACGTCCTGAATTTTGTCACGCGATAAAAGGCGTATTTATGAACCGATTTGGATGTAATTCGGTGTGTACATAGTACATACCAATCTCTCGACCGAGTTCGTTGGCCAGCTTCATCCGCCATTTTGTTTCAAAATGGCGGCCATTTAAAATTTTTTTTTTTAATTCAAAATTTGAAATGTGGTACCAAAAAATTGAAAATGGAAAAATATTTTTTTCTTATGTATTTGACCTTTATACAAAGATTTCGGAGCAGTTTTTGTTTCGTCTATATCTTAAAAATTGGCTGAGTTATAGCATTTTGAATTTCTAGCGTAGCTGACATTTTGAAACGTCCTGAATTTTGTCACGCGATAAAAGGCGTATTTATGAACCGATTTGGATGTAACTTCGTTTATACATAGTACATACCAATGTCTCGACCGGGTTCGTTGGCCAGCTTCACCCGCCATCTTGTTTAAAAATGGCGGCCATTTAAATTTTTAAGAAAAATTTAAATTTGAAATGTGGTACCAAAAATTGAAAATTGAAAAAATATTTTCTTCTTATGTGTTTGACCTTGATAAAAAGATTCGGGAGCAATTTTTGTTTCGTCTATATCTTAAGAAATGGCTGAGTTATAGCATTTTGAATTTCTAGTGTGGCTGACATTTTGAAGCGTCCTGATTTTTCTCACGTAATAACAGGCGTATTTATGAACCGACTTGGATGTACCTTGGTGTGTACATAGTACATACAAATATCTCGACCGAGTTCGTTGGCCAACTTCATCCGCCATCTTGTTTCAAAATGGCGGCCATTTAAAAAAATTAAAAAATAAAAAAATTTAAATGAGATACCAAAAAATTGGAAAATGAAAAAGATTTTTTTTTGTATGTGTTTGACCTTAATACAAAGATTCTGGAACAGTTTTTCTTTCGTCTATATCTAAAAAAAAATGGCTGAGTAATAGCATTTTGAATTTCTCTTGTGGCTGACATTTTAAAACGACACGACCTGATTTTTGTCACGCGATAACAGGCGTATTTATGAACCTATTTGGATGTAACTTGGTCTGTACATAGTACATACCAATGTCTCGACCGAGTTCGTTGGCTAGCTTCATTCGCCATCTTGTTTCAGAAGGGTTGCCATTTAAAAAAAATTAAATTTAAAATTCAAAATGAGGTATTAAAAAATTGGAAAATGAAAAAGATTTTTTTTTATGTGTTTGGCCTTGATACAAAGATTCAGGAGCAGTTTTTGTTTCTGAAAATTTGTTCTTTTGTTGATATCTTAAAAAATGGTTGATTTATAGCACTTTGAATTTCTAGCATGGCAAACATTTTGAAACGATCTTGTATTTGTCACGCGATAACACACGTATTCGCCTATTTCGATGTAAGAAGGCATGTGGATAGTATACATCAACACCTCGACCAAGTTCGCTGGCCAGATTCATCAGCCATCTTGTTTCAAAATGGCGGCCATTAAATTAAAAAATATATATATATTTAAAGTGAGGTGCAAAAAAATTAGAAATTGAAAAAGGTTTCTTTCTTAAGTATTTGATCTTGATATAAGGATTCAGGAGCATTTTTTGTTTGTCTTTACCTTAAAAAATGGCTCAGATATAGCAGTTTCAATTTCTATTGTGGGTTACATTTTGAAAAATCTGATTTTTTGCATGCGACAGCACTCCTATATATTAACCGATTCCGATGTGAGTGAGCATGTGCACAGCAATTACTAAGGTTTCGACCAAGTTCACTGCTTAGCCTCATCCACCATGTTGTCTTAAAATGACAGGCACTTTAAGAAATTGCCGAATTTGGCAGCCAAATATAAGTTACTTTAAAGAATAGCAGCTTGGATAAAGCTGACTAATTTCGCGAAATTCTCATTCATTATATTGATAAAAATTAGTATTGAATCTCCTATATTCGGTTTCCACTAAATTGAGCTTCGTGTGTTTGCATGATATAAGTTGGCTTTTTTAAAATAAGGATTATGAAAGCTACCTCGTCTTCCTCCCGGCACTGGCCGGAAGGACTTTTTTTTATATATATAACTTGAAGGAATACATAATTTCCTATCGAATGTTTATTTAATTGTTTTCAGGAAAAATTTGCTGGTTAAAATGCATGGTATCATTATTTTATTTGACCAACTGCACCTTAAAACCGTCAGATACAAATGATATTTATTCATGAAATTGGCCATCATATGAAATTAGAGAGCACTCATCTTAGACTGATGTAGTTATTCAGGGGCGGACTGGCCCACCCCGCTACCCCGCGATCGCGGGGTGGGCCAAACGGTTGTAGTGGACCAAAAAAATACATTTTTTTTACTTTTCTTTCTTTTCAATAAAACTAAAAAAAAATAATTATGAAACTCAATTTTTCTTGGTAGCGAGGTGGGCCAAACGGGTGTAGCAGGCAAAAAAAAAAAAAAAAAAAAAAAAAAAAAAAAAAAAAAAAAATATATATATATATATATATATATATATTTTTTTAAGTTTTTTTCTTTTAACAAAACTAAAAAAAGCCCTTAAAATATATGAAATTTAATTTTTCTTGGTAGCAGGGTGGGCCAAACTGTTATAGTGGACAAAAAAAAAAAAAAAAAATATATATATATATATATATACATTTTTGTAGTTTTTTTTTCTTTTTAATAAAACAAAACAACAAATTATGAAACTTAATTTTTCCTTTCCTTATTTTTCCATGAAGCATCCCCTTTTTTTTGATTGGGTGTAAGTCTTAATTTCTATCTTCCTTCTCCCATCAGCAATTTTTGCCAGATCTGTGCAAATTATTCATTTTGTATAGAAGTCGAGAGATAGCGGATAAAGTAAAAAGCACATATGGTCAGTGAAGGTTGGGAAGTTGTTCGGTAGGATGAGTCTACCTGTGGACACTTGCGTAGTAACAAAAGATAAGCAAGGCCTAACAAAAGATAGGCAAGGCTAGATAGGCTTACCTATCTAGGAATAATCTACAGATCAAGGATCTCGGGAGGCACGGATTAGCTTAAAGAGAAAACGAGAGGAGGCAGCGGCAGACTTGAATAATAGAGACGTTAAACACGACAATTTTCTACAATTGGTAATGCTTTTGTGTAAATATAATAAAAATTTTCACGGTTATGTAACACAGGCTATGGAGAGAAGTCAAGAAAAAAGATCTTCAGAAAGTATGATGAAGGCTAGAATAGATCTGAAAGAAGAACAAAATGGAAATCCCAAACGGTATGGAAGAGGTTCGTTGATCACATTCCTGTCCAAGTAATTTATAAATCAGTTAAGTGCTTATCTCTCACACTCAGATCCAAATAAACATTGCCGATGATGCAAGACATTCAGGTCCACTCAGTATGAAAGAAAATTTCACAAAAGATATATCGGTAATGAAGCAATTGGCTCTTTGTGTTCGTTATGAGCAGCGTGGTAAAGTGAAGGTTAGTTTTTAAAATTGGTTGATGTCCCCCCCAAAAAACAGGGAAAGCCTTTTATCTCCTCGTAAAAGAAGAACTTAAAGTTTAAACTCCCTTCATCACAATTAGTTGGGACTTTTTTTTGATGGTGCAGCAAATATGAGTGGGAGATATAAAGGTCTGCAGGCACAACTGAAAGAAACAATCCAAATATACAGCATGTTCATTGATATGCACATGTGCTTAATTTGTTCCTGGCAGATGCAACAGAATGTTGCAAATTGACAACGGACATCTTGGTCTTAATGTAAGCTACAACCATGTTTAGCTCAGAGTGATATGAGCGTATGAAAGCATGGACTTCACTGAATAAGGAGCCTGTATGTGGAAATAAACTTCTTTGCCGATTACAAAAAGTAAGCGCTACTGAGTGGTGGATTAAGGATCGATCGAGCACTTAATAGCATGTTTGGCGAGTCTTCGAAATCTTTTAAAGATCAATATAAGTTTTTAACATTGCTTAAGTGTCTACAAGGTGTCACTGAAATGGACGATTTCCCGTCACATGTATCTTTTTCGTCAAGGTCACCGGTTGATAATTAGTGCAAGCTTCAGCATATATTAATAGCAACCATTTTAAGCGACCTATTCAATATATCTATGTCGACATCGAAGTATCTGCATAGATAAGCGGCCTGGGATACTTAACTCCTGCTAACAAAATCCAAACACTGAAATCCAATGTCCTACAGAAATGACATAATTTTGATATGGCTATGAAAAATACTTCTGAATTTTCGGAACATCTTAGGAAACAACTAATAGAAAAGGAGTAAACCATTGAAATTGGGAGTTTCCTATCGAAAAAAAAGAATACATAGCGAAACGTCGATGTGGTGAATATTCTCACGATGAGGCAAGAAGTATTATCGGATCCCTATCTGACTTATTTAAGGGAAACGTTTATAAAGTCATTTTATACACAGCTATTCAGCAGTTGAATATACGATTTACTGGAAATGACTTGCCCATGAAAGACATTGCGTGGTTCGATTTTCGCTGCTTCAATGAGGTTAAATTATTAAATGAACTTGCTGAAGAGGCTCGGCATATTGCAGCAACAATCTCGACTTAGCTAATTCTACGCTGCTTACAGCAAAAAAACGAGCGATTCAGAAGAACTCATTAAAGATGATGAGGATCGCTGTAAAGTTAATAAGAAATGTAAAAAATGCCTAGCTCGTACATTAGAATTATTGTGCGAGTGGAATGCCTGTGGTCGTATTTATCCTAAACAAAGACGTGTCGAGCATTTATTTATTGATCATTTATTCAGTGTCGAACACATAAGCGTACATGTGTGTATGGGTGGAGCGAGTTGCGAGTAGAACAGGATTTGTAAGTGAGCGTGGCAATTTTCACGTTTTGTTCGCTAGCACACCTCGCCGAATATCTTAGTGTTTTTTTGCTACATACGGTAAAATTCAAAAGCAAACAGTAAAAATTAGTAACAACCAACGTTTGAATGCTGGAATGAGGTGGAGAATAGCGGAGAGACTGGAAACAAGGCAGTCTCAAGTGCAGATTCCTGGAGACTTCAATGTAACGCCCAACGTCGTATCGAACTTATGGAAACAGTTTAAGGATACTAGATCCATAGAGAGAAAGCCTGGACAAGGTCGTCCAAGAGCTACGACGGCCAGTGAAGATCGCTATTTATCTATTACAGCGAGGGGTAACAGAAGTGCAGCATCTTCCCAGGCCTCTCGTGACTTTTATGCGACTACAGGAAGCCGAGTTTCAAGGGTTACTGTTGCAGAAGACTACATGCCAGAGGGTTGCTTGCGTCAGCTCACTTCTGCGCACGGGAAAACCCGTTTATCATGATACAGAGATAATCGACTTTGGACGAGGGGTCATTAACGGACTGTTCTATTCACTGATGAGTCTCGGTTCAGCCTAAACTCTAACTCTCGACGTACTTTCATCTGGAGAAAACCAGGGATACAATACATGCCTCCTAACGTCCGAGAAAGAGACCACTATGACAGCGGAGGTTTGATGGTCTGGGCAGCCATCATGTTGGATGAGCGCACACCCCTCCCTATGTTTGGCAAAGGCTCTATCACTGGTCTGAGGTGTAATGATGATATCTTTGTACATTATGTTTGCCTTTTTAGGGATGCAGTTGGCCCTTATTTCATTTTAAGCGACTACAACACGCGCCCAGATAGAGCTCATCGGGTCGACGAATTTCTGCAAAGTGAGGATATTCACTTGATGGGTTGGTCCGTCAGATCTCCAGACCTAAACCCTATAGAGCATGTCTAGGACGCCCTGGGGAGGACAATTGGAACTCACTTTCCACCTTCCAGAACCACTGAGTGCTTGAAAACAGCGTTGCTGGAGGAATGAGTCTAAATGCCACAGGGAGTCATAAACTGCCTGATTTCCATTATGAATTCACGTTGTGGGAGCTGTATAAGTGTAAGAGGGGAACATACCCCTATTAACCCATTTTTTAGTTCAATATTGTAAGCTCTGTTTTACACCTTCTGACGCTGATGAGTCTTATGCGAGAACTGTTGAATGGTTATTTTATTTGCATTTCATCAATCTACTTACATACCTAATTTCATTAAAATATACCTAGTAGTTCTGGAGATAATACACCAAATTACGATTATGATAGATGGAGTTGCCCCAAGTTCAAAAGAATTGTCCAAATATCTGACATTCTAATTAGTTAGTAGTGAGGATATAAAACAAACTAATCAATTTTAAGGTACTATATTAATATTATAAACAAACATTAATCAATGTACAAAGGGAAGTCAGTATTCAAACACTTTAATAATGGGGTTGTCGATTGGTGGGCCAACGCTTAAATCTAGCGGGGTGGGCCAAACTGTGCCAGTCCGCCCCTGTAGTTATTTGCAGAGAAAAACAGCATCAGGTAATGAAAAGTATTCTGAGGAAAAATTAGAGAATGTATCCCCTTTAATGGAGAACTACCATCGTAATATAGTATTACCATGGTAGTGCTTGAAGTGACTTATGTAGTACTAAAATACATTAGCTGAATCAGTATTGCACATATATTAAGTGCACCTATCACACAAATTTAATTAAAATTGTTTTTTAATAAAATTCTTCTGAATTAATACATTATTTTTTTTTTACACTCTTCATTATAATAAAACAAAAAGACATTTAAATTCAACATTTCAATGCAAAATGTTGAGGTTCTTTAAAATTTAACAGTTGTAGGAAGTCTAAAGTTCTAAATTTTCATTCTTTTTCAGCAATCCATTATAAATTTTTTCACAGCTATATTTAACTGAAAAACAAATACCCATAAAAATACCCAAAGCGGTTATTTTACATCACTGGGTGCACCAGGACAGGCTTTCGACTATTCTCACAAAAATTTTGAGCCTCGTACGTGCCGTAGATTCTGCTAGCGATCGTACACATAAAGAGCAAAACTTTGTTTTATTAGTATTTTTAATTTAGAACTCGGATTCATTGCACAAAAATTGGGAATTCGAAAAATAAAAAAATCTGACAGAGAAGGAAGGGTTAAGAGTGTGACAAGGTAAAAATACGCTTAGCTCTTAGCAATGTAAACGTCAAAATGAATATGCATTTTTCATAACAATTGTAATAGTAGCCCAGTAAATTTAGGGTTTGATAGCTAAGTAATTCATAATGAGCTGAAAATTTCAGAATTAGCTCTTTATGACAAGTAAAAAAAAACCTTAAAAGTCTCAGAAGTTCTCATGTGTGCTTCTATCCAAAATGGCCGATCAAAGATGGCCACTAAGAACTTTTTGCATCGTCCAATTTTTTTTTTCTATTTCTAAGTCATATATCAATATTTTTTTTTTACTTCTGAAAAATTCTTTAACCTCTACTTACATCCTGTTTTAATGTATACATAGGGTCTGACTAAAACAGGGGCACGCGGGGCCGAAAAGGCCTCAAAAATTAAAAAAAACCCAATAAAATTGCTAAAACAAAAAAACCCCTCTCTGTTGAGGTTTTTTAATGTTCTTGTAAAAGAACCTTAAGGTGTAGGGGTCCCGCAAAGAGATGCCTACCCAGGCCTCAGTCGATTAGTCGAGCCCTGTACCTAGTTTTTATCAAAATAAAAGCTACGAATGAGTTGTACATTTATTTATTTGTTGTCAAATTAATAGAAATTTCATTGCCCTTAACCTGTTTTGCTTCGTACTTAAGAAACTATTGACAATTCATCTGTATGTTTGTAATCCTATTTGTGAGGATTATTTTTAAAATTTTGTTTTAAAAAATGACAGATATTCCATTTTTTAGGTGCGTTCGTAATTATATAAATACGTAGCACCTATAGTCGTCGTTCAGTCCGTCCGTCCGTCTGTCCGTCCGTCTGTCCGTCTGTCCGTCCGTCCGTCTGTCCGCATGTAACAGAGCAAAAACTACCCAACCGAATGGTCTGAAATTTCAAATATATGATTGTTGCAAAATTTTGTCGAGCCATTTCAAATTTTATGAAAATCGGATGTATAGTTTAATTACAGGGACAGTCAAAAGTTTTTCTTTACATTACGGCCAATGGGAAAAATTATTGCAAGTGGATTTTAATGATATTAGAGCCTTCCGAATGATCTGAAATTTTAAAGATATAACTGTTGCAAAATTTTGTCGAGCTCTTTCAAATTTTAGGAAAATCGGATGCATAGTTTAATTACAGGGACCGTCAAAAGTTTTTCTTTACATTACGGCCAATGGGAAAAATTATTGCAAGTGCATTTTAATGATATTACAGCCATCCGAATGGTCTGAAATTTTAAAGATATAATTGTTGCAAAATTTTGTTGAGCTATTTCAAATTTTAGGAAAATCGGATGTATAGTTTAATTACAGGGACAGTCAAAAGTGTTCCGTTACATTACGGGGAATGGGAAAAAAAATATTGGAAGTGCATTTTAATGATGTATCAGACTATGCGCTTTATGAAGTGCAAAAAATTATACATTCAGTACAATATGGGGTGCAAAAAATAATTATAAAACTAGTTATAGTACGAACGCACCTCATTTGCCACGTTTGACGAGCAATTTCCAACTTGTCTATATAGAAATGTTTGTCAGAGGACTGTGTTGGAAAAAAAGAAAGAAAGTTAGAATAAGTTTAAATTATTTATTACAAGGCACAAAGATTTAAATCCAAAGTAAAAGTACAATAAAACATTATAGTAATGCTTGTAATAAATAAGCTAATAATCTTGTGGTAAATAAACTTAAAACAAAATTACCAGAATGCCACTCATTCAACGTCGTAACCGTTATCGTCGTCTTCAAATTTGTTAATAGGACGAACTGAATTTGTGCATGTTTCTCCTAAGCAAGAGGTACAAAACCTAGCACAATGAAGAGCTGCCTTCTTGCACTGACATCTTTCATCACAGTCTCTTGCAGCAGTTATTTTGCAATCACAAGAGATAAGCTACAGAAGATCTTCGGGCGATGCGGGAAGTGTTGAAGGTAATGGGTTTAATCTGCCTCCTTTCATGAACCATCCCCAATCAGTAGGATCTAGGTTGTTTCCCAGCCGCTGTTGGACTTGAAGATAAACCCGAAGTGAATGCTACGAAGTTGCTGCACTTGTTTGTGAAGAACGGACAGGTTAAATTTTGATGAGAGATTTTTGGTTACTTCTTTATTGTAACAGATATATCGCAGCTCATCTAGATAGTCAACTTTCTCTCCCTCAAAAAGGTTTTTCATGAATATCTCCCCAATTTCAATTACCTTTTGGGGTTTAAGTTGAGGACTGTTGAATAAGGAAGTCAAAGAAAGCAGCTCATGGTTTTTCTTTATCAATTTAAAAGCTGAGGATTTCCCCTTCCTAAAAATTGCTGATGTGGTATCACACCCAGTTGCTGCATGTAGGAAGAGAATGGAATCCTTCATTGGGCCAAGTGATTTTTTTAATTTTAAATATGTTATAGCATTTTTGTTCGCGACGTCGTAGAAAGAAGGGTGGTTTTCCTGGGTTACCTCGTGCGATGAGAATGGTCAGCAGAGCTGTGTCAGTACCAACTACTGTGACTAATATAGAAATGGTCTTATTTGAATTAATTGCTTTTGTACAGACTAGTGCATCAGCATCATCATCCGCCTATAGGGCACTTATTCCTTCGGCCTGAAAGTAGCCCATCACCATTCGAATAAGCCTATCCTTGTTCTCGGAGTTCCGTAAAAAAACAGCTTGTTTGGTTGTGGCCACCATGTTTTCGTCAAAAGCAAGAGTTGCAGACATTTTCGACATCAACCTTCTTACCTCTCCACACTTTTAGTTGATAAGGCACAAGTGAACCCATCAAAAACAACTGCTTCACATGGAGAGAAGTGTTTCTGGACAAATCTAACATATTTGAGGCATATATCTCTGTAGGCGTCGGACTCATTCCAAATCAATGCATGCAAAAGAAATCCTCCATCTACAATAAACGAGCAAGTTGGTGGAGGTTCAACACAAGGCTCAGTTGTTTCAATGATAGCAGCTAAAGTTGATTTAACATTCTTCCTCATTGAAACTTCATCAAAGAGGGAGGGAGGTTGAGGAGCCAATTCGTATTTGAGGTAATATCGTAGATTTTCATTTGACTTGAGTACAGTAGCAATCCTGGTAAACAACTGTAAAGGATTGAATATCACAGTTGAATTCCTTATTATCAATGTGTTATTTGTTGCCGAGATCTGTGTATAATTCTCTTTTTCCGCTGAAGTTTAATTTCCCCAAATTTACATCCTATGATTGAAGACAGTAAATTTTCACCAACTTCCTTTGCTTTGTCACAGTTTGTTTTATCACCAGCAACCAATCCACTAGCTACATTCATCAACAAATGTTTAGGACATTGATTATCGAAAGGATTCTGAAGCAGTACCCATTCGGATAGCTTATTCAAATCAGAATAATCTCTTGATTGTCTGGAAGGCCGAAATTCAACGTGTTGTTCTGAGCATACATAAGTTTTTTCACAAAAATCTTCTAATACTTCCGATACTTCCATGTTCATTGAGCAAGAAGCAATCCATCTGGACAAAGTAGAATCTTCCATTCCTCGGCCATGTGTTAAGCCTCCTGCTACTTTTATGGATTTCATGAGACTCTGCTCTATTATCATGTCTGATGCAATTCCACTCCATGCCCTGTCTTTTCTGCGAATAGTAAAATAACAATCAACAAATTTTTTTAATTCATTGCTTTCCATTTCCTCCATCAATCTTCCATTTGCTGAATATATAAATGGGCACATTTGGCATAAAAAATGTGCCTGCTGCATGAAAGTAAGGCATCATGGATTTAATGCTATAGACGGGTTGCACATGACGTCACATGTTTGAAATCGCTTCGTATGGCGCCCAAATATAAGACAAAATGGTGCTCTCCATTTGATTTATTAGACTTATTTGCACTATAATAATAAAACTAAGGAAGATCTAAATTAAACAGAAAGATAACACGTGCTTTTAACGGCAAAAATGCAGTTCTGTGCTCCACGTGTGTGCTCCAGCTGCCATAGCATCAGTCGTTGCTAATAGCAACGTGACGTCAATGCAAGGGGTCTATACAAATGTAATTCCCAGTTCCCAACTCGATCTGCTTGAATATAGAAAATAATAAGTGTAATCTGTTTGTTCCATGTACTGTAACCGCAGCTTGCCAGTTCTAGAAAAGTCTCTGCTTTCTGCAGCTGTTTCAATAGAGTTTATCAACTGTTTAATGCAGTTGTTGTCTTGAAGATCTTCAATACGGCTTCCATTTGTCGCCATAAGTTCATGAATAGCATCTCGAATTTTGCTTTTGGTATTGTCATCTAACTCGTGCAGAGAGTGTTGAAGAAGTTTCTCATACAGAGTTACATATGTGAGAAATTGTGCTCTTAAGGCTCTCGAATAAGCATGTCACAGTGATAATAACTTATGATATAATATATATTAACTTATTCTTATCTGCATTTTTTGTTGAAAAAATGCCTGTGTGTGAAAATGTAGGTGAAAACTCCAAAGGAAAAAACGATTTTTATTTTTTTAAATAATTTCAGTTTAAATAAATCGTATTACCGTAGGGGAGAGTGTTGTACCTTGGGACAATTTTCACATTTTAATTTTTTACTTCGATGATTATAATCAAATTTAAAATTTAAAAGCAACATTTCAATACACCAACATATTTCTCTATAATATAATTTTAGAAATTCAGACAGTTTGAAAATAAAAAAATGCCATTCATTTAAAGTAGGGAAGGCAAACTGTCCCAAGGTACAACATCCTGTTGTACCTTGGGACATACTCATAATTCAGAGAATAGGCATATAACTCATCTATAATTTTATACAATAACTAATACAATATTTTGTACAATAACAATAACTAATTTTATGCCAACAAACAAAACTTTTTTTTTTCAAGGAAATAGAGAATGAAACTCAAGTTCAAGATCCAAAATAAAGTTGAGTTGTTTTATTTATTGCATTTCACATGATTTGTGAAATTTTCTGTAAAATAAGTAATAAAAATGCTTTTATTTATCCAAATTATTACGAACCACGTATTACTTGTACCATTGGACATGTCCCAAGGTACAACATATTTTACTGTCCCGAGGTACAATCACCACACGGTTTAAATAAAATCAAAATGGCGGTAAATCTAGAAGAACTATCATTATTTTCTCATACCCAAAACATTTAAAAATCTTCTCTTTTATAAAAAAATAAATTGCAGTTGACTTGTTGTAGAAATACATGGGAAAAAAATGAAGTTAGAATGGAGGAAAATATTTACTTTGGACTAATGAAATTTATTTTTTTCACCTAGCTGTTAAAATTCGATGCTTCTGATGTTGTCTGTTATTATGATGAGATCTGTTGGTTATAGGTCACTATTAGAAATACACAAAAGATAACTGTTGCCAATAGTTTATTAGAAATTGTCAATGTCCCAAGGTACAACACTCTCCCCTACATTTATAATGTCTTTATTTTATAAACCCAAGCTCATATTCAAATTAGCATACTTGCTGACTGCATTGGTTTCCTTAGAAGCGAAAAATATTCACTTTTGACGTAAATATGCAGAAAAACATCCAACAAGACGCAATTATTTGGCGACCACAGTTGATCCGCCATTTTGGATGGAAGCCGACACCGAATTTTTTGAGACTTTTCAGGATCCATTCTATACATATCCAGGAGCTAATCCTGCAAATTTTAGCTCATTATGAATTTCTTAGCTATCGACCCCCTTTTTGGTCTAAATTTACTGGGCTATAGGGGTTCTGTATTTGCTAATATAAAATCAAATGTTCCGGGACTGGAACATTTTCGAATGCACCTCTGATTATAATCTACGTGTGGTAATTGTTTAAGGCGCATCTTAAATGATGTTACATTATTTTAAAAGAAATAAAAGTACTATAACAAGCTCCGATGTAATACGGACACCATTAATTTCAGAAAATATTTTTCTACTTTTGTGTGTATTTACCGTATTACGAGCACTCCTTTCTTTGTCATAGTGCTACCATTGATTAATTCAACACAGCTATATTTCCAAATTAAAGTTTATTTGAACTGTTTTAAGTTTTAAGTATACATATAAATAAAGATCAGATTTTAAAAATTCCGGGAGTAATGGAAGTAAAAGAAGCTGATTTATGTAGGAGGTATGCCATTTGTGGGGAGGGGGAGCAAACAGCTGAAGCACCCACATTTAGGGATGTCCGTTATTTGTATAGCTGCCAACATTCCTTATTTTTAAAGTCAAACAACAATATTTTAAACCAGAAATTTAATTTAATAAATGAAATAAAAAAGAACCCTGTAGAAACAAGACACATTTCATTAAATAAATTTTCTGGTTCAAATTCTTTTATTTGATCTGGAGAAAACCACCGGAAGGTTGGCTTGGCAGCTATGCATTTATACTCATTGAAAAAAAATTATATATTTTTTTCTTTTTTTTGGGGGGGGGGGGGGGTGTTTAGGAATATGGGGTGCTAATTGAAGTTCTGCACACAGGCGCCGGATACTTCTGGCGCGCCCCTGCTACAGTTCATATACAGGGCTATACAAAAGAATTCGTAAGGGTTAATGAGTATGAGAGTAAATTGCTTAAAGGTGGTTTTTAAAGGAGTTATGTATTTTTATGCTGAACTACATTTAAGTTACTAAGAAATGTTTGTATAATATAGATAAAATGATATACGGGGTCAAGCAAAGTATTGGATACATAACCGTCTATGGATGATAATATCTGGAAATGTGATTTCAGTAGTTTTGAGGGTGTTTTAGTTTAAATTAAATTTTAGTTAAATAATGGCGTGCAATAACGGTACTATTGGCTATGGACGGTAACTGCTGAAATAAACTTTTAAAAAATTTTATGCGTATTCTAAAATGTTTACTTAGTTATCTTATTTACCTTATTTCCCTAAATAACGAAGTTTGTTAAAGCATTCAAGAAGTGTTGGAAAGTGTTTCATATTCTATGCTTAACGCATGCTTTTTCTTTCTTGTTTAGTCTTATTTTGCATTTATTTTATTCTTAATTTTTTTTGTCTTATACTGCTTTACAGAAAGTTTAATATTTAATGTTTAAACTTTTCGCCCCTTCCCCTTTCTCATAGTACAAACTATAATACTTTATGCGCAGATAGCGCAAAATAATAGACAATTTGGTACTTTTCCATTATTGGAGCTTTGGCGTTTTTTTAAAAAGCTTGGTGTAATTCGGGCATCAGAAAGAGAGATATGTTGTCAAATCATATAAACAGCTATGAAAACAAACTTGATGAGCTTTTTTGTTTGCTTATTTATGCATTTGGCACTACTTAGTTATCCCGTCGACCAATTTCGCCAAATTATATAAATCACCGAACTACTCGCCACATTATACAAATTGACATAATTTTAAATAACGAAAGAACAAAGTAATTAGTATAACATTAATAAAAATACAAATAAAACGTCGAAATAAAAATCGGTACTTGTTAGTTATCCCGTCGAACAAATTACTATCGCCAAATTGTAACATTAAATGCCGATAATGGTTGATCGTAAATGTCGCATTCACTTGACAACACGTGTTTACGTCATCAAGTGATTTTTATTTCGACGTTCTATTTGTATTTTTATTAATGTTATACTAATTTATTTGTTTTTTTGTTATCTATAATAATAAAGAAAGAAGTTTGTGTGTGAGTGAGTGAGTGTGACGACGGTGATCTGAAGAGACCACTGCACGTAGAGCTACAAAATTTGGGGAAAAGGTACGTCTATATATGAAGTTTTGCACCTCGAAGCCCGATTTTCGATTTTTTGATTAGATTTTTTTTAATTTAATTTTTTATGCGATTTTTAGCACTTTTTTAAGTTTCGAGGCGATTTTTCCATATAAGTGAGAAGAATATGGTTTCTTTCTTTTAACCCAATATAGTAAATTTGTTCTCTTTTCAAAAAAGATTATTCGGAATTTGTGCAGTGATTTTTGAATTTTTAGCGTATTTTTTATGCAATTATTGAACAGCATTTAAGGCATTTCCATACCTAGAAGGAAGTTACCGTAGAGGGACATAGTTCTGTCGCCAAATGCAGCCAAGTTTGTCGCCAACTTGGCGGTATATCGCCAAATTTGGCGACCAAAATGAGTCACCAAAAGTGACGCCAACTTGGCGATATCTCTAATATTTCGCCAAATTCCCATAGACTTCCATTGTAAACCAATATGGATTACTTTCTTACAGAAAATCAACAAATTGAGATATTTTAATGCAACAAAAACTAATATTAACTTAAGGGATTATATTAATTCGATTTTTCCACATTAGGAAAAAGAATACAGTTTCTTTCTTTTAAACCAATATAGTAAATTTTGTTCTCTTTTCAAAAAAGTTTATTCGGAATTCGTGCAGCGATATTTGAATTTTTAGCGAATTTTTTATGCGATTATTGAACAGCATGTAATGTATGTCCATACCTATAAGGTATCGCGATCTGCTGCAATTTTTCAGCGATTATCAATTTCGCGATCTGCTGCAAATCTCTTCGCGATCTGCTGGCAATTTTTGGACATTCCATTTTTGACCTAAAGTACATTCTGCCCTCATTTCAATAAAGTTTATTCGGATTTCGTATAGCAAT
The DNA here is from genome assembly GCA_963932465.1 of Maratus speciosus. Taxonomy (NCBI): domain Eukaryota; kingdom Metazoa; phylum Arthropoda; class Arachnida; order Araneae; family Salticidae; genus Maratus; species Maratus speciosus. Next base: position 111,219,222 of record OZ010786.1, on the reverse strand, counting down.
TTTCGAATTTTTCGGGAATTTTGTATGTGATTTTTAGTGTATTTTAGCGATTTGGTACTATTTTTCCACATTAGTGAAATGAATCAACTTGCAATCTTCGAATATAATATATATTTTTTTTTTCGCTTTTCAGAATTTGAGAAGCGATTTAAAATTTTTTCGCAATATCTTATTGTGATTTTCAGAGCTTTTTCGTAATTCCTGCTGTTTTTTCGCGTACCCGGGCAAGTTCGCTAGTTTAAAATAAAAATGATGTCAATTTGTATAACTTGGCGGGTGGTTTGGCGATTTATATAATTTGGCGAAATTGGTCGACGGGATAACTAACACGTACCTAAAAATCACTTGATCAGGTAAACACGTGTAACATGCTTAAAGTCAAATGAATGTGACATTTACGATCAACCATTATAGTAGGGTTTGAAATGTCGTAAAATGTGGCTCCAGCTCGATTTACGTGCCAAGTTTGATATTTTTGTTGTATTGTGAAGGTTTTGACATATAGATTCCAAATACCTTAGGTGCCATTTTTTATACACATTTTTGGGTGTAATTTTCAAGATGGCGTCCAAGATGGCTTCCATTTACTGACTTCTTTAATATTTGAGGCATGTTATTGACCAGTATGTCAAATTATATGTTTTCAGGGTCAAGAAATACAAATATATAATAAAATTAGGAGTAAATTGAGTTTTTCAAGTTTTTTAAGCGATAAGATGCAAATAAAGCACAAAAATATGAAAGACATTAGATATACTAGCGTTTTTTTAACCAATTATACACAACCAAAGTATTTAAATGAAGTAACATAAATTATTGAAGATATTGAACAAAATTATTAAAAACAGTATTTATATCTATATACAGTACTGGGATGTTATGTATCCTCTTCTGAAGCACTTCTATCGGTGTGATGATATTGATAGTCCTTTGTATTGTTGCAGTCACCGCATTCGCAAAGGGCAGTACAAAACCAGAGAATTCTTTAAGCAAGAACATTTTCCAACTGTACATCTTCTCTTACACTCACATGTCACAAGTTCAATAACTCCTTTGGGCGCAGGTAACTCCAGGCATTTGACAGGAGAAATTACTCCTTCGCCATTTTCTTCCCAACCATTGCCAATAAGTGGGGGTATTGTAGGTCGAGGATTTCTGTAGCCCTTTCCAATGGTGCAAATTAAGTGGGATCTTAAAATATGTGGCTTCAGTGCTCCAAGGGTTGATGGTAATTTCTCCCCCTCGAAACTTTTAGTTCTGAAAAGGTGCCATCTTAACTCTGAAATCCTTTAAAAATTACTATTTTTCAAATAAGTCCAGTTGGTGAATTTTTCAAACAACGGCAGATTGGATAATGGATCAACATTAGGTTCCCCAAGTTCTTGAAAAGCTGTTATAATATTATCATCATACTGAAGACTGATATACACTTTTATCCACTTCTGTTTTTAAATGCCTACAAATTTTCTCCCCAGTCTCCACCAGTATATGAATGTAAACCTAGTAAACCTTTGCTTTTATGAGCACCCATTGCTCAACATCTTTTATTAATCTGGGAGCACGGCAGTGCGTCCGCCAAGTTCGCACAAGCCGTAAGATACCTTTTCCTGAACCATTACGGCTTACTTTTCACCCCCTAATAACGTCGTTTTAGGGAGAGATATAGAAAATTTTCTTTTATACACGTGTTCGTATGGTCAAACTGAACTAAGGTTTCACGATTTTATATTTCTATATTGAGTAGTTTTCGAAATATTAAATTCCGAAAAAGCGCTTTTTTGTCACTGACTCACTTCGCATCATCAAATAACTAAGGTACTTCTAAAAGTCGTAGAATTATGAAATTTCACAAGTATGTCGGGTTTGTAGCACAATTACCAGAAAAATCTGAAAACACAGAATTTCCGCCTCTAAACCCTTCAAACTGGGAGTGTTCATTTGACCGTAAACAGTTCCTTAACACATTCAATTGTGCCAATGTTCGCCAAAACTCGATTACAGAGTTTTGAAGGGGGTCACGTGATTTCAAACACAATAACATTTAATATATATGCTTTTCCAAAGATGCTTGTTAAATAGAAAAAATGAGCATACCTAAAAATTTTAATCAGTATAGGTTATGATATATTTACAATATTAAAACAATAAAACATTAAAAAATATATAACCGCAATTCTGTACGTTTCCGATATAGTAGCCTTGGCGAAATACAGAAAGTAGCCTTGACGAGAAAAGAAATTTGATAATAATGTATTTTCTGGCAACCTATTTACAGTGTCATATACACAAGCAATTTTTTCCCATATGTATACAATTTATTTAATGTAAGGAACCCGTTTATTTATTTTTATATACCAACATAAATAATTTGTATATAAAAAATAATATTTTATACATGTATAAATAAAATGTTTATATGTATATAAATAACATAAAAGTTCATCAGGTTTGTTTTCATAGTTGTTTATATCATTTGGCAACATATCTCAGTTTCTGAAGTCCGAATTGCGCCAAGAATTAAAAAACATGCCAAGGTCCATATAGTGGAAAAATATCCTAATTCCATATGAACGTTTAAAAATCTCCTTTTAATTAAATGAAATGTGTAACTAATAAACTGTCTTTAACGATGTGCGACAGATACGGCGTCCGAAGTTCGCTGCTAATGTTATTATATTGTATTATTAGCCTACTTACTGTTAATTTTAAATCTGTAAAAGAAAGATTATAGTTATAGATAAGATATGTTGGTTGTCAAAACCCGATTAAGAAAATTAGCCTGAGTTATAAAGGTGTTACATGATTTCAAGCTGAATGAATTTTTATATGCTTTTACAAAAATCTTAATAAGGAAAATCTTTCAATTTATCTGTCCATCTTTCCATCTTTTACTTCCTTAAAACAAATTTTATTAAAGACCGGGAGGCGTCTGCACAGATCATCACCTCATCGAGTTGGCGGCTGAAATTTTAGGATTAGTTAAATATCGATTAGCGTATTGAAATGTATCTGGTCTGCCAAGTCATATCTTTGTGGAAACCACCTATAGACCCGATGTTACGGGTTAATTGGTGGATTTTCCATTGTGTTTTCCTGCACCCATTCCTCCATGTTTCCAAACTTTTGGATGTAGGAAAATACAATAGTAAACCTATCAGTTAACCACTAAAATTAAGTCTTCAGGTGGTTTCTACTAAGATATGACTTAACAGACCAGTTGCATTTAAATATGCTAATAAAGTTTTAACTAATCCTAAAATTTCAGCTGTAAACTCGACGAGGTGATGGTGTGTGCAGACGCCTCCCGGTCTATTATAAATGTCGGAATTCTAATCTCAATAGCACTCTGGTCAATCTGGCAATTATCCCTACTATTTATGGAACACTATTCCTTTAAGTGCGTTTTAGTGATGTTAATGAGCTTATGCATATGCATCATACATATTATGCATATGCATATAATACGTAATACATTTGCATAATACATATTATAGGTATGTGTGTAATACATAATACATATGCATCATTATGACGTCAGAATAAACAAAACATTTTTTGTCACCAAATTTGAGAATTGACATGATATATTACCAAATTTGGCGAAACTTTGCTAAATGTCGCCAAGCTTGGCGAATATTTGATGCTAGTGGCTATTTTTCAATGAGTTAATTATTAATGCGAGCCATCTATTTTTATTTTTCCGCATATCATCTGAATAGATAAATGATATAACGTACTAATATTTCCAAAGTGCTAATAGTTTCGTAACTGCCCAAAACCTCTGCTAATGTTATTATATTGTACTGTTAGTATACTTACTGTGACTATGTTGTTAATCTTTACACCGCTAAAACTTCTGTATTATATAAAGAGAATTTACTTAAACTATTAAAGCATTGAAACTGCCAGTTCTTCCTATGATTATTATAATTCTATAATATGTAACCTGATAATCGATATGTACGTTAGAATGAATCTTCTATAATCCGGTTCCTCGCATTTTAGTTTTCAGGTTTCGAATAAAATTAGCTAAAATCTTAAAACGATGGCACACTGACTAATTCTTCAACACGATCAGGTGAGAAGAATGATAGATTTTCAAATGGATCATGGCAGTGAGCCGGTAGACCTTCTATTCTTCCGTAATCGAGTCTATTGAAAAGGTTAACGTGAAACAAAAAGATATTAGCATCAATATGGTTTAATGCAAATGCAGATATTGTCAAAGGATTTCATAAGAACCATTTCACTTGTACCCAGTCGTATCAGTTAAAATACAACAATTGACAGTGAGCCCAATTAGAAAAGATTACTTAATAGGTTTAAAAATTTCCGCATTAGAGAACGAATTGTAACTGCTAAGGAAACATGCATAAGGGAGTTAAGAGATATTTGTCACGAAAGATGAAATACATAACAACACAAAATATATGATGTGCTTCCATGATTGTAAAGAGTTCTTGATTTTCAAAAGCTTCCGACTTGAAGAAAGAATGGGCAAGTAAATTAAATTATGAATAACAGTAACATGATGCAACGTTTAACTTGGAATTAATACGGTAAATACTGCTTGTTAGAGACGGCTAGTACTTTAATATGAAAAGAAATAAAGTATAAATTTGTAAAGCCCAATAAAATAAATTTAGGTATTTTTATGTTAGCCGGGCGCAAGTGGCAAATCGCCAAATACTGTTCCCAACTCCATTGTTCATATTGCATTCATTTCATTTAAAGATATATACTTTTCAGTCATCTCATTTAAAATAGATGCATTTCCCTCATTTTATTTAATAGAATATTTAACATAGAAATAAATAAATAAATAAATAATAAATAACATAAACCAAAATATTTTATTTGAAAACCAAAGCATTGTTTCTAATTTACACATGTGAAAAATGAAAACTGCTATTGGCGAAAAAACAAAAGGCTAATGAGGAGATTTGCTCCCGGCTAACATGAAAGTACCGAAATTTAAGTTTTTTCATATTAATATAGTTTAGAATAACAAACTTGAAAAAACATACAAAAAGTAGTGATATCCCAACAAAAAGTTTTCGGTAAAAAAAAAAAAGCGCCAAGTTCTCCTTAATGTTTCGGCCAGAAAAAGTAGTGATATCTGAAGTTCGCACAAGTTAAAAGCCAAACATCCCAAATCTTTCATTGAAAATGGCTTCCTGCGACTTGGCCGTTAATGACTTCGGGAGAGTTTTTCAAATTTTCAAATATGTACAAATGAGTTACATGCCAACTACATTTTTTGATTATTTTAGGCATTTTGTGGCACAGAGTACAGAAATAAAATACACATTTGAAAAAAGCATTTAAACAACTTCAGTCTATTTAAATGCTTAGAAGTTAAAAATAACAAAATACTTTTATTCAGGAGATAATATCCCTAATTGCTAAAATATAATTAGTATCAGCTTTTAACAGTTTATAAATCGAATACCTCTTAATGTATGCAAACAAACTATAATAAATGTTCAAACGAAAAAATCTCTTTCGTCAATACACAAGATTTCAATATTATACAATAAAATATAATGTAACATATTGTGAGATTTGCAGTAAATAAATTTGTTTTATTTCTTGGGTTTTACGTTAATAACTTTAGCTTTAGACCGTACAGAATGGCAATTAAACCACAAGTGGACTAAATCAGGGGTGTCCAACTGTGGCCCGCCGGATACCACTAAAGTTTTAAAGAAATAGTCGACAATTTGAATCGCAGCAATTCGACGATTAGATAAGGCAAAGATAACTGTAAAATTTTAGTGGTATCCGGCGGGCCACAGTTGGACACCCCTGGACTAAATGATCTGTAATCAAAACTAATATTTGTTTTGTTGAAACTGAATGGTAGTTATCAGAAATCTTTTACTTATAATGTCTTTATGTGAATTTGCCACTTTGCATTCTAATATTACTTTTAATATTTAAATAATTCATAAATGCGTAATTTCCAATCATTAATTTTGAAATGCTGTAGAAGGCATTAACGACCAAGTCGCAGGAAGCCATTTTCAATGAAAGATTTGGGATGTTTGGCTTTTAACTTGTGCGAACTTCAGATATCACTACTTTTTCTGGCCGAAACATTAAGGAGAACTTGGCGCTTTTTTTTTTTTTTTTACCGAAAACTTTTTGTTGGGATTTTAGTTTTTCTGTGTTTGTTGCCTCGACCAGTAACAAAATTGATTTCACTGTTTACTAGATGACTTGTAACCAAGTCAATCAGCAATGTGAAAATGTCAGTATCTTGCAAAAATACATCGATTTCATAATTATCATGATGGTTCACTATATCAAGTACATGAAGATGTATAAAGATCACTGTTCCTTCATGTGTATGATCACATAATTCTGAATCGAAAACATTCGCGTGGGTACTATATGCCTTACTGCCGAAAACGACAAATATTTTCTTCTCACTAGCAGCAAAAACCTGTAGTAATTTATTCCTGAGACACTCAGTCAGCTGTGATTTTGTATCATTATGTGAAAGAAATGTCTTTAATGAAACCAACGTTATATTGGTACTATTTGTAACAGTAAATCTAATAGGTTCTACCGCCGCCAATCTTTTCTTACTAGTTCGCTCCTTCAATGAATGCTCAAAATATTGGTCAAATATTATTCTCCCATCAGTGCAGTATTGCCAGATTGGAGACTTTTTAAATTCAGATTATTTGACTGCCATCACTTTTTTAAAATAGTATAATACGTCTTATTTTTCAGAATATTTAATCTATTTTTAAATAGGCCAAATATTTCTATTTAAAAAAAGCGTTGACAATCAACAATCTGGGGACAAAAAAGTCCCCAATCTGGCAACACTGCTTGAGAGTATCCGCTTGTCATTATCATAATGATCTCGGTTAAAACATTTGCGAAGTCTTCACAAGTTTTCATGGCAGGTGTCTTTTTTACTTATTGTACGATTGCCATTCCATGTATAATACAAAAACAAACTTTTTCTGTCGGAGAAGTAATCGAGGATTCTAATGACTCAAGTATGTGTGATCGATTATATTGCTCTATTTCTGCAATAAATGAACTTTTTCAGATGGAATATGAAGATATCCATCAGAAGAAAATAATGATCTTGGTATTACAGAAAACTTGTAGTTTCCAATTGCATCTTTTAGGTTTGTAGCCATTTGAGGTCTTGATCCCATAACAACAAGAAAACGAGCAAGAAGTTGCCTATTTACTTGAATACAGATTCTTCGAATTCCAATTGGCCTTTTTGGTCGACGATTCAGAATATCATCCTTCGCAGATTCTGGAACTTTCATAGAGGCAATATTCATTAGTGTGGTATTATCTTGGAAAGGGTTTCCTCCACAATGATCCTGAATACTCTACTTGACGATGGCTGCATTGTGAAAAATTCTTAGCGACATGAAGTCCGAAGATAGTGTTTCCTGGGCTTAGATACTTCATTTAGACAGTATTTTTCACAGAAAGTTGAAACAATGCGTAATACTTCTGGTGCACACAAGCAATACCTCTCGAGGGCGTTTTCATTCTGAGTTAAACCAATAACTCCACCAATGTTCTTCAGTTCTTTTTGATTTTCTGCTCCAAGTTCTGGTCTGAAAATAGTTTCGAAAGCGGCACATTGGATTTGGATACTGCAAAACAACAAGATTCAAGAGCATTCCATACTTCTGGATATGTTGTTTTATGGTCCTTCATCTGTGCTATGTATACTGGAATGAGTCTGGCATAATGAAATAAGTCATGAGCAAAATAATACTTGATTTGTACCTCTAATGACGCGAGATGCAATGCCCAATCTCCTTGCGTGTGTCACGGATGGAACGTAGCAAAGTTCCAAATTGGTTCATATACTGTAATAAGAACTTTGCCATAGAGGTCTGCACGGGCCGACATTTCCAGACCCGGACCCGGCCCGACTCATAGAGAAAAAAATCGGCCCTGCCCGATACAAAAATTAAAAGTTCTGCCCGAGTCCGGCTCGGCCCGATAAAAAAATTAAAAGTTCGGCCCGAGCCCGGCCGGCCCGGAAAAAAGTTAAAATCTCGGCCCGGACCCGGCCCGGCCCGGCCCGAGTGAACTTCTACAAAACATTGATTTTTACGTCGAATTGGTTAAAAATTTGCCTCGTACGAGGAGTTATGACAAAAAATATTTATCTTAACTTTTTTTTCATGTTTATAATCTTTATTTTTATAGAAGTGCAGCAGGCTGCGATATTTATTTTTTTAATGAATCTCTCTTTCTTGTATGTAAATGTTTCACTTATCATTAATATTGTTAATCCATATTCCATGTATAGAAGTGTTAAAAATCGGAAAAATGCTATACAGTAAACTCTTCTAAGATGGAATTGCATAGAAAAGGAAAAAAAAAAATGCGTTATAGACAAGTTCCCTTCTTAGCAAGTGTAAATGTATTATATATACTTTTCTTACTTATCAGTATATTAATTTTGCATGGATCAACACGTTTTTCAGTTTAAAACAGGGTTCCGTCATAGGCACGTTCCTTTTCACACATTTTACTGTATTTTACTTTAGTTATATTTTAATATGCGTGAAAATCTACTATTCTTTAAAAATAATAAATTTTAATGTTTAAGTGTAGAATAATGGCGATTCAAAAATGTATGCATTTTTTGCAAAAACTTTTGGGCCAGGCTTCATTTAACTGACCTTTAAATGGACCAGGCCACGCTGAGACAATGATTTTCATACGGGCTGGCTCAAAACTAGGACTGAAAATTTTGGGCCGTGAAGACTAGGAATGAAAGCAGGCCCGGCTCTGTACAGAAAAATTAAGTTAGGCCCGCCCCGAACAGAGTGGAGCCCGGGCCCGGCCCGGCCCGAGTGCCGTGAATGAAAATCGGTTCTACTTTGCCATATCACCACTGCATTGTGTAATATGTGGAAGACAATTTTTTTCAACTATTACTCTGATTTCTTCAAACAAAGTTGTAGCTTCAACTTCACAATCGTGCAATTTCTCACGTAGTGAGTCGTATTTTTCTTGCAGGGAAATAATCTCTGTAGAATGTGGCAGTATTTCAAAGAGAAGGTAGCATGCCAAAATGATAGTCATGTAAAACTCTATGCCTCTAGTATATTAGTAATTTTGTAGTAAATTTATAAATAAATAATAAATAACACAATTTATGCCTATTTTGATGGTAGATTTGCATTTTTTGACACCAAAAACATATAACTTAATATACTGGTTAATAATATCCCACAAATATTGAAAAAGTCAGTAAATGGCAGCCCTCTTGGACGCCATCTTGAAAGTCACCTCAAAAATGTGTAAGAAAAAAATGGCACCTAAGATATTTGGAATCTACATGCCAAAAGCTACAAAATAAACAAAAAATATCAAACTTGGCACAAAAATCGAGCTGGAAAACATTTCAGACCCTACTATTATTGGCATTTAATCTTTTAGTTTGATGATAGATTTTTGGTCGACGGGATAACTAAGTAGTACCATGTACTTTATATGAATATTATTGATGTTTTTTATGTCCAAATTACTTCTGTTTCTGTATAACTTTTATATGTTAAATAAATCGTATAAATATCGAAGAAAAAAAGATGCGTGTCAAAGGGTAGGTTCCCGGAAAATATGTTGCCAAATTTCCATCTTCGCCAATACACCTATACTGAAAAAATAACTAAAGCACATTTAAATCGCGCAGTTAGGAGCAGAGACATGGGCTCAGCGTCGTCTAATGGCGAATTTTTTATTAATAGCATCGGGAGGGAGATGTAAAGATGTATATTTTCGTATATTACACTTTAAATTCTCACCCATAGATTTTGAAAAAAACCCTTAAAAGATCGTAGTTTAAATTAAAATGCGGTGACCTCCTTTATGAAAGATTAATGGTTTTAAATGGGAATTTCGCCAAATTAGCCAGCTATCACCAAGTTGACTTCATATATGATAACTTATTTTTGTCGCGAAATTTGGCGATATTCGGCCAAGTTGGCCAAAATTTGGCATTACTGTGGTAACCCTGAATTAGTATTTTTCAACAGTTACTCATTTCAATGAGGCGGTCCTACCGGAATTGTGAGGGACACACAGAGACTTGGATTTTATATAAACTAGGGGATCGTACCCGGGCTTCCCGGGTTACAGAATATAGGTGAAAACCATTTTTTTTTTAAATTGAAAAGTAATATTTATTTTTACATGCAATATATTCTTTAGATTGCACACTAAAAATGAAAAAGGATTTTTCATGTGAAAAATATGAATTTTACAATCAAATAAACTTTTGAAATTTATCAAAAGTGATCTTTTTTCGTATTAGTTGCATGCTAAGAGTTATTAGCCCAAGATTTTTCTGCTTACGGCATCCTTTTATTTTCTGATAATTCAGAGCTTTAATTTCGTAGTTCAATTACGTGTCTGTTAAATTTGTGTTTCATTTACATTATTTTATTTATTTAATCACAAAGGAAGTTTTATTTTTGTTTACAGAATATCAGTTGTAAGAAAATGAACTCTTTATGTTGTTTTAAGGGCAAACGGATTAATCTTCCTTAATCGCGTTCCACGCGATGGAGATAAATTTAAAAATTAACCTATCACACCCGCAATCACTGTTTTAAAAAATTGGTATTTTAATTTGATCATTTTAAAATCATTTTAATTCTTAACGTGAAGTCACGATTGACAGCAAAATCTTTTGCATGTGAATGTGAACAGTCGAACTCTTAACTCGAGATTCTAATCTCAGTACCGGAGAGTAAAAATTGACTTAATTTATGTTTTTTTTACGCATTTGTGTAAAAAGTTTAGTTTTATCTAAGAAAATCATCGTTTCTTTTAAATACGACGTCATTTTCACTTACTTAAGCATTTCACCTATAGTGTCTGAAACTTAGTACACATACAGAAGGTAAATAAATTTGAAAACTTTATGAGGAAAATAAAAGGCGTGTTTTCAAAAGCAGTATGTAATTTTCCGTTCAAAATATTATGTCGCTAATGGGATTTTGCGCCATTAAACCCTATACAACAACTTTTATCAACATTTTTGAATTTTTTGAGAATAAGGATAAATAAACCTCATTATTTCTCTCTTCTCTGCAATAATGAAAGCTATCTTATTACCATCATTTTGAAGAAATTTCATAGAATACTTTTCAAATTAAAATATAATAATGGGATATTAAAAGAAACAGCTTGTGCAGGCACATATACAATTGAACAGCTTTCAGTTTAAAAAAATATATATAGTCAATTTGGTTCAGCAGAAAGATCAGGGCAGATGACTAAAAAACATTCTTGTGTTTTAAATATATAGATTATATAGAATTATGAAAAATTAAATTAAGCAAATTATGTTATTTTGATAAAATTAAAGTAACATGTCTTAAAGAATAGCAATAAAATTTTATTAGTCGAGAGAATTTTGGACAAAAACTTGGGGAGCCTGATATTATTTTAAACCCGTAATTATTGCCAAGATCTTCTGTGATTTCTTGTCTAACTCGGCAAAGCGAATACATCCAAGAGAGAATCATCAAGTTCTGTAATATAAATCGCTATTTTTCGGGCAAAGAGCATGCTCACTGCATGTTACTGCTCTTCCATAAAGGCACTCTAAACGTTTGTAAAACATTGCGTTTTATTGGCGTGTGATTTCGATTAAGTTATTTTCAAAGATAAAGCATTTTCACCTGTGAAGAATTTCAAAGCAGCTGGGGTGAAAATGACGCACTTCTACAAAACATATTTTAGTTCTAAGAATTAAAATACACGCTTTTTTTAAAAATAAAATGACGTCAATTGCACCCGCTAAAGCATCCCACTTTTACGACCCCGTCTTAAACAACATCTATAGAACGGTATACAAATGACATCATTATCTCGGAATAATACATAAACCCAGCAGAAAGCAATGACGTCATTTAGGAAGCTAGGCAAAACAATCTCGAGTATCTAATGATTTATATATGATATCATTTTTTTGTTTATAATAGCTTCGTGTTTTATCAGATGTCATTCATTTATATTTTTTCAAAATTCGGAAAATGTAATTACACACGGATTGATAAAATTGCATTCTTTCAGATTTTTGATGCGAATTAAGTAAATGCGAAGAAAATAAGTCACAAATATTCTTCAAAATGTATTTTTGTAAAGAGAAAGTGTTGTATCCAGGGATGTAGTGGAGGGTATACGGGGGTATACGCCGTATACCCTCTGGATTTTTTTAAGGAACACCGTATACCCTCTGTTTCTCAAGAAAGCTATAGAATATATACACTAGGGTATACCCCCTGCCTTGAGCGTATACCCTCTGCTTAGAACGTATACCCTCTGTTATTTTTACGACTGCACCACTGGTTGTATCGTTTGTAAAGTTAAATTGCAATGAACTAAAAATCATTTAATCTAATATATAAAAGTGAAAATTGTCTGTCTGTCTGTAATGCTATACAAATCCACAGTTTAGAAGCCAGGACTGTGAAATGTTATGTACATGTGTGTTAAAACACAGCCGAGGCAACTAAAGCAATCCGGAATCGAAATAATTTATTGTTAACTTTTAATTAATAAAAAACCACCAATTTTTCAGCAATTTCCTATCAAATTTAAACATTTTTCGTTATAGCAGCTGCCAACAATTAAAAATTCACAATAAAATTCTTACCACAACAATTACCTTTCTATTGCAAGACGCATGCATATTACGTACGCCACGCTGAAAAAAAGCTACTAAAAAGCTGTAGCGTTTATTCCAATAATTCTTTTACAATGCTTGCATGCAAATAATTAGATATGCATATTACGTAAGCTACGCTGATTAAATTTCATTAAAAAAAAGGCACAGTAGTGGAAAAATATTTTACTAAATCGAATAGTTATTTTTAATTTTGGTTTTAGAATTAAATTCATGAACTCCCGTGCATAAAACGGGTTAAACAGCTAGTTGATAAATAAAAACGAAATAAAGACAAAAGTTATCGGGTTTTATAACAAACGATATTCTTAACATAGCACGTATTTAATTTCAATTTTTTTTTTCAGTTTTTATGAAAAAATGGCAACAAAAAGATACAATAATCTATTATTTTAATTATTTTCCCTGTACTTTCAAAGAAATGAAGTACTTCAGTTGCCACGATTACAAAGAAAGTAATAAAAACTACAAAAAAAATTAATATCTTAAAATTAAATTGAGATACAGCTTTCAAACAAATTGCATTTAAAAGAGCATTTTTTTTCCTTATACGATGGTGTAAAAATTTAAAATGTGCGATGTTTAGAAGTTTAAAAATTTGCAGTAGAGAAAATTGCAAAACCAAAATTTTATTTCAAATTTCAAAGTGTTGCCATTCGCAAAATGACGTATGCGTTACGCACAGATATGTTTGTCCTTTATAATATAGACTAGATAGATAGATAGACTAGTAGCCTTACTAGAACAGATTTTGCCCCTGTCATGTGCAATTCCGTTTACGCAAGCTTTACTGCAATATATCTTAGTTTATTTAACGTCTAGGTGCATTGTTAGTAATATTCATGTGATCATTACTTTTTTTTTCAATTCCTACTATTAGCTCACACTCTCCCTATATTTATTTATTTATATATTTATATATTTATCTTGTTCAAATTTTCAATCGTTAATAAAATACTCATTATTCATCCTATCAAGTTGAAATAATTTTTTTTAACTTGTATTGGATGACAATTGATGTTAATACAGTTTTTTTCAAATATTTATTAATTAATTAATTTTTAATTAATTAATTTTAGTTTTTGCATGGGAAACAAAATGGCGGCCATTGGTTATTGAAGGTCAATTAAAGTATTTTCATTAAGGGGTTACCATAGAGGGGAGCCTGGTCTGTCGCCAAATACTGCCAAGTTTGTCGCCAACTTGGCGATATATCGCCAAATTTGGCGGCCAAAATGAGTCGCCAAAAGTGACACCAACATGGCGATATCTCCAATATTTCGCCAAATTCCCATAGAGTTCCATTGTAAACCTAGTTGCTTATAGAAAATCAACAAATTGAGATATTTTAATGCAACAAAAACTAATATTAGCTTAAGGGATTATATTAATTTTTTCTTTGATGGCCTAAGTAGGAATTGACTTTAAAAACAAAATTTTTATATTACTTGTTTATTATTATTTTACAAACTCAAAATGTTTATTACAAGTTTACTTAAAAAATCCTCCTCGTAAAAGTGGTCTTTCTCGTTCAAATAATGGTAAATAAAATCAACAAATCGACCCCATGATGTTAAATAAGAATGGGAATTTAAACCCCAAAAGCTTCGAATTTTCACAGTTTAATGGGAGAAGTAATACAAGAAGAATATTGTTGAACAAATAGTCATATGTAAGTGCAGGAAGAACAAGCATTATTAAAGACTGCAGGTCGCCAAGCAGTTTTCACATACTGTACCTCAGTCCGAGTCCTTTGGAAACATTATGAGTAGTGATAGATTTTAATACTATGTTCACACTACGAATACTTAAGATATCTTAGGCCGCCGAACTCTCTTAATTTTGAGGTGGTACCCTCCCGGAATTGGAATCCTGTTCACATGGGAAAACTCACTTAAGATAACTCAGTGAACGTCACTGTGTTGTTTGCGCATGCGCTTAAGATAAAACCGCCCGCAACACCCAATCAGTTAATGCGAATCTTTACAGCCAGCGAGAGTGGATGGTCGTGACTGTCTCTAGCCCGAAGAAAGTTGAAACTCTCTCAGAGAGTTTGTGGAACTCCCTCAGAGAGTTCGGAGGTTTAAGAGAGTTCCGATAACGCAGTGTGAACAGGGTATTACACGGCACTCGGAGACTGGCTGTTAAAATCTAATGTCCACCCAACCAATCAGGGATCTCTTTGCCTGCTGTGAGCCCCACACTGGCTGTTAAAATCTAACGTCCACCCAACCAATCAGGGATCTCTTTGCCTGCTGTGAACGGAAGCAACTCAAGAGTGAAAGGTTCCATTCTCTCATTGGTTGATCAGAAACCGGTCTTGGTTTGCTTCGCAGGGATGATTTGGCGCTTAAATGCCAAGCACTTTGAGAAATATCGTACCAAGTTAAATCATGCTATTTTGGGCAGAGTGTTGTGTGGACGATGTTGTCCAGTGGTTAACGCGCTTCTCTAGCAAGCTCAAGTAGGCGAGTTCGATCCTCCCTGTTGCTTTTGTATTTTTTATTTGTGTTTTGTTTCGATTTTTATTTAGTTAGTTAATAAATATTTGTAGACTTCTATTATCAGTTCATTTCCAATTTTTTTAATTGTCAATTAGATAATTAAATAAAATTTTGATTAAATTAAGTTTTAATTGTTATTAAATTAAATAAAATTGAAATTTAATTTTTATTAAATAAAATAAAATTTAGTTTTAAATAAATTTCGAAATTCATATAAGCTATTTTTTTATGAATTAAAGTGAGCATTTATTGTAATTCAATAATAATATCTCCTAAACTTACATTATTTTTTTCCCTTATAACTTAAGTATCAGATAAATATTAAATTAGCAAATTTAATTTATCAAAGTTTTCTTTTAAAATTAATTAGTATTTTTCATACAGAAAAACT
Organism: Maratus speciosus; assembly: GCA_963932465.1. NCBI lineage: Eukaryota > Metazoa > Arthropoda > Arachnida > Araneae > Salticidae > Maratus > Maratus speciosus. Next base: position 111,203,624 of record OZ010786.1, on the reverse strand, counting down.
TTATTACTTTATTATCAAATGCTTTGTAATTTTTTATTATGTATAAAATACTGTTAATGAAATTAATTTTTAAAACTCATATTACTTAAAAGCTATTTATTTCAATTCCTTAAAATGAATATTTTTGAAAATATAATGTTATTTCTTACACTTATATAAAATATTTTTATTTTTATGTTATATTATTTAACAATATATCTGAATACATAACTATATTCAGTTTATTTTATTTGAAAGTAAAATTTTATTAATTTATGAATTTATATTAATAATATTATTAACTTAATAAGTAATTAATTATTTAAATCAATTTGTAATAGTTAATTGTTAAGTACTTTTTATTAAAATTTGCTAAAAAAATTTTTAATTGTTTTTATTAAAAAATTCTAATAAACTACTTTTTAAAACAATATATATATTATATATATATATATATATATTATTTGAAAACTCAGTCAAAAACATAAATTATTTCTATTAAAAAATTATCATAAATTTCCCCTTCACTATTACCACCCTAAATATTTGAAAACTAAGTTAAAGGCATTAGTCCAAGTAATCGTTAACTAGAAATATTTAATGCAACAAAATACATTATAAAAACTTCTTATACTTTTTGGTAGTTATTGCTCAGATATTATTGTTTTTGGTTCCAACTTTTTTTTTTCTTTTGGGTGTGAAAAAAAAAAAAAAAAAAAAAAAAAAATGTCATTATTATTTATTTTTTCATTATATTTCACAAGTGTGAACTATAATTTATTTTATCTTGACCTTTTTCATTCAGTATCTAACTAAGAAATACTTTATTTTTTGATTTTTTTTTTTTTTTTTTTTTTTGCCCTGTTTGTTATTTTGCAGTAATAATAAATAGATATTAATATTGCAAATTACTATACGGGCAAGGTAGAATTTAGATGATCTAAATTCCTTTCTGACAATTTTGATTATTTGAGTACTAGTTTGGCCATTTAATTATTTATATTTACGCACACAAAGTGCCATGAAAAAAAGAAAAATGGATAAAATTTGACTGAGTATTTTTATTAATTGTTTTATATAGTTTTTTATTTTTAAAAAACACATCAGCTATCAAGGAAGGGGAGGGGTGTGCTTGAGTTTACTGTTGCTTTGCACACATAACTACAGTCAAAACACATAGGTAATTAAAGTCTAAAATATTTAAATTGGTTACTTTTTTAAAAGAAAGTCAGTTTTATCAATTTTTTGCAGGGAAAAAGGGATATTTTAAAAAATACCATATCATTGTTTTCCGTGAATCACTTTATATGAGAAATAAATTAAAATTCCTTACATGTCGTAAAGAAAATTTAATATGATTGCAACTTAATACTTGAAATAATCTCAAGTGACACTTGGCGATTTGTTTTGGTGGTGAAATGCTATGTGCCTTCTGATTTGTTAGTTAGAATTGTCTACCAGTGCTCAATTATCAGGACTTGTAACCTTGAGAATTAATCGCGGGATTCTTATTTCTTCTCAACCAATGGGAGAATGGAACCTTTCACCCTTGAGTCTCTTCCGCTGTGAACCCCACCAGAGTAAGATCGGCAAGCTCAGAGGTCAGAATAAGATGGCGAAACTACGCAGGAACTCCAAATGCTTGTTTGACTCGTTTTCTAATGTTTTGGAAGTGGCTATTCGTCCGATCAATCGGACTTTTAGCAATTTAGTCAGAAAGTCCGACCATCGTATGCGCATGCGCGCCAGCAAATGATCGGATGAAATCGCTTTTTCATAAGTCCGCCTTTTAAAATATAATTGTTTATTTATTTTCAATACACATTAAGTGCATTTATGCAAATTAGGTCATTTTCTTTTAGTTAAAGAAAGTTAGTCTCTAAGAAAAAAAGTCTCTAAGAAAGTTATTTATATTTATAAATATTAATTTAGTAATATTTGTCTTCAATTATTTATTTTTTTTAAACGTTACATTTCGTTAAGCAAGTGTACTAAATATTTGTTTCTATATTTATATTATTAATGTTATTTATAAGTTATTTAATATATTATTAATTTAATAAATTATTATATTATTATTAATGTATTTATTAATTATTTAATAATAATAATAATAATTTAATATTAATTTATTATAATTAATTTAATAATTAATTTATTATTAATTTATTATTCTTAATTTAATAATTATTTATTAACTAATATTAAAATATTAACAATCATAAATAGTTTGTATATCATACAATTAGTTTATTTTAAATAAACAATAATAAATGTTTGAATATTTAATGTTTCTTAATTATTAAATAAATATATATATATATATATATTTATTTATTTATTTAATATGTTTAAAAACTATCTAGCATGAGGAATTCTGACAAAACAAATTGTAGTTTAGATTATTTCATGTTGATATTTTGCACTTTTAATAAATAGCAGGCTAGGTTGTGTCATAGGCAAACATGTTCCAAAATCGTGCCCCTCTTTGGATTTCTTTCTGTCGATGTCTATATCTCTTAATATTTCAATTTATATTTATATCTTATTATTTTCCAAGATTTAGAAAATCGGGTGTTTGTGTTGGGGGGGGGGGGGTTCATATTCCATGAAAAGGAGCAGTATTACTTAATTTACGTAGTTTTTTTTTTTTTTCTTCTTCAAATTGGACAAATTAATTTCACCCAATGAGTAATTATTTTTCGTTTTACTTTTAAAAAAGGTACTTTTCGGTTAGCCAGGCACCAGTGTTATATATACATATATATGTGTGTATATCATTGGCGTCCAGCTAACCTAAAAGTACCACAAAAAATAATAAAACAAACACTTATTAAACACTTAAACACAAATTTACAGAATTTTGTGCTTTTATAATCACTCACTGAAATTTAAATTCACATGCTCTTTAACTTAACAACAGCAACAAAAGAAAAAGGTGTAAGCCAGTGTTGTAGACATAAAAAAAAGCATGTACACTAAAATCATTAATGATCATAGCTAGAGCATATATGCCATAGCTTTATTTGAGAAGCCCAGAATATATGGAGCTTAAAAAAAAAAAAAAAAAAAATCTTGAAAATAATATAAATACATCATATCTATGTAACATGCACATATATATACATCATATCTATGTAACATGCACATATATATACATCATATCTATGTAATATGGAACAGTATGCATATACCCAGGCCCTTCTGCCATCTTGTTTTTTAAATAACAAAAAAATATTATACATAAAATGTTTACGATTAAAAAAAAATATTTTAAAACATTAAAGTTATTGGTAGAAAGCACAAATTATTAGCACTATTACCTAAATTGTAATAACTGTGTTTAAAACATACCAACTATATTGTGCAACTGCTCTGATGACAATAAATATATTAACATAAGGAAATATAAGAAATTAAAAAATAAAACACTTTCTATCATCTTAAAACAACATAAAAGCTTTATTTTTAAAAATGTTTTTTTTTTTTCCTTCAAAAACATTTAGTCTCACATGAATATAAACAACGAACCCTTTTTGTATCTTAAACAAAACACTAAAAACTTTTATTATCTAAAAACATCGTATCTCCTTCTCCACACCCTCTTTTTTTCATCTTTTAAAATCAATAGTGTAATTGCTCTGGTAACAAACAAGGTGGGGGTATACGTAAAGGCTTATTTCACATTATATTTACAATTTTATTTTATTATTACCGGGGCATTTAAAAATAGTTTCAGCTAAATAATTTTTGTACTTATTTTTCTTATTCTATTCTTATAGTTTGTAGTGAAACATGCTATTTTTGGAAAATATAATTTAGCGAGTAATGTAATTTAAAAAACTCGTTTGCAGGGAGCACTAATATTATTTTTTATGTTACTTTAATATGTCCTCTTTTGACATAGCAGCAGTGGTGTAGCTAGGATGGGTGACACCCGGGGCGGATGTACATGGTGTCAACCCCACCCACCATGGTTCCCCCTCCCTTCCCCCCCACACCACCACAACCACCCGTCAGATGCTCCCTACAAACTACTTTTTAAAAAAATCACATTACTCTCTAAATTATATGTTCCAAAAAATAACATATTACACAACAAACAATGACAAAACTAGGACCTACTATAGTTTCTCATTACTTCTAACATACTATTTTGACCACTGAATTTATTGAATTCATGATTCGTCTAAAACTTTATTATACACTCAAACATATAGACTCAAATCAAAGAGTCTTCTACAGAAAGCATTTTATTTTTTGATAATGAATTCCATTTTCAAAAATAGTAAGAATAATAAGTAAATGCTTTTTGAAAAAAAAAATGAAGTAAATTTTTGATTTAATAGATAAATACATTTAAACTGATGACCTATGCAGTAAGATAAATCTGTGATAAGTTTTTTTCCATGTTCAAAACTTATTTATTATTATATTAAAGTTATTTAAAAGAAAAAACTAGTTTAAAATTTAAAATAACTGTTTTGTATTAAATTATTCAATAATTTATTCATATGAAAATGAATAGTAGTTTTTTCATAAACAAAACATTCTAAAAGCTAAATGTTGTAACAAAAGACAACTGGGAATGGAAACTTTAAAAATACAGTACTCCATTAAATCGGTATATCATGGGGCCAGAAATTATGCAGATTTTAGAATTTTGAAAATTTCTGGTCACTGTTTTGTTTACGCTTTTAAACACTAATTTGACTGTAACACTGCACTCGAAATTATAATGAATGTTAAGTAAATTATTAAAATATTAAGTAAAATAGTAAAAATTAAGAAAATTTAAAAAATTTATAGAAAAAACGAAGGTCAAATAAATAATAATGCATAACCTATACGCATAAAAATAAAAAGAATTTTTTCTTGAACTATTCAATGAAATTTGCCTCATAAAAATACAATAATTATTTAAAAACTCAATATAAAAAAGGTTTCTTTCATGTTTACTCAGAAAAAACCAAAAGAGCTTTATTAATATATAAATACAATTGTTAATTAAGCATGCAATCGCTACTATTCAGCTGGACAAGCTGTAAACAAACCTGCACGCATGCGCAAACGATGGTCGGACTTTCTGCCTAAATAGCTAAAAGTCCGATTGGTCGGACGAATAGCCACTTCCTAATGTTTTGTGATCAACTCATAAAACTGCTACAGAAAGCAATGGAGAAAGCAGTAATCTAAGCTTATCAGTTCAATGAAAGGGGTGGTGGTGATATAAAGGAAAACTTACTAAGACAAAATTGAAAAAGACAGGGGAATTTTTCGTTTTAAGCAGGTTTTTGTCATAACAGGTAGCGCAATTCTAATACAATGAAATCTGCTTAGACGGAATCACATGGGACCAAACGAATTCCGTTTTAGACAGATTCCGGTCTTACAATAAAGGTGCAGATTCCCAAAATCTCGAAGGGCCCAGTGGCTTCTAAACCCAAAAAATCCAGTGACCACATTGTGAAACAAATGACTAAAAAAAAATAGTGTTTAAAAGGGGGGGGGGGGGACTAAAAAAACCCCTCAGGAGTTCAAAGTGAAAAATTTGAAATTGGATGTATGACATGTATGTAGATGGGTAATGATATTAAATGAGACGAAGGATTACTAGTTTTTGAATATTTAGCAACATGTAATGAGCTGACCGCCTGCCTATGAAAAAAAACATGTAATTTTTTTCTTTTTGATCTTAGTTCAGTTTATATATGTTTTTGCACTAAATAGGTCATGTCTAGGGAGGTCAAACTGGTCGCCGAATTAGTTTAAAATAATAACCTTTTCTAAAATATGAAAAAAATTATCTGTTATGATTAAAATTTGAGTTGTCATCATTAGAGAAAAGTATTTAAAATGATAAAAAATTAATATTTCGAAAACTAATTCGAATTTAAAAATTCTAATACGAGTTTTGAGACCTGCGAATCAATACGGATTTTTGGTGTTCATTTCATCGCAAAGAATTCCATATTTTAGGAGAAATCGCAGTGAAACATAATCAGTTGTTTAATCAGTCGTTTCATAGAATCGTTTCATTAATTCGTTTCCTTTCAGGCGTTTCATAAATTCGTTTCATTAGGATTTTATATATATAGGGTAGACATAAATTCGTTTCATTGGGATTTTATATATATGGGGTAGATATGTTTATGCAATGTACAGTCATCCAAAAAGAGAGAGAGAGAGAGCTATACACTTTAATCTCCAAGTTGCCGTGCCGTAATATAAAATGGAAATAGTCATTTGACTGCAAATTATGTTTTTTCAGTTTATGTTAAAACAATAAGCTTAAAGGGTTTTCTTCATACTAAAATTGTACCAAACTTTGAAACTTTCAAAATAAATATCTAATTTCCACATCATATGGCTTTTTCATTGAATTTTGCTTAGAATACATAATTAGAAGACATTTGATCAAGTAATTTAGGAATTATGAAATTTTAAACTTTTTAGAACTCCTAATGTTAAATTCAGTTGTAACCCTTACAAAACAGTTTACAATGCTGGTAGTTTTTTAAGCATAACTCAAAAACTACTTGGTTAAATGAGCTGTAATTTTAGATTTGTATATTTAAAGTTTCTAAATATCGATTTCTGTTTTAAAAAAATTCAAATTCTTATTATTTTCTAAAATTAATTTTAAAAAATAAATAAATATTGAACTGAAACCTATATATATATGGGAATAAAAGATAAAGCTCAAGGGTTAAATGAACGTGATATCTCAAGCGAGACTCGTGGATAGTGAAGTAAGAGGAGGAGAGCTAGATGTGGTTGTTCTATAGATATTCAGCAATGGAGTTGGTGATTTTTAACGCAAGGCTCAGGAAAGCTTTTGCGAGTTGTACAATATTATTAGCCCCCGGTACGGTATGCTATTTCTTTCTCCCAGCTTATTTTGTTTCGTCTTCAAAAAATAACGTTACCTTACAGAAGCCAGCCGTAAAACAAAGCAGTACGATTAAATACTCTATAGCAATTTTTTAAACTTCTAAGCATCGCACATTTTAAATTTTTAGACCGTCGTATTGGAAAAAAAAAAAAAAGGACTTTTAAAGGCAATTTGTTTGAAAACTGCATCTCCATTTATTTTTGAAATATTAATTTCTTTGTAGTTTTTGAAGCCATTTGCTTAATATTAGCAACGGAAATACTCCATTTCTGTAGAAAGTAAAGGAAAAATAGTTGTAAAATATTAATATATATTTGTTGCCATTTTTTCATAACAACCGAAAGAAAATGTAATTAAAATACGTGCTATTTTGAAAAAATATAAACGAATGATTTTTGTTAAAACTGGTAGCTATTATAAACTATATTTAATTTTAAGTATATCCATATTAATGTTACAAACAAATGAAGGCCTGTGAATCATGAGATAGCCGTATTTTTTTGTCGAGTTTCGTTAATAACGGCATCTTTTTGCTGCATTTGTGCATTATTTCGCGATAGTGACGCCCTATGCATACTTTACTGTAGATGTTTAAGAGTGGATCGTAAATGTGGAATTCTTAAGCGAATGCGGATGACGTCATTTTACATAAAATAAAAGCGTGTGCTGTAAATCTTAAAATTGAAATATGTTTTGTACTAGTATTTATATATACATATATTTTTTTTTTCATCGGGGGGGGGGGGGGGGCGATACTAAATTCTGAAAAAGCAGAATTCCTGTTTTCTAGTTTTGAATATTAGGACAAATGTCAGACGACCGACTTTTTGAACGCTTGTGGTTTCAACAAGAAAAATAAACACCTGCGCTATCCCGGCATGCCGGTCGCATTTTAACTCTGTTTACTCTGAGACCACATTGAAGTTTCCGGCATCCTGATTGGTTAGTTTCTCTGTCGTCTTCTATGATGTTTAAAGTCTTTAGAAACTGGATTTTCTAATGACGCCAGTTCGCCTGTAGTAATATACCATTCTATAATTCTTTTTTTTTTTTTTTTTTTTTTTTTTTTTTTGTATATAAGTGAATTACTATTTAGCATTAAACATTTTAATCTAACTCAGCACTTATCAAGTGTATAATTAATTCAGATTTCCGCAAAATGTTATTACATTAGAAAACAGGAATTAAATTAAACACATTATAAAAATATGTAATGGCGCCATCTGCTTTTCTTATACTAAACTTCAGCTTGTTTTTTTAGTCGACGTTTGTCTTTTGTGTCTTTTGTTAAATCTGATTTTAGATATCAGCTTGGAAAACGTTTTGCGCTGTATGTATATATTTTACGAAATATATACATTCATACATGCAAAAAGTTTTTATACAATAGGGAACGAAAGTTTTTTTTTTTTTTTCTAATAAATAATCTGGACAATTACATCATGAAAAATATTACTGAAAATTTTATCGTGAAAATAAAATAAATCACAAGGTTCCTATGGTGAATACAGAATGTTGTAAAGTTATAAACTAAGCAAACATTAAATTTAAATATTAAAAATCGGCGTTTCGGTCAACATTTACGGTGTTTACGTTTGTTTAGTTTTTAACTTTACAATATTCTGTACAGCACTTATAGTCCAGTCAAATTAGTTTTTTTTTCTGACATAATTATGAGAGTTTTGAAACTTGGTAATATTGTTTGGAAGGGTCTACTAATGAACATACTAAAAGTCCTGATGGATGGGGGGTGAGCGCGAGGGGGAGGGGGTAAAAGAAGGTATCATTTTTCGGTTTTTTGTTAATATTTCATAATCTATGAGTCCTACGGAAAAATTTCTAACATTTTTCTCTAGAAGCCATAGTTAACGAGATAACCGCATTCAAAAATGAAGAAATTTGAAGAAGTCACACCAGTGCCAGAGAGCGGGTCAATAGCACTTGCATTGCATCTATTTAACTTAAATTTAAATGACCGTTAATAAATTTTGTGGTCAGGTGAATGGAAGCCTGAACAATAACTTCAACAAATGACATTTTTCTTAACTATAGATTATGTTATATAGATTATATGTTCCGTAATCGGGTTTGAAATCATTTTAAAAAGCATGGATTAACGCCAATTTAATTTCCTTCTGTAACTTTTGTTTGGTATACTTTTTTTTTACATAGATTACAGACATGTTGAGCCTTCAATCCGTCAGGACCAAAGAGGAATACGACAAATTTGTTCGATAGAGCTATTTCACGATTCGACGCAGCAACAAGTTTTGGACAGGCATTTGGTTTGACATAACCATTGAGCTAAAACTAATGATATCTATGAAATGCTCTGTTGGGATCACTCATGGACGAGGAATAAGTGGGGTCTGGGCGCCACAGCTACCTTTCATATTTGCCCTGGAAGAATTTTGTGGTTTAACTATTTCTTCTGGTGAACAACATAAGGATTTTCGTGAAGCTCGGATGAATAGAGATGCTACGGATATCTCCAAACTTTCAACTTGATTTGAAAATCACCCCCCGCCCTTTCCTCAGATAGATATAATTATATCAATATCTTCTGGGGTTATTGGAGATGAAACTATCACCTGCTTCAAAACTTTGGAAATCGGGAGTAAAAAGATGATTCAGGTGTCTTGCAAATGTTACTAAGGCTTAACATTTTTGCCTACAACCAGTTGTACACTGAATGAGGTTTAGTATTGCCCCCACGGGCAACAGGATCGGTTGTTGTGATAGGCACTAATGTATGAACGAGCTTACGTTTCCAACCCCAAATCTCAGGAGACAGTTCATTTCCCTGCCACAGCTGCATCTGTAAGCATATATTTTTATCTGAAGAGGTTAAGCCTATGAGAAGAACAAGTATATCCACATCCTGTCCAACAACAGTAACGTTGTCACTTTCAGTTTGTTGTTGGTATAATATCTCACCTCATTGTTCAAATATTTGACACAAAGCACTTTTCTTTGTCTTGCACATTCCGCAATCATTGAAAAGAGAGAGAGGATAAGGAGACGATTCATATTGTAGATAATTTGCTAAATCATCATTACTACGTTTGTTCAAGGAAATCCGTTGGATTATAACTAGAGGATCCACAGTTTTAGTAGTATCATGAAATTGTGTATTGAATCATGTGTATTGAATTGTGCATACGGTTGAGTGATTGTGCCATACCTTTCCGAGTTAGTTTCCCATCTGAGTAACATTTGCTAGACACCTGAATCATCTTTTTACTCCCGATTTCCAAAGTTTTGAAGCAGATGATAGTTTCCTCTCCAATAACCCCCAGAAGATATTAATATAATTATATCTATCTGAGGAAAGGGCGGGTGATTTTCAAATCAAGTTGAAAGTTTGGAGATATCCGTAGCATCTCTATTCATCCGAGCTTCACGAAAATCCTTATGTTGTTCACCAGAAGAAAGAGTTAAACCACAGAATTCTTCCAGGGTGGTACAAATATGAAGCGCTTATTCCTCGTCCATGTGTGAGCCCTACAGAGCATTTCATAGATAGCATTAGTTTTTGCTCAATGGTTATGTCAAACCAAACTCCTGTCCAAAACTTGTCGCTGCGTCGAATCGTGAAATAGCTGTATCGAACAAACTTTTCGTATTCCTCTTTGGTCCTGACGGATTGAAGGCTCAACATGTCTATAATCTATGTAAAAAAAGTCCTTCCGGCCAGTGCCGGGAGGAAGAGGTAGCTTTCACAATCCTTATTTAAAAAAAGCCAACTTATATCATGCAAACACACGAAGCTCAATTTAGTGGAAACCGAATATAGGAGATTCAATACTAATTTTTATCAATATAATGAATGAGAATTTCGCGAAATTAGTCAGCTTTATCCAAGCTGCTTTTCTTTAAAGTAACTTATATTTGGCTGCCAAATTCGGCAATTTCTTAAAGTGCCTGTCATTTTAAGACAACATGGTGGACGAGGCTAAGCAGTGAACTTGGTCGAGACCTTAGTAATTGCTGTGCACATGCTCACTCACATCGGAATCGGTTAATATATAGGAGTGCTGTCGCATGCAAAAAATCAGATTTTTCAAAATGTCACCCACAATAGAAATTGAAACTGCTATATCTGAGCCATTTTTTAAGGTAAAGACAAACAAAAAATGCTCCTGAATCCTTATATCAAGATCAAATACTTAAGAAAGAAACCTTTTTCAATTTCTAATTTTTTTGCACCTCACTTTAAATATATATATATTTTTTAATTTAATGGCCGCCATTTTGAAACAAGATGGCTGATGAATCTGACCAGCGAACTTGGTCGAGGTGTTGATGTATACTATCCACATGCCTTCTTACATCGAAATAGGCGAATACGTGTGTTATCGCGTGACAAATACAAGATCGTTTCAAAATGTTAGCCATGCTAGAAATTCAAAGTGCTATAAATCAACCATTTTTTAAGATTTCAACAAAAGAACAAATTTTCAGAAACAAAAACTGCTCCGGAATCTTTGTATCAAGGCCATACACATAAAAAAAATCTTTTTCCATTTTCCAATTTTTTAATACCTCATTTTGAATTTTAAATTTAATTTTTTTAAATGGCAACCCTTTTGAAACAAGATGGCGAATGAAGCTGGCCAACGAACTCGGTCGAGACATTGGTATGTACTATGTACAGACCAAGTTACATCCAAATAGGTTCATAAATACGCCTGTTATCGCGTGACAAAAATCAGGTCGTTTTAAAATGTCAGCCACAAGAGAAATTCAAAATGCTATTACTCAGCCATTTTTTTTTAGATATAGACGAAAGAAAAACTATTCCGGAATCTTTGTATTAAGGTCAAACACATACAAAAAAAAATCTTTTTCATTTTCCAATTTTTTGGTATCTCATTTAAATTTTTTTATTATTTAATTTTTTTAAATGGCCGCCATTTTGAAACAAGTTGGCGGATGAAGCTGGCCAACGAACTCGGTCGAGATATTTGTATGTACTATGTACACACCAAGGTACATCCAAGTCGGTTCATAAATACGCCTGTTATTACGTGAGAAAAATCAGGACGTTTCAAAATGTCAGCCACGCTAGAAATTCAAAATGCTATAACTCAGCCATTTCTTAAGATATAGACGAAACAAAAACTGCTCCCGAATCTTTTTATCAAGGTCAAACACATAAGAAGAGAATATTTTTTCAATTTTCAATTTTTGGTACCACAATTCAAATTTAAATTTTTCTTAAAAATTTAAATGGCCGCCATTTTTAAACAAGATGGCGGGTGAAGCTGGCCAACGAACCCGGTCGAGACATTGGTATGTACTATGCATAAACGAAGTTACATCCAAATCGGTTCATAAATACGCCTTTTATCGCGTGACAAAATTCAGGACGTTTCAAAATGTCAGCCACGCTAGAATTTCAAAATGCTATAACTCAGCCATTTTTTAAGATATAGACGAAACAAAACCTGCTCCGAAATCTTTGTATAAAGGTCAAATACATAAGAAAAAAATATTTTTCCATTTTCAATTTTTTGGTACCACATTTCAAATTTTAAATTTTTTAAAAAATTTTAAATGGCCGCCATTTTGAAACAAAATGGCGGATGAAGCTGGCCAACAAATTCGGTCGAGAGATTCGTATGTACTATGTACACACCGAATTACATCCAAATCGGTTCATAAATACGCCTTTTATCGCGTGACAAAATTCAGGACGTTTCAAAATGTCAGCCAAGCTAGAAATTCAAAATGCTATAACTCAGCCATTTTTTAAGATATAGACGAAACAAAAACTGCTCCGGATTCTTTGTATAAAGATCAAATACATAAGAAAAAAATATTTTTCCATTTTTAATTTTTTGGTACCACATTTCAAGTTTTAAATTTTTTTAAAAATTTTAAATGGCCGCCATTTTGAAACAAAACGGCGGATGAAGCTGGCCAACGAACTCGGTCGAGACATTGGTATGTACTATGTACACACCGAATTACATCGAAATCGGTTCATAATTACGGGAGTTACAGTGTGACATAGGTCAGATATATATATATATATATATCAATTTTGAACGAGGGTGGTTTCGGGGTCTGGGGGTCATGATCGATGAAAATATACCAATTTTTTTTTAAATCGCTTTCCTCCGAACGGCTGCAATAGGTAGCTTTTTTGTAAAGAAAGCTACCTAAATGCTATTACTCAGCCATTTTTTTTAGATATAGACGAAAGAAAAACTGTTCCGGAATCTTTGTATTAAGGTCAAACACATACAAAAAAAATCTTTTTCACTTTCCAATTTTTTTGTATCTCATTTAAATTTTTTTATTTTCATATTTTTTTAAATGGCCGCCATTTTGAAACAAGATGGCGGATGTAGCCCGCCAACGAACTCGGTCGAGATATTTGTATGTACTATGTACACACCAAGGTACATCCAAGTCGGTTCATAAATACGCCTGTTATTACGTGAGAAAAATCAGGACGTTTCAAAATGTCAGCCACGCTAGAAATTCAAAATGCTATAACTCAGCCATTTCTTAAGATATAGACAAAACAAAAACTGCTCACGAATCTTTTTATCAAGGTCAAACACATAAAAAGAAAATATTTTTTCAATTTTTAATTTTTTGGTACCACATTTCAAATTTAAATTTTTCTTAAAAATTTAAATGGCCACCATTTTTAAACAAGATGGTGGATGAAGCTGGCCAACGAACCCGGTCGAGACATTGGTATGTACTATGTATAAACGAAGTTACATCCAAATCGGTTCATAAATACGCTTTTTATCGTGTGACAAAATTCAGGACGTTTCAAAATGTCAGCCACGCTAGAAATTCAAAATGCTATAACTCAGCCATTTTTTAAGATATAGACGAAACAAAAACTGCTCCGAAATCTTTGTATAAAGGTCAAATACATAAGAAAAAATATTTTTCCATTTTCAATTTTTTGGTACCACATTTCAAGTTTTAAAATTTTTTAAAATTTTTAAATGGCCGCCATTTTGAAACAAAACGGCGGATGAAACTGGCCAACGAACTCGGTCGAGACATTGGTATGTACTATGTACACACTGAATTACATCCAAATCGGTTCATAAATACGCCTTTTATCGCGTGACAAATTTCAGGACGTTTCAAAATGTCAGCCACGCTAGAAATTCAAAATGCTATAACTCAGCCATTTTTTAAGATATAGACGAAACAAAAACTGCTCCGGAATCTTTGTATAAAGGTCAAATACATAAGAAAAAAATATTTTTCCATTTTTAATTTTTTGGTACCACATTTCAAGTTTTAAAATTTTTTAAAATTTTTAAATGGCCGCCATTTTGAAACAAAACGGCGGTTGAAGCTGGCCAACGAACTCGGTCGAGACATTGGTATGTACTATGTACACAGCGAATTACATCGAAATCGGTTCATAATTACGGGAGTTACAGTGTGACATAGGTCAGATATATATATATATATATATCAATTTTGAACGGAGGGTGGTTTCGGGGTCTGGGGGTCATGATCGATGAAAATATACCAAAATTTTTTGAAATCGCTTTCCTCCGAACGGCTGCAATAGGTAGCTTTTTTGTAAAGAAAGCTACCTAAAAGTGTACCAAACACAAGTTACAGAAGGAAATTAAATTGGAGTTAATCCATGCTTTTTAAAATGACTTCAAACCCAATTACGGAACATATAATCTATATAACATAATCTATAGTTAAGAAATATGTCATTTGTTGAAGTTATTGTTCAGGCTTCCATTCACCTGACCACAACATTTATTAACGGTCATTTAAATTTAAGTTAAATAGATGCAATGCAAGTGCCATTGACCCGCTCTCTGGCACTGGTGTGACTTTCGGCAAATTTCTTCATTTTTGAATGCGATTATCTCGTTAACTATGGACTCTAGAGAAAAATGTATGCAACCTATTTTGTAGAGAATTTAATTCTCTTTAACTTTTGTATTAGAAAATTTTCCGTAGGACTTATAGATTATGAGCTATTAAAAAATCCCCGAAAAATAGTACCTTCTTTTACCCCCTCCCCCTCGCGCTCACCCCCCATCCATCAGGACTTTTAGTATGTTCATTAGTAGACCCTCAAAAACAATATTACCAAGTTTCGAAACTGCCATAATTATGTCCCAAAATGACCCAAAATCTGCCTAATTTGACTGGACTATTAGTAATTTTGTGATTTATTTTATTTACTCGATAAAATTCTCAGTTGTATTTTTTATATACAAAAAAAAAAAAAAAAAAAAAAAACTTTCGTTCCCATTTTTATTTTGACAATTTTAACGAAATATTCAGAATTTTTAGGTGGGAAAGGGACCAAAAAAATTCTTATTTGAAAACTAAAATAATTATGTTTTTTACATATATGCATCATACTATGATTATACATTTTCATTCTTTTTTGATGATTTTTACCTTGGAGCTGTTGAAAAACATTTTAACATTAAGAAAATCTGGGAGTACGAACATGCATATTTTTTAATTTAATTTAACGAAGAGTTGGGGAATGAACGTAAGATATGCTATAAGACGCAAATATCACCAAAAAAATCTTCATAAATTGTAAAAATACTAGTAAATCTGCAGATCAGGAGCCTCAACGTCATCTTTGCAAGTCATTGTTTTTTAACACTCATTGCGTAATATTCATCTTCCCACAAATCGCTTTTTAAAGTTTTCAAGTTACACAAATATTTATAAGAATACAAAATACTTCGTAAAGTTTCAGAAATTAAATGTGTTAAACAAGTGGTTATACACTGATGTTCTGAAATTCTGATGAGCTGCTTATTCTGGTAACTTTTTAAATCAAAAATTGCATTTTTTCAGGGGTGCTCTGCCTCCCTGAACCCCCCGTAGTCTATTTAAATTTACATTCGTAATATTTTATTGACTGTGCGGATGGTTATAGTATATCATAGATTTTTTTTTTTTTTTTTTTTTTTTTTTTTTTTTTTTTTTTACGCTGTGATTTATAAGGATAAGCATAAGTTCTTTTTATAAATTAATAAATTTAAAATTTAAAATAAAATCCTCATGTTAACCGTACGCAAACAATAAATCTTGAAGTGACACCAAAAATGCAACCTTAAAATCCGCTACATTCGATCCAAACACAACCAGGGATGTAGTGGAGGGTATACGGGGGTATACGCCGTATACCCTCTGGATTTTTTTAAGGAACACCGCATACCCTCTGTTTCTCAAGAAAGCTATAGTATATGTACGCTAGGGTATACCCTCTGCCTTGAGCGTATACCCTCTGCTTAGAACGTATGCCCTCTGTTTTTTTTACGACTACACCCCTGAACACAACGGCGTGCTTAAAAAAGGAAAGAAAGAAAAGAAAAATATTTTTAGTAATACAGTTTTTAATTCATAATACGATGAAATGCTACTTTAGAATGCTTAAATATAAGCAGATCATTTTCATTTTACAGGAAAAATGCACGGATGAAGTCAAAGAATTCGGTCCCTGTTCCACGTGCTTGTTTTGTTTGGGCCGAATGAGGGCATTTAAATCTGAGCGATAACGCACATCATATTGCAAACTGTTTTTACGGCATACTGCATCTCCTTCTATCTCTTTCCTCCGTGAATAATAGTTAATTTTATTTTAGCCAAGATCTTTTTATTCCAACATCTTTTTTCTTTTGATAAATGACGTCTAATTCACCTGATATTCGTACTTACTCAAAACCTTTCATCTTGTTATATTAAGAAATACTTGAGAGTTTTCTTTTTATTCCCAATATGTCGCCATATTAATTTTTTTATTCTTAATTTTTTTTTTCATTTTCCTGTTTCACGTCAAAATCTTTCAATTGAAAATTGTTTAAGAGGAAATATTATTCATGGTTTTCAGTTTCTTGGCAACGATTAACGAAACATTGATAAATTTTATGAAAAAATGTCACATTATTCTCTATGAAAATAATGAACTTTTGTATTTTTAAGCAAAATAGTTGAATAAAATAAATAAAATATTGCCTATTTTTATTTCTGGGGCTAAAATCCATCTATATGCAAAAATACAAATGCATTAATTCATCCGTTTTGACGTTGGCTTTATTGAAACATTATAGACGCATTTATACTAATATTATTAAGACCAAATACGTTGCTAGGCAACTGATGAAAGAAAAGGTAAAAAATGAAATATGTATTATGTCAAATTGATAAAACAAAATGCTTTATATTATTGGAAAACATGCATAAAGTTCCCCCAAAAATTATAAACCTAATTTAAAAAATCTCGCAAATATATTGACATAATTTCAAAATAATTGGAATAATTGCCGAAACGTCAGTGAAGGCTTACTGTGGAGACACGAAAAGTTTTGGTTTCTGTTAGTCTGTCTGTCTGTTCCGCGATAACTGCCGCAAAAAGCATCCGATCGGCTTGAAATTCACTGGGCATGTTGATGAGTTACCCGGACTTAGCTGTATAGTTTTTGCTTAAATTTGGTTCATTCGTTCGGGAAATATGGAACATTTTATTTTGCTCTATAATGCTTTTCAATGGCAAGTCAGACGATTTTCAGATTTTCATTTGTTGAAAGAAATGGCTCATATGAAAAATGGATTTAAATGGTAAATTTTTGATGCTGAAATTTTTAAATAACATTATTAAATTATTCCAATAAATTATGTCAATATATTTGCGAGATTTTTTTAATTAGGCTTATAATATTGGGGAAATTTTATGCATGTTTTCCAATAATATAAAGGATTTTGTTTTATCAAATTGACATAATGCATATTTCATTTTTTTCCTTTTCTTTCTCTGTTGCCTAGCAACGTATTTGGCCCTAATAATATTAGTATAATTGCGTGTATAATGCTTGAGTAAAGCCAACGTCAAAACAGATGAATTAATGCATTTGTATCTTTGCATATAGAATGATTTTAGCCCAGAAATAAAAATAGGCAATATTTCATTTATTTTATTCATTTTATTGAAATATTTTGCTTAAAAATACAAAAGTTCATTATTTTCATAGAGAATAACGTAACATTTTCCCATAACATTTACCAATATTTCTTTAATTGTTGCCAAGAAAATCAAAACCCGGAATAATATTTTCTTTTAAACAATTTTCAATTGAAATGTTTTGTCGTGAAACAGGAAAATGAAAAATAAAATTAAGAATAGAAAAATTAATATGGCGGCATATTAAAAATAAAAAGAAAACTCTCGAGTATTTCTTAATATAACAAGATGAAAAGTGAAAACAAAGATGCTGGAATAAAAAGATCTTGGGTAAAATAAAATTAACTATTATTCACGGAGGAAAGAGATAGATGGAGATGCAGTATGCCGTAAAAACAGTTTGCAATACGATGTGCGTTATCGCTCAGATTTAAATGCCCTCATTCGGCCCAAACAAAACAAGCACGTGGAACAGGGACCAAATTCTTTGATTTCATCCGTTTTTTTTTGTTTTTTTTTTTTTTTTTTTTTTTTTTTTTTTAAAGCACGTCGTTGTGTTGTGCCGAATATAGCGGATTTTAGGGTTACATTTTTGGCGTCACTTCAAGATTTATTGTCTGTGTACGGTTAACTTGAATATTTTATTTTAAATTTAAATTTTATTAATTTATAAAATAACTTATGCTTATCCTTATAAATCACAGCGTAAAAAAAAATCTAAGATATACTATAACCATCCGCACAATCAATAAAAAATTACGAATGTAAATTTAAATAGACTACGGCGTGTTCAGGGGGGCAGAGCCCCCCTGAAGAAATGAAATTTTTTATTTAAAAAGTTACCAGAATAAGTAGCTCATCAGAATTTCAGAACATCAATGTACAACCACTTGTTTAACACTTTTAATTTCTGAAACGTTACGAAGTATCTTGTATGCTCATAAATATGTATGTAATTTGAAAACTTTAAAAAGCGATTTGTAGGAAGTTGAATATTATGCAATGAGTGTTAAAAAACAATGACTTGCAAAGATGACGTTGAGGCTCCTGATCTGCAGATTTACTAGTTTAATAAACTTATTTAAAAATTTCAGCATCCAAAATTTACCATTTAAATCCATTTTTTATTGCCGAAACGTCAGTGAAGGCTTACTGTGGAGACACGAAAAGTTTTGATTTCCGTTTGTCTGCCTGTCTGTCTGTTCCGCGATAACTGCCGCAAAAAGCATCCGATCGGCTTGAAATTAATTGGGCATGTTGATGAGGTACTCGGACTTAGCTGTATAGTTTTTGGTTAAATGTGGTTCATTTGTTCGGGAAATATAGAACATTTTATTTTGCTCTGTAATGCCTTTCTATGGCAAGTCAGACGATTTTCAAATTGTCATTTGTTGAAAGAAATGGCTCATACAAAAAATGGATTTAAATGGTAAATTTTGGATGCTGAAATTTTTAAATAAGATTATTAAATTATTCCAATTATTTTGAAATTATGTCAATATATTTGCGAGATTTTTTAGATTAGGTTTATAATTTTTGGGGGAACTTTAAGCATGTTTTCCAATAATATAAAGCATTTTGTTTTATCAATTTGACATAATACATATTTCATTTTTTAACTTTTCTTTCATCAGTTGCCTAGCAACGTATTTGGTCTTAATAATATTAGTATAAATGCGTCTATAATGTTTCAGTAAAGCCAACGTCAAAACGAATGAATTAATGCATTTGTATTTTTGCATATAGATGGATTTTAGCCCCAGAAATAAAAATAGGCAATATTTTATTTATTTCATTCAAATATTTTGCTTAAAAATACAAAAGTTCATTATTTTCATAGAGAATAATGTGACATTTTTTCATAAAATTTATCAATGTTTCTTTAATCGTTGCCAAGAAAATCAAAACCCTGAACAATATTTTCTCTTAAACAATTTTCAATTGAAAGATTTTGACGTGAAACAGGAAAATGAAAAAAAAATTAAGAATAAAAAAATTAATATGGCGACATATTGGGAATAAAAAGAAAACTCTCAAGTATTTCTTAATATAACAAGATGAAAGGTTTTGAGTAAGTACGAATAGCAGGTGAATTAGACGTCATTTATATATAAAAAAAAAAAAGATGTTGGAATAAAAAGATCTTGGCTAAAATAAAATTAACTATTATTCACGGAGGAAAGAGATAGATGGAGATGCAGTATGCCGTAAAAACTTTTTGCAATATGATGTGCGTTATCGCTCAGATTTAAATGCCCTCATTCGGCCCAAACAAAACAAGCACGTGGAACAGGGACCGAATTCTTTGACTTCATCCGTGCATTTTTTCTGTAAAATGAAAATGATCTGCTTATATTTAAGCATTCTAAAGTAGCATTTCATCGTATCTATATTATAAAGGACAAACATATCTGTGCGTAACGCATACGTCATTTTGCGAATGGCAACACTTTGAAATTTGAAATGAAATTTCGGTTTTGCAATTTTCGCTACTGCAATTTTTTAAACTTCTAAACATCGCACGGTTTCAATTTCTACACCGTCGTATAGGGAATAAAATGTACTTTTAAAGGCAATTTGTTTGAAAGTTCTATCTCAATTTATTTTTGAGATATTAATTTTTTATAGTTTTTAGTACCAATTTTGTAATTGTGGCAACTGAAGTGCTCCATTTCTATTAAACGTAAAGGGAATTTATTTTTATTGATTATATCCTTATTGATGCCATTTTCACATTACAGATAAAAGTAACTTTTTTCTCATTTTTGAACAGAAAATGACGTCAGCCATTAAAACAAAAACACGCATTCTTCTTCAGAAATCAAAAGTTTGAAGAAGATATTTCAATACTTTTACATTACGCTGATATTGAGTTTGAGACGCTAGGCAAAATGATTCAGTGAGTAAAAATGATGTCATATTTAAAACAAAACGATCATTTTCTTTGATAAAACTAAATATTTGACCGATACTAAATGGCCAATACTATGGCAACTAAAGGCAAATTTCTGAATGGTAAATTTTTGCGGGTATAAGATTAGAACTTAAAGTTTGTACGAATGTTCACGTGAAAAGCTGTATCAGACAAACGTGACTAAGTTTAGAAATACATTCATTAATAATGTATTGCGCGTTAAAATACTTTTAAATTATGCGTTTGAGTGGTGCATATGTAAATGCTAAGGATGTGAAAATACCGGGTGTCCCAAAAAGGACTGACTGATTTTAAAATTCAATAACTTGCAAACGGTGACAGATATTTAAAAAATTCTTGCAGGAGGGTTATGCACAAGGTCAAAAGTTTTATTACAGTGATTTTCAATTTTAGTTCGATTTACAAACAATAGATGGCGCTGTGAGCAATAGTCGCTAAATACATAGGCTCGATTTTTGGTTCTTTATCTTGTTCCATGCAGAAAAAGGAGATGGAAATGTATTATCCGGGCCACGAAGTACCAAAAATCGAGCCTGAATTTAGCGACTATTGCTTATAGCGCCATCTATTGTTTGTAAATCGAACTAAAATTGAAAATCACTGTAATAAAACTTTTGACCTTATGCTTAACCCTCCTGCAAGAATTTTTTTAATATCTGTCACCGTTTGCAAGTTATTGAATTTTAAAATCAGTCAGTCCTTTTTGGGACACCCGGTAACATACAGTTTAGATTTTATACAGGAAAATTTTATGATGTGACAAAGCGAAAATCTTTTTACGGATTTTTCATCCCGTAAAAAAAAAAAACATAGGAGCCTCAATCGATAACTTCAACATAATCACTTATCTTGATTACGTATTCTAATAGAGTTTAATTTTTCAATAATTTAAGCAGATGAAATTTGTGGAAATAATATTTTGGTAATTTTAGGTTAAAAACATTATTTGTTTTAAGAGTTAGACAACCAATGCAAGATGAATTTTTTATTGTAATTATTTTTGTAGTTTATTATAAATTTGACCTAACAGTTCCATTCTAAACATTTTAATTCGTCGAATTTCGACGGGTTCCAACTTGTTATGAATTAAAAACTGTATTACTAAAAATATTTTTCTTTTCTTTCTTTCTTTTTAGGTGCGTTCGTAATTATATAAATACGTAGCACCTATAGTCGTCGTTCAGTCCGTCTGTCTGTCCGTCCGTCCGTCTGTCCGTCCGTCTGTCTGTCCGTCCGCATATAACAGAGCAAAAACTACCCGACCGAATGATCTGAAATTTTTAATATATAATTGCTGCAAAATTTTGTCGAGCCATTTCCAATTTTATGAAAATCGGATGTATAGTTTAATTACAGGGACAGTCAAACGTTTTTCTTTACATTACGGCCAATGGGAAAAATTATTGCAAGGGAATTTTAATGATGTTACAGACTTCCGAATGGTCTGAAATTTTTAATATATAATTGCTGCAAAATTTTGTCGAGCCATTTCCAATTTTATGAAAATCAGATGTATCTAGACACACGGCAGTGTGTCAGCCAAGTTCGCCTGGCATAGCCGTGTGTTATTTACATGAACCATTTCAAGCTGTTTTCGTCAAATTTCAATGCTCTACTACTGAAAATCTATGAGACCTACATACTTGTTATACGAAATGTGTAGTAAGGCCACCCTAATTACCTAAAATCCAAAATTTTATAAATAACGCATAATTAGTTTCCGAGATAATGACATTTGAAAATGTCTGATAATCGATAATTTTACCACTGACTGACTGACTGATTGACTGACTCACTCATCAAAATGATCTCGTATATCTACTGCAGCGACATACTTCAAATTTGGTGCAAAGTTCGTTTACACTATAAAACTAAGGAAAAAAATAAAAAAATTGTGAAAATCGATGAATTACCCACCTGGGGGTGCCCATTTTTACTTTAACATTACGTCTATTAGGCGAAATTTTAATTTGCCGTAGGAGGGGACGCTGTTCTGTCGCCAAATACCGCCAAGTTTCTCGCCAACATGGCGATATATCGCCAAATTTGGCGACCAAAATTAGTCGCCAAAAGTGACGCCACCTTGGCGATATCTCTAATATTTCGCCAAATTCCCATAGGCTTCCATTGTAAACCTATCTACTTACTGGGGGTTTATCTAGGTTTACTTGCTTACAGAAAATCAACAAATTGAGATATTCTGTCTGTCACAGAGCCTGTTCTCAGAAACTATACTCGTTGGAGACTTGAAATTTTGCATACTTATAGCTGAACACCACACATCATACGACAAATTATAAAATTTTGAAAAAGTCGTACATTTAACCCTTTGGACTCCCACATGTGTATTTTAAACAATTCTTTCTGTGTGAGCCTCTAACTAGGTTGGAGGCGTGAAATTTGGCATACTTATAGCTGAACACCTCACATCAAATGACAGTCTATAAAATTTTGAAAAACTCGTACATTTAACCCTTTGCGCTCCCACATGTGTATTTTAAACAATTCTTTCTAAGTGAGCCCTAATTAGGTTGGAGGGGTGAAATTTTGCATTCTTATAGCTGAACGCCTCACAACAAACGAGAAATCACAAAATTTTGAAAAAGTCGAGCATTTAACCCTTTGGGCTCCCCCATGTGCATTTTAAACAATTCTTTCAAAGTGAGCCTCTAATTAGGTTGGAGACGTGAAATTTTGTACTTATAGCTGAACACCTCACGTAAAACGACAAATCATAAAATTTTCAAAAAGTCGTACATTTAACCCTTAGGGCTGCCACATGTGTATTTTAAACAATTCTTTCTAAGTGATCCCCTATTTAGGTTGGAGGCGTGAAATTTTGAATACTTATAGCTGAACACCTCACATGAAATGACAAACCATAAAATTTTGAAAAAGTCGTACATTTAGCCCTTCGGGCTCTCATATGTGTATTTTAAACAATATTTTCTAAGTGAGCCCCTAATTAGGTTGGAGGCATGAAAATTTGCATACTTATAGCTGAACACCATCATGCGACAAATCATAAAATTTTGAAAAAGTCGTACATTTAACTCTTTGGGCTTCCACATGCGTATTTTAAGCAATTCTTTCTAACTGAGCCCCTTATTTAACTGCATATTTTAGTTCCACTTTTACCGCCAGGTGCGCCTACTTATCTCGGTGCTATGGGCTCAATCCCCTCGACTAATCTATCTACGGATAGTATGTAAAACAGAGTTTCGTTCGGATAAAGGTTTGTTTAGAATAGAGTGCGCCCCTGGTTGCGAAATGTGGAACTAAGATTTTTCAAAAGGATAAAGTGTTTTGAAAGGAATATTAAACAAAACCCTCTGTGCGATCTGCGATCACACTTACCCACTTGTTATTTTCAAAATCATCAGAGAAAAGGATATTTAGTTAATTAAATTTGAAAATCCAGGGAGGGGCAATATCCTTCCTCTGCACTGCCTCTTTGCCGGCACCCATGGATGAATGATACATAGTGTGGCATAAGTACATAACTTTATTTTTCACTTTCAGTACAAAAAAGCAGGCCCAGCTATAGGATATTTAATTGGAAAATTTAATATAGGAATTTAATAGGAATTGTTGTTTCAGAAACAATAAAAGTTTCGAATCAATACATTTCGTCTCAAAACATGCATTCAATGTAGCAGTATTAAAATATAAATTTCTGCCGCAAACTGACAGCTAAATAGTTTGTTGCAGGAAATTTAATTTATAATTGAATGTTGCTTGGTGAATAAAATAGTCACATGTAAACACATTAAAAAGCATTAAGTAAAGTGTCTAAATATATTGTAACTTTACAAAAAGTAATGATATCTAACAAAAACATAGCTGTGAAAAAAGGGAGCCAAGTTCTGTAAAGACAATGGCAAGAAAAGAAGTGATATCTAAGTGGGTGCCAAGTTCAAATAAAATTCACTCAAACTTACCTACTGAAGTATTATAGCATTTTTTAAATTGTTTAGAAATAAAAATTATTGATAGCATATTAATAATAAATCTAGAACTTGGCAAGTTTTTGATAAATGTTATGCCTATCAATTTTATGTCTTAATAAAATGGTGATGTTAATATTAATTTCAATGACATTACAAAAAAAATTAATATAGATATTATTATAATAAAATGACTCATGTTAAAGATTTGATAAACCAATAAATACACAGATACACTCCCGCTCGTCTTTGGTTATCACTCTTGCACCCACCTCCAGAAACCTCAATGCAAACAGACTAAGATGCCTGACAAAGAGACAGATATACTTACGCTTGTTCTTGGTCATAACTCTAGAGACTGCACCCCTTTAACCCTTTCAGGGGCAAATAACTTTTATTCGTGAAATGCTGAAATGATTGAATCACACCAAAATTTAAAAACAAATTTATTTCAAAATGGGTAAAAGCTTCTTTTCACGTATTTAATAAAATTAAACTTTTTAGACCTGAATTCTAGTATCAATGTGGAATTTTGCAGTTAAATTAGGTGGGATATATTTTATCCCACCGCCCTTCAAGGTGAAGGAGCTCACTCAAATTAAGGCTTCCAATCATGAAATAACAAGATTTGATATGATAATGTCATTATTAAAAATAAATGACTCGTAAGTAAAAACTTGCCAAGTTCTAGATTTATTATTAATATGCTATCAATAATTTTTATTTCTAAACAATTTAAAAAATGCTATAATACTTCAGTAGGTAAGTTTGAGTGAATTTTATTTGAACTTGGCACCCACTTAGATATCACTTCTTTTCTTGCCATTGTCTTTACAGAACTTGGCTCCCTTTTTTCACAGCTATGTTTTTGTTAGATAGTTTAATTACAGGGACACCCAAAATTTTTCCGTTACATTACGGCCAATGGGAAAAAATTATAGCAAATGCATTTTAATGACTTTACAGCCTTCCGAATGGTCTGAAAATTTTAATATATAATTGCTGCAAAATTTTGTTGAGCCATTTCCAATTTTATGAAAATCGGATGTATAGTTTAATTACAGGGACACCCAAAAGTTTTTCGTTACATTATGGCCAATGGGAAAAAATTATTGCAAATGCATTTTAATGATTTTACAGCCTTCCGAATGGTCTGAAATTTTAAATATATAATTGCTGCAAAATTTTGTCGAACCATTTCAAATTTTATGAAAATCGAATGTATAGTTTAATTACAGGGACAGTCAAAAGTTTTCCGTTACATTACGGGGAATGGGGAAAAAATTATTGTAAGTGCATTTTAATGATGTTACAGACTATGCACTTATGAAGCGCAAAAAAATATACATTCAGTACAATATGGGGTGCAAAAAATAATTATAAAACTAGTTATAGTACGAACGCACCTCATTTGCCACGTTTGACGAGCAATTTCCAACTTGTTTTAAGCACGCCGTTGTGTTTGGATCGAATGTAGCGGATTTTAAGGTTACATTTTTGGCGTCACTTCAAGATTTATGGTTTGCGTACGGTTAACATGAGGATTTTATTTTAAATTTTAAATTTATTAATTTATAAAAAAATCTTATGCTTATCCTTATAAATCACAGCGTAAAAAAAATCTATGATATACTATAACCATCCGCACAATCAATAAAAAATTAAGAATGTAAATTTAAAGAGACTACGGGGGGTTCAGGGGGGCAGAACACCCCTGAAGAAATGCAATTTTTGATTTAAAAAGTTACCAGAATAAGCAGCTCATCAGAATTTCAGAACATCAGTGTATAAAACTTGTTTAACACATTTAATTTCTGAAACTTTACGAAGTATTTTGTATTCTTATAAATATTTATGTAATTTGAAAACTTTAAAAAGCGATTTGTAGGAAGATGAATATTACGCAATGAGTGTTAAAAAACAATGACTTGGAAAGATGACGTTGAGACTCCTGATCTGCAGATTTACTAGTATGAGCCATTTCTTTCAACAAATGAAAATTTGAAAATCGTCTGACTTGCCATAGAAAAGCATTACAGCAAAATAAAATGTTCTATATTTCCCGAACGAATGAACCAAATTTAACCAAAAACTATACAGCTAAGTCCGAGTACCTCATCAACATGCCCAATTAATTTTCTAGCCGATCGGATGCTTTTTGCGGCAGTTATCGCGGAACAGACAGACAGACAGACAGACAGACAAACGGACATCAAAACTTTTCGTGTCTCCACAGTAAGCCTTCACTGACGTTTCGGCAACTAGTAAATCTGCAGATCAGGAGCCTCAACGTCAGCTCTACGATTCATTGTGTTTAGCACCCTTTGAGTAATATTAATCTTTCTACAAAAAACGAAATTTAAAGTTTTGAAATTACATAAACATTTATAAAACGAAAAAATATTTCGAAGGTTTTTGACATTAGAAGCGTTAAATTAAACCCCTTGTTATGTAATGGTATTCTGAAAATCTCATGAATTACTTATTCTGGTAATTTTTAGATAATAAAGTAGATTTCTTCAGGGGGGCTCTGCCCCCCTGAACCCCTTTGTAGTGTAATTTAATTTACATTTGTAATTATCAATTAATTGTGTTAATGTCCTTTAGTAAATTCTACCAATAGACGGAAACGTACATGAATTCTTTTCTACGGCCCTGTATATTACGTGAAGATTTTTACGCGTCGTCTATAACATTTAAATTTAATGCAGACAAAAAACCCTCTTAAAACTGCTCATATCACATTTCCGGGGATTAGTATGCATAGTGTGCACCATATATCCAGTTTCTGCGGAGTCCTGTATATGGTTCTATTTAAATTCTGCAAACATTTGTTAGTATACTAAATGTAATTGGGCTGGGAAATACATAACTCAAAAAAAAAAAAAAAAAAAAACACTGAAGCAATTCGCGCTCATTTTCATTTATAATTACGAATTCATTTGTGTATCCCTGTACATGGTCTATACAATATTTAAGCACTACTTATTAAGCACAAATTTACTTAACGTTAAAACGCACACCATAATCGAAAATGCTCTTCAGCAATCAACCCTAATAGACCAGAACTGTATCCGAAATTTTTTATGTGACCCTATAAATGAACGATAAATACGATACAAATCATATTCAAGCTTCTTGTAGTCAACCACAGTAATGTAATTTAATTTCATAATGTTTGAATTAGTGCAACACAATTAACACACTGACGACAGGCAATTTAATTAAATCTGGGTTTAAAAACAGTAGAAGCTCCTCCCTCTTCTGAAAGTGTCTCGGAAATTGGTTTCTGAGATATGTTTTTCATGTTTATGCAGCAGTAAATATCTTTCAATGTACGGATGTAATATATAATGTCTTACAATCTATAAAAAATATGGACAACACAATATAAATGTCTTTTCTGTAAGGTATAAGTCACTCCCTTAGCCAATGATGTATTCTGAATCAGGGGCGTAGCTACCGTGGAGCAATTGGAGCAAACTGCTCCAGGCGCACGAATCCTAATTGCGCAAAATTAGAAAGAGCGAAATATACATTCGTAAAAATATTTTCATATTTTTTTCATTATTAATCAGAAATTATAGATAAATATTTTTACAACCATCATATTTCTATGATATTTTATCTTGTGTTTAGCCTCAATTATTTCGATTTAAAACATATTTTTATACACAGTTAACAGAAATTACTTCTATTTGCGAAGTTTTAATTTTAATTCATAACTTATTGCAGCCTCAAGTAACTTCTCCAATACCATTTCAGCATGCCGGATTTTTTCCCCTGTGACTCTTTCGTAAACGACAACTGATGATTTTCCAATCTTCAAGTAATCAAAACTTATTTACAGGGCTCTCATTGGTCACTTTATTGGCTACCACTATTTCCAAACAATGAACTTCCTGGTACATTTCTACTGAAAATGTTTTAGAAATTTATCATGATGATTACTGTACGGAAATAATAGTAGTCAAAATAGTGACCACTGAGAAACCTATGTTTACGAGTAACAGACTTAGCAATTTAGTTATTTTACGATTTGAAAAAAAAAAAAAAATAGCTTGACAAGTAGAAGAAAATTATTGACTATATTACAAACGAAAAAAAAAAATGAAAATTTTAAAGGGGTTTTTTTTTGTGTGTGTCTTTGCAAACTAAACATTCATCAATGCAGATTACAAAACAATAAGAGCCGGATTTAGGCATATTCCACATCAGTCCAAGGCGACAAACTTTAGATGGGTATGAGGGGGAAACGGCAAATTAAATTTTATGCATATTGTTTTTGAGATTTTGAAAATATGGTAAATCTAAAATGCAGAATTGATAAGCATTTCCTTCAAAAAGAGAGAAAAAAAATTAGTTATCAAATTTAGTGTTCCTCAGAACATGATTATCACTGTTGCAAATTTATATCATTTCTTTTTTTTTTTTCGAAAAATATTTTTCCATATTAAACCTTATTTAATCGCAGAATTTTATAATTAAATAAGGCAAAACATTTTTTGAAAATAGTAATGTGAGTTTGCTGAGGCCGTAATCAGACTCTGCCCACACACCAGCACCATCCGATATCGCATAATTAGCAGTAGTCAATGAATTTTGGAATAATAAAATGAAAAAAAAAATCTGGAGTTACTTCAGCTGTGTGTTCAAAAAAGTATAACAATGAATAAAAACTTAGATCCTAATTTTATACAAAGGTGAAATATTTCCACTAATGATAAAGATCTCGGTTTGAAAGAAAATATGCACTTTCATTCATAAGACTTAAAAAATTTTCAAATGGCCTAATTTTCAACAAATTTTCATTCTGCGCATGCTGAAACAAGGTCTATAAGTTTAAAAAATAAGAAAAAATAGGATTGTACCAAATTAAGTGAAATTCTGGCACACTCAGGCTGGCCCGCCACACTGTTAAAAATTTTGCAGCATTCTGGCAGGCCATTCGACCGTTTTTTGAAAAAACGGTTTCATAACCATAATTTAACTATATTCTGACCATAAAATGGCCAATAATATGGTCAGAATAGTGTTAAATTCACGGTTGTGTAACCGTTTTCGGAAAAAACGGTCAAATGACCTGCCAGAATGCTGCAAATTTTTAACAGTGAGGCAACTGACCTGCGGATTGGCGAGACCTAAACCATGTAATGCTGTGCTCCCCCCGAGTTGAAATAATAAATGTCATAAAATTTTCTATAAGCATTAGATTTGAACTGTCGTAAATTATTGAATAATTTAAAAAAAATAAAAAAATCACTTTTTTGAAGCATTTTTTCTATTAATGATTTTTTTTATCTTTGCAAAGCAGAATTGAATTTTTTTTTTTTTTTTTGGAAGTTTCTTCGTTTCAGAGGACTATGCGTCCTCTCTATTTCAAAATATAATATACGAATTTTTTTATTTAGTTTTTTGTAAAATCATTAAATATGTATTTGATTAAAATGTGTAGGTGTTGTGTATTCGTACAATGCTGTGTTTGTAAACTAACCTATATAAATGTTTATTATATTGATTTTTGCGCTTCAGGAAAGAAAAATATATAAAGAATATTTTCGGCAAAAAAAAAAAAAAAAAAAAAAGGAAGATAAATCAAACATTCTTTTAGTCAAAAATTACACTTTAATATGAAAACGGGACTGTTTCAATATTGTCTATAAGTGTGATGATCAAAACGGCGGTCTGCTATTTTGTATATACGTTAAATCTGGACTGTTCATGTTCTGTTTGAAGATTCTTTTTGCGTCCCTTCGATTATACCCTGTTGCTAGGTTTTTTTAAATACAGTATATTCGCCTAAGGCGGATTCTGCATAAGACGGAAATTTGTCTTACATAGAGTTTTAGACAGAGTTTACTCTATAAGAATCTATATAAAATTTTAAAGATACTTTGATTTAAAAGGAAATTAAATATTAGCACTTTCTTTTTAGGTGCGTTCGTAATTATATAAATACGTAGCACCTATAGTCGTCGTTCAGTCCGTCTGTCTGTCCGTCTGTCCGTCCGTCTGTCTGTCCGTCCGTCTGTCCGTCCGTCTGTCTGTCCGTCCGCATATAACAGAGCAAAAACTACCCGACCGAATGATCTGAAATTTTTAATATATAATTGCTGCAAAATTTTGTCGAGCCATTTCCAATCTTATGAAAATCGGATGTATAGTTTAATTACAGGGACAGTCAAACGTTTTTCTTTACATTACGGCCAATGGGAAAAATTATTGCAAGTGAATTTTAATGATGTTACAGACTTCCGAATGGTCTGAAATTTTTAATATATAATTGCTGCAAAATTTTGTCGAGCCATTTCCAATTTTATGAAAATCGGATGTATAGTTTAATTACAGGGACACCCAAAAGTTTTCCGTTACATTACGGCCAATGGGAAAAAATTATAGCAAATGCATTTTAATGATTTTACAACCTTCCGAATGGTGTGAAATTTTTAATATATAATTGCTGCAAAATTTTGTTGAGCCATTTCCAATTTTATGAAAATCGGATGTATAGTTTAATTACAGGGACACCCAAATTTTTTCCGTTACATTACGGCCAATGGGAAAAAAATATAGCAAATGCATTTTAATGATTTTACAACCTTCCGAATGGTCTGAAATTTTTAATATATGATTGCTGCAAAATTTTGTTGAGCCATTTCCAATTTTATGAAAATCGAATGTATAGTTTAATTACAGGGACACCCAAAAGTTTTCCGTTACATTATGGCCAATGGGAAAAAAATATTGCAAATGCATTTTAATGATTTTACAGCCTTCCGAATGGTCTGAAATTTTAAATATATAATTGCTTCAAAATTTTGTCGAGCCATTTCAAATTTTATGAAAATCGAATGTATAGTTTAATTACAGGGACAGTCAAAAGTTTTCCGTTACATTACGGGGAATGGGGAAAAAATTATTGTAAGTGCATTTTAATGATGTTACAGACTATGCACTTATGAAGCGCAAAAAAATATACATTCAGTACAATATGGGGTGCAAAAAATAATTATAAAACTAGTTATAGTACGAACGCACCTCATTTGCCACGTTTGACGAGCAATTTCCAACTTGTTATTACTAGCAGCATTAAGATTTTTTATCCTTCCGCTGCACAAAAAGTTTAAAATAGGTTTAGATAATCTTTCTTATTTAGTACTAAAATTCTGCTATACTTAGAATCCGACACTAGTCATTCGCAAACTAATTTTAAACCAATGGCAACGTTCATTACAAATTTCTCATTTTTAAATGCTTTTTTCTTTGCATTGAATATCTGAGCTCAATGTCTAAACGGTTATCTTTATCCTGCTTCGATTTTTTTTTTCTAAGAACACTTTCAATTTCGGAACTGGATCCGAAATTGAATGCATCCCCAGAAAAAAACTCGAATAGTAATGGATATTATTGGTTTCTAATAGCAAGGTGGTATAATAATGAATTTCTAAAATGTTGCGCCCTTCAAAAATCCAATGTCTGCATATTTGACAGTGACAGAGTCCGACCCTGCGTGCAATAGTGGCTCCGCAAGGGTTCACAATAACTTTTCTACCAGAATATAGGTATATAAAATTTGATTTGTTTTAATCGTGAGATTTTCCATGACTAAACAAGGAGAATTTTTTTTGTGAAATTACTAATAGTAAAGTGATTGCGAACCCCTTGTTGAGCTGCTACTGTCTGTCTAGTGAAATGTTGTGGTATAAGATGAACGGGAGCAATAAAAATAATTTAATTGAGATATAAGAGAAAATATTGGTCAGTTATCGTCACAGAATGGTTGAAAACTAGTTTAGATACCAGATCCGTAGGCCAATTTTTTCGAAAATTAATACAATTCTTGCGACAGATTTATAACATACCTGCCGACATCATCAAAAAATCACCAAATCGTGCTCTGGGAATCTGAAAACGTGAGGAAATTCTAACATACACGCATACATATTGAATCATTGTAAAACTTGTGAGAATGGATTCAAGAGTATTTGAAAATGTAAAAATATACCATTATTTTCATTTTTTAGTGTGATTTCAATGCTTTCCTAATTCCTTCCTTACATTGTATATGTGTATGGAAAGTAAAAACTGTAATCTTGAGTTATATACATTGCTGAGCAAAAATTAAGGACGAAGCAGATAAATTTGCATAAAAGACCAACAAGGCAACAGAACAGACTGAAAGGCCAATCAGGAGATACACCTTGGACCGATGCTGTTGGGCATGCGCATATATGGCATATAACGTAAGAGGTGGAAGTCGCAAGAGTATAAACCACAGATGCGGTGGACACTCAGCAATTCAGTGAAATCTATTGCATGGTGTATAGTGATTTCAACGACGGTTTGTTGCTACTACTGTGTGATATGGCCAACAGCCAATCCAGGAGATGTCATCTTGATGACTTTACCATATATCGCATCATTGGGAGGTTCGAAGAAGGTCGAAGTGTGACAGAAGAGTTTAGGATCGCTCACAGCATCGTTTTACGAGCCTGTAGAGCATTTCAAACGATAGAACAAGCTGTCCGAGTGTTCAGCGGTGGACCTCCACGTTCAGCAACAACAGATGAAGGCCGCTGCGCTATATTATCCTAAAGCGAAAAGAAACAGGCAACAGACAGCTGGAGAAATCGAAAGGCACATGGAACCGGCTATTGGACGTCAGATATCACGTTTTAGTGTGGTCAAGAGGCTGTACAAAGGTGGTCTATACGCAAATCGAACAGTGCGGTGTGTACCATTAGTATGTGTACATACTGCTCATCGGAGACGGTGGTTTCTGCGGCGCCAGGAACACAAGAACTGGACATAACAGGAATGGGGTCGAGTACTCTTTATGAATGAGAGCCGAATTAGTCTGACGAGCAATTCTGGATATATACGCATTTGGAGATAGCAGGGAATACGCAATCACCCATCCAACAGCATCGAAAGGGACAGTTTTGTAGGTGCCGGAGTAAACGTTTAGGGCGGTATCACGCTTGGCAGCCGCTGGAACCTCCACGTCTTCCAAGGAGATTCAGTAACTGGTACCCGCTATTGAGCTGAGATTATCTTGCCAAACGTGCGTCTTTTTAGATGTGCTGTGGTTCCAGACTTCCTCTTCATGGACGACAAAGCTACACCTCATCGTACAGTGGCTGTCGCAGAGCTCCTGGAGAGTGAAAATATACAACGCGTGGATTGGCCTGCAAGGTCCCTGGACCTAAATCTTATAGAAAACGCGTGGAACTTTCTCGGGAGACGCTTGCTAGCGTGTGTGACCAGGCGCCAGCAACGATTCCGTAGCTTCAATTGGTGTTACAAGCGGAATGGGACTATGTCTCAACAGCTCCTTGACAACCACGTCTTCAGCATGGACAGACGTTGTAAACCCTGCATCTCAGTCATCGGTGACCATATCCCCTATTAAAGGATTGTTCTTTCCAGGTGCCTGTCAGATAGACATTTCTGTCTTCTCTGCAGTTGTGATCCAAGTTACCTTTTCAATAAAGTGTTTTTGTATTCTTTTGATTTCTTGTTTAGATGGTTTTGATCACTTGTACCATATTTTCACATCTTGGAGAATTTATGGTACGATATTTCGGTCGATGTGGAAAACTTCTGTATGATGTTTCATTCGGAAAACCATCTAGTCTTCAATTTTTGCACACCAGTGTATAAGGGTGTCAATTAGGGTTCTCGTTGCAGGGGGACCAAAATGTTTCATTTGGGGAGAAAACGGAAGACTGAAATCGCTAAATTCCAAGAGGTGTTTTTTTTTTTCTTTCGGAGACACTCTCAGTCATGTTATTGTACGATTAAACCTTTACTGTGTAACTCATTATTCTTGTTTTTATATTCTTAGTGTTTCTTAGCGGCGAATCTATTACTACCATTATTTGAATTTGTCTAGTTTTTCTTTAGTGATTAGCGAAATTACTCAAATTAGCAAAAGCCAGTGAGAAACCCGCTGTTAACTTTTGTCGTTGTCCATAGGCTAATTTTCTAAACCATTAGCTGTGGAAATATAGTTCCAATAGTAATAAAGTTTTAAAGTTGTTCTTCATCCTCTTAAAAGTAATTTATGTCAAAATAGTTATTTTTTTAAAGTTACGAGATTTGCATTTTTATTCGGTCCCTGGGTCCTATGAGTTATATTTAGAAAATCTTCTCCGTATACGGGTAAAATAATAAAAATTTCTTTTTTGTATGACCAAAACTTAACAAGTTATGATATTTTGAATTTTATGAAATTTTAGTATTTTTTGACACTAAAAACAGTTTCATCCATACGCAAAAAGTAAAAAAAAACATCTTGACAATAGTGTTTTTAGGTGCGTTCGTAATTATATAAATACGTAGCACCTATAGTCGTCGTTCAGTCCGTCTGTCTGTCCGTCCGTCTGTCCGTCCGTCTGTCCGTCCGTCTGTCCGTCCGTCTGTCTGTCCGTCCGCATATAATAGAGCAAAAACTACCCAACCGAATGGTCTGAAATTTTAAATATATGATTGTTGTAAAATTTTGTCGAGCCATTTCAAATTTTATGAAAATCGGATGTATAGTTAAATTACAGGGACAGTCAAAAGTTTTTCTTTACATTACGGCCAATGGGAAAAATTATTGCACGTGCATTTTAATGATGTTAAAGCTTTCCGAATGGTCTCAAATTTTAAACATATAATTATTGCGACCTTTTGTCGAGCCATTTCAAATTTTAGGAAAATCGGATGTATAGTTTAATTACAGGGACAGTCAAAAGTTTTTCTTTACATTAAAGCCAATGGGAAAAATTATTGCACGTGCATTTTAATGATGTTACAGCTTTCCGGATGGGCTGAAATTTTAAATATATAATTGCTGCAAAATTTTGTCGAGCCATTTCAAATTTCATGAAAATCGAATGTATAGCTTAATTACAGGGACAGTCAAAAGATTTCCGTTACATTAAGGGGAATGGGAAAAAATTATTGCAAGTGCATTTTAATGATGTTGCAGACTATGCACTTATGAATTGCAAATAAATACACATTCAGTACAATATGGGGTGCAAAAAATAATTATAAAACTAGTTATAGTACGAACGCACCTCATTTGTCACGTTTGACGAGCAATTTCCAACTTGTTTTTATTAGTTCTCTACAATGCTTCAAAATCTTTCAAAAGAAAAACAGATATTAAGGGCAGCAGATTGTACTGGCTAATAGGCCGATTTAAAACGAAAATCCCGCCCAATTCGCAGAAAATATTGGTAGGTACTCGATACTTATAGAATTATAATTCATTTCATTATTTATTTTTAATTATTCGTATTTAATACGTGTTGAAATATTCTGACTTTCAAATAAAAGTAAGGTTTTAAATCGAATTAAGATTGGTATATAAATTTTAAAGTAAAAAAAAAAAAGTCGCAGAACTTTTTCGGGTGACAAGAGGGCGCACTAACTTTACTTGCTCCAGGGCGCTGAATATGTAGCTACGCCACTGTTCTGAATAAAAACGAGAATTCTCGTTTCCCGTCGCTAATGTGTTAAAATAAGCTGTGAAGAGTTTTTTTCCCCCGTAGACCACATTTTAATCGACCACTTTTGTGTGACCCTGAAAAAAAGATATGCTTTGCACCCCATATACTACAAAAATGTTTCAAAAATACATATCAATTTTATTATTTTGTAACAGAGTAACATCATTAAAAAACGCCACAAAAGGATTTTCTTCAAAGATTGTAATATTATGAATACTTTTGAGTTCCCTGTACGCAAGCTGTAAGTGCTACACATAACATATTTTATAGTAACCAGGTTCTAGTGCACCTTAATAAAGTATATAAATTTCATTACGTTTAAAATTATGTAACATTATTAAAATACACCGCAGACGATTTTTCCCAAAGACTATAATGTAACGGAATAGTTTTGAGTGCCCCTGTAATTAAGCTATGAATGCTAGACTCTTCATTTTTAATACCAAACATACTTTGGCAAACCTCAATAACGTATATCAATTACATGTAATCCCGACTATATTTACGCGAGTTAGAGCACGTAGAGAAACACGGCAGGCGACAGATAGAAAAACTGAAGTCATAAATACTTTTCATCCACGTTGGAAAGTGTTAAAAAGGATTTACATGCCTTTAACTGTACTTTTTTTTCACTTATAGCATGGTTAAACATTAGTTTAAACATCCTAATCCATGCGATAGCAATAACATATTAAAAGCCCCCCAAAATATGCATATCTGGAGATCTATAAATCTACTGGAAAATAATTCATTATCGTGCCCACTGTTAATTGCATAAATTGCATCGATTTGGCGCGATAAAATATTTTTTGTGATAGCCTTTTAATAGTACCTGCAACAAAATTAACGTAATTTACTAACTTCATTCATATTTGACGCAATGATAGGCTACGAATAACAGTCGCTAGGCAACGCAGAAAAGGAAAAAAAAAAGAAATATGTATCATGTAAAACAAGAAAATTAATTTAAAAATTCTTTATATTATTGGAATACATATATAAATGTCCTCAAAACATTATACACGTAAATAAAAAAAATCTGATAGATATATTGATAAAATTTCAATATAATAGGAATAATTTAAAACCCTTATTTGGAATTTTAGTATCCATAATTTGACATTTAAATCCATTAATCAAACGTGCCATTTTCTTTCAACTAATCGAAATTTGAAAATCGTCTGACTTGCCGTACAAAAGCATTATAAAGAAAAATAAAATCTTCCATATTTTCCGAACGAATGAACCAAATTTAACCAAAAACTATACAGCTACGTCCGGGTATCTCACGAATATGCCCAATTAATTTCAAGCTGATCGGGTGCTTTTTGCGGCAGTTATCGCGGAACAGACAGACAGACAGACAAACGGAAATCAAAATTTTTCGTGTCTCCACAGTAAGCCTTCACTGACGTTTCGGCAATTAGTTTTGTAAATAAAAAAAGCAACAAAAAATTTAAAGTTGTTAATTTTCTCTCTCATCTGGATAAAGGGTTCTTAAAATTGGTGTTTAACAGATAAAATCGATTTTTTTTTGTTTAAATCTTCCCGTAAGCTTAAATGAGAAGGGGTTTCAAATCGTTTATTTTAACAGACAAAAACGGGGATAAAACGTATATTGTGTACTTTAAACTGCTCTCTTTATCATTATTATTTAAATCTACAACTAATTAGGGAAATAAATAAATCTTTTATTAAATAACAAAATAGTTTTCACATGAAGCAATTTAATAAAAATAAAAAATATTAGCAGGTAAAATTAATTTTAAACAAAATGCATTCAGAATAAAATAAAATTGAGGCACATTTTCTAGTAAATGCATGATCATAACAGCAAAATCTAATGTCTATTTGCATTTGGCTGGTTTAATTTAACGTTTTTTGCAAGGAATGTTTCCTTTTTTTGCTTGACAGAGTTTACCTTTGTACACAAGGCTTTGATGATCTTGAATTCGATTTTCTATTATTCAAATTTCCGAATTCTTTCACCCATTTATTGCACTCTGCTAAATTTTGAACATTGCTGCGAACTGAAATTAAATTTTGGGAAATTGATTCGATTTCATTAAAATATGAAGTCGGAAGTTTAATTTCCGCAAAAGCAAACATTTCAGAAAAATGAGAAAAAAAAACTGTTAATGAGCAGTTGCTTCTAAGTCAGTGTTTTCCGTTTTAAAAATGGCGCTAAAACAAATCGCATAAAAGAAACCAACCAATTAGGAGGCCGGAAACTTCTGTGTGGTTTCTAATCGAGTAAACAGAGTTTAAATGCAGCCCGGTCACACGAGCGATCTATGTACCATTCCCGCCACACAGAGCAAACGATATTATTTATCGCTGCAACAGAATGATTTCCATTCGATGTTTTCAATAAGCAAAATGGATCTTCTGCAGGAAATAAATGATTTTGTAATTTTATATTAGTTACCAGGGGCTCTGCCCCCTGCAAGCTACGCTCGCCATCCATTCAGACGCCGCAGAATCTAAAAACACGCTAATCTGATCGGTTTTAAAAGTATTATAGAAGATTGAATTATACTGAAAAAAGCTGTGCAGATCTCCCTGTAAACGGGTTTCCATTCAATTTCCTTTAATTTCAAAAATTTAAGGCCGAATCAGTTGCTGTTAAGACATCCAATGGTTACTTTCGTGTTTGATTAAAGAGGATCAGTTAAACGTTTGAAAAGAAGCTAAAATAAAATGAATTAAGTATACAGAGTCTTTGTCTCCCGGTATTTTAAAACAATTTCTATAACAATAGCCTAAGTCACGTGACTATCATCAACAGTTCCGGGCGAACCACTTCGCTTTTTATATTCCTGGTGCCATTTTGGTACTTTAATGTTAGCCAGGTACAGGTGATAAGTTGCCAAATATTATTCTATCGCCATCATTTCATCTATATTATAATAGTCCAAGTCATGTAACTGCCATAAATAAATACGCTCTGATCCCTTCGCTTTTCATATGAAAGTTTGGCCCAGATATCACATACGGCCCCATATTGGCGTGATTTTTTTCCG
The DNA here is from genome assembly GCA_963932465.1 of Maratus speciosus. Classification (NCBI taxonomy): domain Eukaryota; kingdom Metazoa; phylum Arthropoda; class Arachnida; order Araneae; family Salticidae; genus Maratus; species Maratus speciosus. The sequence continues at coordinate 111,164,402 of OZ010786.1, read as the reverse complement.
ACGCTAATTTGGGGAAAACATCAACAGCATAAACAACAACATCCGGCTTATCAAATCAAGCAAAATAACGATACTATAGCGCCAGTTAAGAACCCGTTGCGTATATGACATTGGCGTCAGAAAAAAATCGCGCCAATATGGGTCCGTATATGACATCTGTGCCGAAAGTTTTCCCTTTTGATTAAAAAATCAAATTTCTTTTTCGAATAAAACTACATAAAAGTTTCCACGGTCCCAAAGAATTCTTGGTACTGTTACGCTAGCCGGGTGCAAATCTCGCCAATAGCTATTTTTCAACTCGCCACTTAGCATTTTTTTTTATTTTTCGAGTGGTAAATTAAAACATTGCTTTGAAGTTGAAATTAAATGTCACCGTTGGTTACATCATTTAATATTTGGCCAGATGTCATATACGCACCGGGTTTGGCGTGATTTTTTTTACGAAAATTTGGCGAAAACCTCGTTTTCGAATACCAGTTACATATGTATTTTTGGTACTAAGTTATCCCGTCGACCAAAAATCTATCACCAAACTATATAAGATTAAATGCCAATAATGGTTGATCGTAAATGTCACATTCACTTGACTTTAAGCAAGTTACACGTCTTTACGCCATCAAGTGATTTTTATTTCGACGTTTTATTTGTATATTTATTAATATTATACTATTTTTTTTGTTCTTTCGTTGTTTAAAATAAAAATTATGTCAATTTGTATAATTTGGCTAGTGGTTTGGCGATTTATATAATTTGGCGAAATGGATCGATGGAATAACTAAGTAGTACCGTATTTTTTAATTTTTTTTTCTATTATTTTTTATTTTTAAAGAAAATAACCAAAAAAATAATTAACTATAGAACAAAACAATTTATGTAATTTAAAAAAAAGAAAATAAAGTAAATAAACATTTATTATTAAATAAACAACAATAGCCGGGTTACCATGTCAACCAAAATAATGCCATTTTGACGCCGTATATGACATCTGTGCCTAATATTTTTCTTTTCATTTCGTTTAAAAAAAAATAAAGAAGGGAAATCCATTTATTTTAAATGTTTCAGTTTGTATTAAATAAAATGATAATGAAATACAAATTGAATTATGAATAAAAGTAACATGATACATTTCTTAGCATACATTTAAGGGAGGCCAAACTTCTCGCCAAATTAGTTTAAAATAGTAACCTTTTCTAAAATCTGAAAAATAAATATCTGTTATGATATGAAATTTGAGTTGCCATCATTAGAGAAAAGTATATAAAATTAGAAAAAAAATTAATATTTCGAAAACTAATTCGAATTTAAAAATTCTTATACCAGTTTTGAGATCTGCAGATCAATACGGATTTTTGGTGTTAATTTCATCGCAAAGTATTCCGTATTTTAGGAGAAATCGCCGTGAAACATAATCAGTTGTTTAATCAGTCGTTTCATAGAATCGTTACATAAATTCATTTCATAATATCCGTTTCATTAGGATTTTATATACTAGGTGGCTCTTCTCCCTGCAATCTACGCTCGCCAACCCCCGTTCAGACACAGCAGAATCTAAAATCACGCTAATTTGATCGATTTTTAAAAGATTAGAGAAGATTGAATTAAAATGAAAAAACTTATAGCGATCTCCCAGTAAACGGGTTTCCATTCAATTCCCTTTGATTGCGAAAATTTAAGGCCAAATCAGTTGCTGTTAAGACATTCAATGGTTGTTTTCGTGTTTGATTAAAGAAGATCAGTTAAAAATTTGAAAAGAAGCTAAAATAAAATGAATTAAGTAAACAGAGTCTTTTCCGACTGGTATTTTTTAACAGCGTTATAAAACGATTGACATAATACAATTTACTGCTTTAACCCCTTCAAGGGCGGTAGTTCATTTTTGGACCACTTAATTTTAATTCTTAAATGCCAAATTGGCACCAGAATATTGGAATGAAAAATTTCCTTTTATTAAGTAAGTGAACAAAAGCATTTTCGTATTTCGAAATTTGTTTATAAATTCCGGTGCCATTCACTGATTTCAAAATTTTGCGAATAGAAGTACCTTGCCCCTGAAAGGGTTAAACGCATATTAATGTATTTATTATTTTAAAGTTTCCTTTCTATTTTAATATTCATGTGTAAATACAATTTTCTAGACATAATTTTCAATATTTTCCTGCTTTTAACTCGTACTCATTTAATAGTAATTTTAAAGTTTTTTTTCTGTTTTTAATAGGCACGTGTAAGTAAATTTGTAATCGTTAGAAATATTATTCTTTGCACTGTTTTTAGAATTGAAAACAATCTCTATTATAATAGCTTAAGTCATGCGACTATCATCAACAGTTCCTTCGCTTTTCATAAGAAAGGTTTCCATTTTGATTAAAGAATCAAAGTTATTTTTTCGAAAAAAAACTACATAAAAGTTGCCATGATCGCAAAGAATTCTTGTGTTTTTATGTTAGCCGGGCTCAAATCTCGCCAATAGATTTTTTTGGTATTTTTCCGTTATACGGACACCATGCCAAAATGTATGCTAATGCGCCAGTTGTTTCAACCCTGATCGCAAAAGGATTTTTATAGTAAAACATGCGAAACATTGTGATTTGCTATTATTTGCTATTATTTGCTATACTTTATTGTATAACAGTTATTTGTTCATTTATTTTAAGTGTATATTTGTGATTTAGTAAAATAGTTCATAAAAGTCTGTAGTTTCCAAATGTTTATATTTTTAAAAGACTCACTTTACTATCGACAGTGTTTTTTCTTTTATTTTTCAAATGTTTCAACTCACATGATTTTCATTTTGCACCAACTATTACGCTTGGCGACAATGGTGTCCGTAAACGAAAAAGTACCCTTTTTTTAACTCGTAAGTTAGCATTTTTTAATTTTTTGAGTGGTAAATTAAAACGGTACTAATTGGTTATCCCACTGACCAAAAATAAATCGCCAGACAATAAGATTGAACGATAATAATGGTTGATCGAAAATGTAACATTCACTTGACTGTAAGGAAGTTACACACGTGTATACGCCATCAAGTGATTTTTATTTCGGCGCTTTATTTGTATTTGAATTTTTATACTAATTTATTTGTTTTTTCGTTATTTAAAAAAAAATTACGTCAACTTGTATAATTTGGGCGAATGGCTTGGCGATTTATATAATTTGGCGATATTGGTCATTTGCTTTGAATTTGAAATTAAATGTTATGATTTGTTGCTTAATATTTAACATAAATGTCATATAAGCACCGGGTTTGGCGTGATTTTTTTTACGACAAATTGGCGAAAACCTCGTTTTCGAATACCAGTTATATATGTATTTTTAAATTATTTTTCTATTATTTTTAAATTGAAATAACAATAAAAAAATAAAAATAATAATAACTATAGAACAAAGCAATTTATATTTTTTTTTCTTAAATAAAAAGAAAATAAATGTAAATAAACATTTATTAATAAATAAGCAACAATAGCCGGATTACCATGTCAGGCAAAATAACGCCATTTTGGCGCCAATTAGGTACCCCGGTGCGTATATGACATCTGCGCCTAATATTTTTCTTTTCGTTTCGTTTAAAAAGAATAAAGAAGTGAATGCCATTAATTTTAAATATTTCAATTTTAAATGAAAGCTTTGTATTAAATAAAATGATAATGAAAAAAAAAAAAAGCATTGTTCTTAGCATACATTTAAGGGAGGCCAAACTGGTCGCCGAATTAGTTTAAAATAATAACCTTTTCTAAAATATGAAAAAAAATATCTGTTGTGATTAAAATTTGAGTTGCCATCATTAGAGAAAAGTATTTAAAATGATAAAAAAAAAATTAATATTTCGAAAACAAAACTAGAACAAAACAATTTGTGTAATTTTAAAAAAGAAAATAAAGTAAATAAACATTTATTATTAAATAAAAAACAATAGCCGGGTTACCATGTCAGGCAAAATAACGCCATTGTGGCGCCAATTAGGTACGCCGGTGCGTATATGATACCTGAGCCTAATATTTTTCTTTTCGTTTCGTTTAAAAAAAAGAAAGAAGTGTTTAAATATTTTTTTTAATGAAAATTTTGTATTAAATAAAATGATAACGAAATACAACAACAACAACAACAACAACAACAACAAAAAAAAAAAAAAAAAAAAAAGCATTGTTTTTAGCATAGACCAGGCGACCAGGCCAAACTTGGTCGCCAAATTAGTTTAAAATTATAACCTTTTTTGAAATGCGAAAAAAAATATCTGTTATGATTGAAATTTGCGTTGCCATCATTAGAAAAATGTATATAAAATTAGAAAAAAATTAATATTTCGAAAACTAATTCGAATTTAAAAATTCTAATACCAGTTTTGAAATCTGCGGATCAATATTGATTTTTGGTGTTAATGGACCCTATTCAGATGACGTCAGACGCCAGAGCTGGCGGTATGATGATCTGTTATTCTAGTTACTGCACTGGCAGAATACCAGTATGCGCAGGCGCAAATACCGCTAGCAGACGACTTTAGCCTTGACCCAGGTTGAGTGCATATATTTTAACTGAAAATTTGCCAACTTTGGGAATTTTCTCGCATACAGGACAGCATTTTGAATTTAGAATACAATATATTAAGTATATGCTGCCTCATCAAAGATTTTTTTGCGGTATTTTTAACAAACAAGCATTAATAACTCACACTCCATAGACTGCTATGCACCACCAGTAAATACCGCCAGCAGACGAATTTTAGCCTCGACCTCATGTCGCGTGCATAAGGTCCATTTTATCGCAAAGTATTCCATATTTTAGGAGAAATCGCCGTGAAACATAATCAGTTGTTTAATCAGTCGATTCATACTTCCGTTTCATACTTCCGTTTCATAAATTCGTTTCATTAGGATTTTATATATATACTAGCTGTTACCCGTGACGTCGTTCAGAAGAAATTAAGTAATTAAGCAAAGCATTTCCCTTCCGATAATTAAAAATATATATAATAAACCAATTCTTTATCACATTTTATAGGAGACAATCTCTCTATTAGGCTATCGCACGTGGCACAGACAGCGCAATTATTTGTTAATTGTTTAATGGCAACGCCCAAATGAAACGCATCTCATTGGTTATTGAACAACATTTAATGCATCCCCATACCTATAAGGGGGTTACCATAGGGCACCCTGTTCTGTCGCCAAATACCGCCAAGTTTGTCGCCAACTTGGCGATATCTCTAATATTTCGCCAAATTCCCATAGACTTCCATTGTAAACCAATAGGGTTTACTTGCTTACAGAAAATTAACAAATTGAGATATTTTAATGCAACAAAAACTGATATTAGCTTAAGGAATTATATTAATTATATTTAACCCTCTCTCTGCGTATTTTTTTATTTATTTATTTATTTATTTTTTTTTTTTTTTATCAAAATAGGTTCAAAAATTGCGCAATTTTTTATTAGATGTTTCAAATCTATATATAGCTTAGAAGCTTGGAGTTTAAATATGTAAACCTTTTTTGTAAAAGAGTTCAGGATCTTAGATGGGATAGGATATTAGAAATTAGGCGAAATCAGGGCTGTCACTGGAGACTATTTTTATAGTCTCGCACCACTATTGTAAAAAAATCCATTTTGTAGTACAGTTATCTTGTAGATGTTGTTAAAGTCTACATTGAATTTTTGTACTTAAAAAGTGATCCCAGTTGAATTAAAAAATAGTCGCCAGTGGAAAAAATGAATCCCAGAGGAAATCTCGGATTCCGCAAATTTTGCTACTTTTACGTTGCCCGAGGAAATCTCGGGTTGCGCATGGAGAGGGTTAAGGGAGTCCAAGTAAATTAAATTATGAATAAAAGTAACATGATGCAATGCTTAGCATGAACATAAATTTTAAGGGAGATCAAACTGGTCGCCAAGGGCGGATAGTATGAGTAATTTAAGGTATTTCTTTATTATAGGATCATTGACATAACTCAGGTTTATACGCTGAACTAGGATGTCTGCTTACATCATGAAGTAATAAGAAAATGGCACAGATGTCATATACGCACCGTGGTACCTAATTGTTGCCAAAATAGATTATTTTGCTTGACATGGTAACCCGGCTATTGTTGTTTATTTATTAATAAATTGTTTATTTACTTTAATTTTCTTTTAAAATTTTTTACTATTTCCTTTTTTAAGTAATAGAACATAATTTAAAAATATACATGCAATTGGTATTCGAAAACTATGTTTTCGCCAAATTGGCGTCAAAAACAGATCGCACCAAACCAGGTGCGTATATGGCATCTGTGGCAAGAAAATTATCGGATGATACTTTTTTATATGTTTTACAATCATACTTGGCATCAAACAAAGGTGGGCGAAGAAATGATCATCTAGAATATTATTAAGTCTTTACTACACAAAAAACAAACCTGTTTACAACAATGTATTTATTTTTGCAACAAATGTCTTTCTCTAAAAAAAGCAAATTGACTACGAACCCGATTACAGGACATAACCTTTCTATCTAGTTAATTTTTTATTTTTTAAGAATGAAAATACATATTTCCGGCTAATCATTACGTCATTTTCGACATTGATAATTTTACTGTGCATATTATTGATATTTGCTATCCATTTGCTCTTCAAAAGTTTTTATTTTTATTTTTAAATGTTAAATTAAAATTTAAGCTTTATGTTAACTGTGCGCAGACGATAAACCGTAAGCATTGATAACAATTTTCTTTAAATAATAAGTATTAATACAATAACACAATTTCATTTTATTTCAACATCAAAGCATATCCGTTTTATATTCCATATATGACGTCACATTTGCCTTCATTCGCACATACTCGAAATTCATGCACCTTGTATTATTAAACATTCTTGAAAATTTCCGTTTTAATCTTCCAATCAGAAATTAAATATTATTCTGGGTTTTTATCTTTTGGCAACAAAAAAAGGAAGATGGTTAAATTTTATCGAAATAATGCCAATTCATTGCGTATGAACAATAATGTAATTTTGGGTTATTAAGCAAAATATTTGAATAAAATAAATTAAACATAGCCTATGTTGATTTCCAGGTTGTAATCCAGGTTGTAATATCCAAAAATACAAAAACAAAAATTCATCCATTTAGACGCAGGCTTCATTCAAACTTTCGGAGACACATTGACATTTATAATATTATAAGGATAAGGATAGGGTAGATATAGGGTAGATTCAAGAAATTAGAAAAAAATATATACAGAGACGGTACTGGGTTCATCCTATTTTAAGTAATAGATAGAAAATTATCTTTGCTGTACACAAAATTTTACAAAAGAAAAAAAAGGAAGGAAAGAAAACGGAACGGCCACTTTACCAAACTTAACTATATTTGCTTCAAAAATAGCAAAGAATATAGCTTTCCTTTTAACGAAGTTTCAGTAATTCTTATCTCTATGAAATATTTATATATATATTATATAACGCGATTTTTACAGAAACTGTTGCAAAATTGGAAAACAAATATGAAACGCTTGATTTTTCCCTAAAAAGAAGTAGCACTGATGCATTTTACAGTATAGAGTAGTAGGCTTGCTTTTAAACCGCATTAAGCCAAAAATATAATGGGAGACAAAATGAGGTGAGATTTACCCCCATGCGTGTGGTAACGTTACAAAAATAGGAGCGTGTGCTTACAGTTAAGTTAATTATGCGCTAAACGACGGCCGGTCACATGCGCCAATTGTCTATAGACTCAATTATGTAATTTATCCGTACCAAATACGTCAATTGTCTGTGGACTCGATTACGTAATTTATCTCCTTAATTAATGCATATTTTACAAAGGACACCTACATTCCAATTTTCCTGATATTTTTTTATCAGTGATTACAGTTAGATTTAAATAGGTTAGTCATTATCGCTGTATTTTAGTTTGATCTACGAAATATTATTATAAATATCCAATATTAGCAATATTTCTGATGTTATTTACAGGTGTTTTGTATAATATTTTCAATCACTTTTGATCATTTTTTTGCATTCAGTCGTTTTTAGACTTTTTTTTTTCATTTTAAATTCTCAAGTCCCAAAAACAGAAATTTTCCCTTTTTATAGTTTTTTCGCAGTTTTTATTCATTTCTTATACCTGTTTCTTACCCTAGCTTTTTGTGTGTTTGAGGGATTGACCTAGGATACTGCATAGCCCCTTAAACCAGAGGAGCGTAGGTACGTAGCAGAAAAATTCAAGAGATCACACTATGTATAAAACTTAAAGTTGTATCACACGACAGTAGTAGGGAAACGACAGTTCTGGGACAGCCGCAGGCGGTGCGGCACCGCACCCTCGTCCCCCCTGCGGTCCCTCCTCCATCCCCCCTCCGATCCCACACCCCCCGCGACACCGCACCCCCTCCGACACCGCCCCCTAGCGGGGAAAAATAAACTTCTGCTCTAACATGAGGGGTGAACGACCCTCTATTCAAATATCACCTCTCAACACAGTCAATACCTCTCTTTAACAGACATTCCCTCCTCAAAACGGACATTACCTCTCTAAACGAACATTCCCTCTCTAAACGGCCATTTTTAGAACTATATAAATCAATGTTTTTCGAAATTATTTTTTAAAATGATCTTAAACGGTGAAGTGATCAGTGCTTTATGTGCTTGTGTATTGATGTGTATTGTCTTTTTAGTTGTTTATATTTTTTCTAAAGTTGATAGACTAGCGGTGGATTTTATTTTAAATTTTAACGATACCGAGAATTTTACCCTGTGAGACCGTACTATGGAGAAAAGTTATCAAGATCCAAGTCAAATTGCAAGTTTTGGAGGAGTGGACGCTCTTCATCGGGCAGCTCAAGGCAAGATATCTAAGAAAAAAATTAAATCTTGGTTAGAAGGAGTTGATGCTTACACTCTTCATAAACCCGTGCGTAGAAAATTTCAAACAAATCGAGTGATTGTATATTCTATAGATCAGCAGTGGCAAGCAGATTTAGTAGATCTAACTTCTTTACAGAAATTTAATGACGGGTTTCGATACATTTTAACTTGCATCGATATTTTTTCTAAATATGCATGGGCTTATCCTTTGAAATCGAAACGTGCCGAAGATATAGTAGCAGTGTTTGAATCCATTTTCGCAACACGAAAACCAAAGTATTTGAATACTGATGCGTGTAAAGAATTTTTAAATTCCCGTTTACAGAAGTTTCTAAAACAACAAGGTGTTCGATTTTTTAGAACTTTTAACAACACGAAAGCTTGTGTAGTGGAAAGATTTAATCGCACCCTGAAAACTAAAATGTGGAAATATTTTACAGCACATCACACCTATAGATATATTGACGTGTTGGATCAATTTTTAGATAGTTATAATCACACCTACCACACCACTATTAAGAGAACACTAAATGAAGTTAATAAGGATAATGAAAGAGAAGTGTGGTTTTCTATTTACGGAGATATGTCTAAGTTGAAAAGAAAACCTTGCGTTTTTAATTCAGGAGACTTAGTACGTGTTTCTAAACATAAAATGACTTTCGAAAAAGGATATGAAACAAATTGGACAGAAGAACTGTTTTTAGTGACAGAGTGTGTAACGAGAATTCCACCAGTTTACAGAATCAAAGATTTGTTAGACGAGCCTATTGAAGGAACTTTTTATGCAGAAGAATTGCAAAAAGTTCAACCTAAAAACCATTTTGATATTGAAAAAATACTGAAAAAACGTAAAAGAAAAGGGCAACTCGAATATCAAGTTAAGTTTAAAGGTTATCCTTCTAAATTTAATCAGTGGATACCCTCTTCAAATTTATTTTCTCTATGAAACCCACAATTTTTACAGCGAATGATCATTTATAATCATGTCGTTCTACGTTACGTTACCTTCTGACAGTTCAATGAACTATTTTCCAGAAAACAAAATTTCTCATTATTTTACTAGATTACCTATGTCTCTAGATTTGAAAGGTGAATGGGAGGTTGGTTTAACTGAATTGATTTACCCTCATACATGGCGTAATATTACGTAATACGGTAACGAGTATGAATAGGTGTTAGGTAACAGTTTAGAATTGGTTGATGGAAGACCTAGAAACGGTAATGAATATGAACATGATGATAGTGACACGAAAAAAATTCGAATTCCTTCAGGATATTATGAATCTCCGAATGATATCATTAAAGTGATAAACTATCAAAAATTCAACGATAGAATTTCAATTAGCTACAACAAACACACTAAAAAAGTGAAAGTTTCTTTGAAGAAATACGCACAATTAAAATTTTTATCTGGTTTAGCTGAATGTTTAGGATTCCCACCAGGTGAAGTAGTCTCAAATGTTTCAGCTCCTTCGTCAACTTTTGAAAGTCCCTTTATTGCTGACCCACACGCCGATTTTAAATTACTCTACCTGTACAGTGATATTATAGAACCTCAGATTGTTGGAGATACAGTTGCACCCTTGTTGCGAGTGATTCCTGTTAAAGGGGAAGACGGAGATATGATTCATGAAGTGTTTGACAGGCCTCATTACATACCAGTGACTCGAAAAAATTTTCAAACGATTGAAACTGTTATAAGGACGCACACGGGACGTTTAGTGTCATTCGATCGCGGGAAGTTGATTGTGAAACTACATTTTCGTCAAAAATATCTTTCACAATTCTTGTACCTTACCAATGCTGCAACCAATCTTTCGAAGATTATTATACACATCAGACAGGTAGTGGATTGAACTATTATCAAGGAACTACTTTTCAGAAAGGATATGGTTTCGGAGGACTTTTTCGCTCACTTTTCCGCGCAGCTGTACCTTTATTTAAATCAGGTGCCAAAGCCGTCGGAAAACAGTTATTTCATACAGGTTTAGATGTATTAAACGATATTTCGCAAGGTGATAATATTAAAACAGCAGCTAAACGACGATTTAGGGAAGCAGGGAAAAATCTGACAGACAAGGAGGCAGTTAAAGTGAAATCTATGATTGGATCAGGTCAGAGGAATAAAAAACGAAAGAAACCTCAAAGTTCTCTCAGTCTTCCTAAAGCAAAGAAAGCGAAAGCACGCGATATTTTTGGTTAAAGATGTCTGGTTTTATTCATAAAGATTCTCCACCCTGCGTCAAATCTGAACTAGACTTGTTTATGATTCCACCCACACAAACTGCTATAGAAAAAGGACACTTTGTAGAATATCACCCGCTAGCTACTATATCTGAGAGTGGCCCCGTCGAGTTTAACATTGCAGGTAACAGTGAAGATTATATCGATTTATCAGCATCTTACCTTTACGTGAAAGTGAAGTTGACCAATGCTGATGGAACACCTATACCCGACAAGACACCCGTAGCACCTGTTAATTTATTTTTACAAGCATTGTTTTCTCAAGTAGAAGTGACTTTGAACGAAAGAGTGATTTCCTCCTCTAGTAACACTTACCCGTACCGCGCCTACATTGAGACTTTGCTGAATTATGGAGAAGATGCTAAGAAAAGTTTACTTTCCTGCGAATGTTTTTTCAAAGATGAATGTTTGGATGAAGTTAACCCTACGCTTACCACAAATCCTGGACTTCATAAAAGATGTGAATTAACTTCAAAAAGTAAAGTGTTGGACATGATAGGACCTTTGCATTGTGATATTTTCCAACAAAATCGTCTTTTACTGAATATGGTGGATTTGAAAATTAAAATGACACGCAGCAAACCCAATTTTTGTTTGATGGCAGATAAAGAGGGAGATAAAACACTTGATTATAAAGTGGTGTTACAACACGCCTCTTTGTTTATTCGAAAGGTAAAAGTCAATCCGGGTGTTTCTATCGGACATGCCAAAGCGCTAGAGAAAACTAACGCTAAATATTTTATCGATCGAGTTTTATGTAAAACATACTCAATATCTAGTGGAAGCTGGTCTTTTATGCAAGATAACGTATTCTTAGGATCTGTGCCTAAACGTGTAATTATAGGATTATTAGAAAATTCAGCTATTAATGGACAGTATAATCTTAATCCATTTTTCTTTAATCATCACAACGTCAACTTTTTAAGTATTTACATTGACGGACAACCAATACCATCCAAACCTTTAGAAGTGAATTTTAGTGAAGGAAATTACATAGCAGCTTACCATCGATTGTTTCCAGGATTTAATCGAGATAACGGAAATTATCTATCTCGAGAAGACTATGCTAAAGGACACACCTTATACGCATTTGATTTAAGTCCAGATTTATGTGATGGTCCACACCTAAATTTACAACATCAAGGAAATTTAAGAGTTGAAATTAAATTTTCTTCTGCACTTTCATCAACTATTTCTGTTCTAATCTATGCAGAATTTGAAAACATTATTGAAATTTCCAAGTCAAGGCATGTGTTGTGTGACTTTCCAAACTAAATGAGAATGAACTCTCAACAGATTAAAGACATTTTATCTCATAACAAACACACTAAGAAATATTTTTTAGATGTGTTTCCCAGTGACATGCTTCCTAATAAGATTACGCAATATCCTTGCTGTTTTGTATGCAACGTAGATTCCTCAGATCAACCAGGTAGTCATTGGCTTGCTTTCTACATAACTTCACCCAAAAGAGTAGAATTCTTTGATTCTTATGGAAACACTCCAGACTTTTATCAAGGACCTATTTCAGACTTTACTTCAGAATTCTCTCGAGTGATTTTTAACCCATTGACACTACAAACAAATATTACAGCTGTTTGTGGACAATATACAATTTTTTTTCCTCATCTGTAGATGCAGAGGTGAATCTCTGAAAACGTTTATGTCCCAATTTGTATCTGAAAATTTATGTAACGATCAAAGAGTGTATAATTTTGTTGCCAAACGGTTTCATGTATATGTGAATTTTTATCAATAAAATTTTCTTATAAAATAGCATATCTTTTGTGTCTGTTTTTATTCATCATGGATTTTCCGAGCCTTCAACACCCCTTCACAGCTATTTTAGCAGGGCCATCTAAAAGTGGAAAGTCTTTTTTTCTAAAAGATTTTATCCACTTTAAAACGTATATGATGAGACATACACCTGATAAAATTGTTTGGTTTTACGGTATCAACCAAAAGTTATACAATGAAATACCTGATGTCACATTCATTGAAGGTTTCCCAACTAATTATGAAGAATATTTAGGCATCAATACATTGTTTATTTTTGACGATCTTATGTCTGAAATTAGTGGTGACCGTCGACTTACAAACTTATTTACCAGGGGGAGCCATCATCAGGATTTAAGTGTTATTTTTATAACACAAAATTTTTTTCATAGTGGAACGAAAGATGTTCGATTGAATGCAGACTATCTTTTTCTATTTAAAAACAGACGTGATTTAAGTCAAATCACATGTTTAGGAAGACAATTATATGCACGAAATTATAAATTTTTCTTAGAAGTTTTCTTAGATGCTACTCGAAACCCTTTCACCTACTTATTAATTGATTTGAGAAATGAAACAGCTGAAGAACTTCGATTACGAACACAAATCTTACCGTACCAAAATCAATATTACTATCAACTGAAATATAAATAATTGTGAAAAACAGGTGACTCATCATTTCATAAAATGTCGCCGACCCGTAAACAGGTCAAGGATTTACAGCTAATTCATTCATGCCCGAAAGCGTTGCGTAAGCAGTTACTAAAAAAGTTACCTTCAAATGTGGTTAAGACCATCTGTGAGTGTTCTTTAAACGTGTTAAAGGGAAACATACCGATTTCACATTATCAGAAAAACCAGCTAGGAAGACACAAGTATCTTCTAAGAAAATTGGCTTCTAAAAAAGGCAGCCTTTATCAGAAAAAACGCTTAATTATTCAAAAAGGTGGTTTTTTAAACATTTTAATACCAGCTGCTGTTACCGCATTGTCATCGCTTATCCATGGAATTTAGCAAGAAATTTGTGTTAGTCCCTGAAAGTGATTTTTCCAAGCATACACCCACTAAAAAACAACTAAGCGAGTTTGATAAAGAAATGCAGAAAGTTTTGAACAGCGATTTGCAAGATTTTGAAAAACTTCAATTGTATTACGACTTGTTAAAAAGAAAAATGAATTTACAAGATTTTAATCCACCATTAAAAATTGATGCTACAGAAAAGGATGAAAGTTCAAAACCGGTTGAAGATGGAACTCTTGAAAACTCGACAAACTCTGAAGACAATATTTTAAAAATGATCCCAATTGGTGTTCAAAAACAAGCTGAACAACTCTTACAATATTTGAAAACGTATCCAGATATTTTACGCTGGAATGATCGGGGTGAGATTATTTATAAAGACCAATTAATTCCCAAGTCTAATCTAACTGATTTGATCAGTCTAATACTGACTCAGAGAAAATCATATAAACATTTATTCGGAAGAGATGAATTTTTAAAAGCTCTGAATTCTACGAACACACCTAAACTTTTTTTCAAGAATAAATATTTAGCTATGAAAGATGATGTGCATTCACCTATAAAAAATGTTAAACCGATTGGTAAAGTTAAAAGGACTGCTTTGAAATCTCCTGTAATTCATTGGCAGAAGTTATATAAATAAATAAATACTTTTCATTAATTTGATGTGTCATGTTTCTTTCTTAAACTCACAATTTCTTATAAGTAAAAGAAATATTTATTTTCCATCTTGTAATTTTAAACTAAACTTTTTTTTTTTTTCAATTTACTTTTTCACTCAATAATTTTTAAACAATTTTTTTTTCAACTTTGATTTTTTTTTTTTTTCACTTTGACATTTTTTTTTTCACTTTGATTTTTTTTTTTCACTTTGATTTTTTTTTCTTTTTTAAGTATAACTTAATCTTTGAAAAAAATTTTATTCAAATTCTGTTCAAAGATTTTTTTTTCACTTTTATACATTTTTCACATTACTTTTTTTATTCATTTTTTTTTAACTTTCTTCTCATCTTTTTGGAAATGTATGACTAAATCTTTGAAAAGATTTTTTTTTAATTCTAAAATCTATTCAAAGATTTGTATTTCATCGATAAAGTTGATGTCTCCTGAAAAAAGATTTTTTTTTTCCCTGAAAGAAAAAATATAAATTATTTTGACACATTAATTACACCATTTGAGATACACCAGTTTATTTTTTCCTAAAATTTACAAATCATCAGGTGTTTTGAACAGAACACCCGTTAACACATTGAAACTTAAATTTTCTAGGAAATATCGTGAAACAGTTTTTGTTTGTCGTACAAATAGATCAGCTACATTTTGAAACTTTACTGATAATAGAGATAATTCACCTAAGTTTGCAAACTTTTCTAAGTTTCTACTTGTTATACAAGCGTGTCTAAATTGGCCTGGGGAATTATAAATACAACCGCTGCACAGATACTCTGATTTAAAGACCTGGCATAATTCTTGTTCTATCAGTGCTACGATACGTAATTCCAACACAGAAAAATCTTCATCACATGTTTCTGTAGGTGAAAGTTTATGACTAATTAAGGTTGGTAAATAATTTTCATAGAGAAATGTCAATACACTTTCATTAAAGGAATTCAGATGGCACTTTAAATTTTCAAGTTGAAATTCATCTAATTGAATGTAACAGCCTTTCTGAATGCTGCTGATTTCAGCAATACCATCTTTAGATAATACGAGGATGGAGTTGTTTGCAATGAAAGAGGATGAAGTGTACGTCAAGTTAAAGTCTGATATTTTCTGCACGAATCGGTGCCATGATTTTAAATTCATAGAAACACCAATTTTTGTTGCACTTAGCGGTTGAGTTTCAGAAGATCGAAGAAATTTTCTTATATGAATTATCACAGAACCTTTGAACAGTTCACAAGTTAAATATATACCATTCCCAAGATCTTTTAAACAGATTCGTTTATTCGAATAGCCATCATTCATGTCCACAGATTGAGAGTGAGGTATTGTTTTCTCATTTCCATTAGATAATGACACTGATGGAATTGCATCAACGATTGGCACAGACGAAGTCTCAACAGCAATCGAAGAGGTGGATTCATCAGATAAGTCCATAATTAGTTTGTTGAAATCCATGTTTTGAAACATATCATCCAAATTTTCAAAAACTTCTTCTAAATCGCATTCATTTTTACACTTTTTCTCGCAACCATTCTGAGAAGAACCATTAGATCGTTTCATTTTTCCAAGAGAGAAAATAGATGCGACTTTTCACAACAAAATCCAGTGAGCTTGTGTTGCCATACGCAAATTTGAACTAACACAAACATTCTCTGACGTCATATTCGAACCAATTTTTAGTTCACGTTTCCTGCACCTGGTGTTACACAAACTGAAAAAAAAATTCTTTCTCACGGTTTCGAATGAAAAACATCACCTGCTTCTTGTGACGTCATGGTCTAACCTCAAAAACATGTTTTGTAACTGAAATTTTAACCTTGAAAATTGTAAACAAGCTATCTTAGAAAGTTTTACAGTAGAAAAATTAATTTTATGAATACTATTATAAAATTTCTTAGCTAATGAAATTGAATATATTCTTTTATTTTTGGAAACAGACTTGTTCTTTTTGACTTCGAATAGAAGGAAACTGGAAATGAAATATATGTTTAAAAAAATATATATTATTGTTTATGGGGTCCCACCACCTCCCGCCATATCTTCTTATTATGTGGCGCCCCACTTTTTTTTATCTTGATCTTCATTTTTTTTTCTCTTTTCTTCAATTTTCTTTTTTTTTTCTTTTCTTCAATTTTTCATTTCTTCAGTTTTTCATTTTTCTCGTTTTTTATATCCATAAGCTAAACTGGTTATACCATCTTCTAAAATAAAACGCTTGTCGTCAAACGGGCTGAGTGCTAGTTTCTGTTGTTCTATGGTATATAATTGGTGGTGATTTTGTTGGATTCTATTGCTTACTGTAGAGAGGGTTTTCAGACGATGTATGCAGTCGTAATATTGTTGATGTTTAATTTTATTTTTTACGGTAGAGGTGGGTATTCCCTTCGCTCTTTTTTTCTCACCTTTTTCCGAGAGGATGCTATACATTTTCGCCTTAATTCCTACAAATTCAAAAACAGTTTTCCCGCTCATCTCATCCTTGAATTTGCCTATTGTCTTCTTATTTTTTTCAGAGTATAGAGAGTGGTTTTTAGGTAAGTTGGAGAAGTCGAATTCGTCTTGATGTTCTTGCATGTCTTTTAGTAGATTATCTGTTTGGATGTGGTAGGTGAGTGAGTCGGTATATGTGAAAAGCAGCTGGGCACGATCTTGGTAGTGTTTCTTGATTATGTTGTAGTGGAACTTGTACATATGTAGTTTGGAGAGATCTAAAATTGCGAACCCTACATAGATTGGCCGATTCATAGTCAATGTAGTTTTGACTCGTTCGACAGCTACCAGTCCTTCATTGAAGATTTTAAAGCTGGTGAATGTTGGAGAGGCAACAAGTTTTTTTGACCTCTTCTCGCTGTTACACAACTCAATATTTCGTCTTAATCGGAGATTTTCCATTGTTTTACCGAAAACTGAGTTGTTCAACAACTTGAGAAGTCTTTCTCGAAAGCACTGGTAGCCTGCTTCCTCTTATCAGTGTTGAATTCTATGTAGGGTTTTAACCAAGGTGATTGTCTGAATTTTATAACTTTGTGGATTTGAATGAGTTCGAGACCAAGTTGGAGGTAGAGTTTCAAATTTCTGTAGTGGATGATATAATGTTTCTTGTCTTTTAAATTAGGTGAGAGTTTGGAACTTCCTTTGTAGGGTTTCTTATTTAATAATGATTTTGCGTAGGGAGATAACATGTCTTCAGTGATGTGGAGGTTTTCTGGTGCTAATGGGTATTCGTTATGGAGATGGTGAAGATTGGCAGGATAATGTAAGTCCACCTCCAGGATATAACCATAATCAGCATTACCAGGGTGGGAGAGGATGGTATTTATATCTATTTCAGATGGCTCGATCCAGTGAAACTCCCCTACAGGTAAATACTGGGACATAGCCCACCCATACAAGTTGTTAGCATCCCAGTACATGATATGGCTTGTTTTGCATTTTTTATCGTAATCAGGGGTATCAGGGTTGTTTGCTTTAGCATACCGTTTAGTAATAACACTCACACCCCCTCTTACTCCCTTCTCGAAAAACAAGAGCATATCAATATCTGTGAGAAGCTCCAATTGTATTCGAGTCATCCTTAAACAGGCTTGCCATGAGAGTCCTGGAGATGTGAACATGTGTGTGGGATCTATTTTGTAATATTTTAAACAGAGTTTTCTGAAGTTTTGAAAGATGTCTGCGAGAAGAAGGACGTCACATTTGACGTACAAGTCATGATATTCTCCAAGATTTTGGATATTAAATTTTTCCCAGACATTCTG